>VWZP01006853.1:1101492-1145290 GCA_013396995.1 Dicaeum eximium
CATCCCGCATCCCTCATCCCGCATCCCGCATCCCTCATCCCCGCATCCTGCATCCCTAGTCCCTCATCTTGCATCCTTCATCCCGCATCCCTTATCCCTCATCTCGCATCCTTCATCCCTAATTCCTCATCTCGCATCCCTCATCCTGTATCACTCATCTCACATCCCCACATCCCTCGTCCCTCATCCCACATCCTTCGTCCCTCATCTCCACATCCCTCATCTCCAATCCCTTCATCCCTCATCCTGCATCCCCCATCCCTGCATCCCTCATCCCTATCCCATATCCCAGCCCCTGTCACATCCCGTGTCCCAGCTCGGCTCCATCACTCGCAGCCCTGACTGAGATGTTTCATTGCAGGGCAGATTTCTCTCCCGTTTTTTTCCTTTTCTTGCCATTGCTGCCTCCCCAAGAGGCCTCGGGTGAGCAGGAGCCACCAGGTGGGTCCGAGCCGGGGCCATCTGGTTCAGGAGCTTGTTGTGCCCAGTGCAAGATGTTGAAAAGGGAGGCTAAGAAATGCCAGAATGGGCGTTTATTACAAGGAGGGAAAAACCTCTTGCTTTTGCACAACATTTTCTTCAGTTTCCATTGTCCAGCAAACGAACTGTGCCCCCCACAAGAACAAGGTGACAAGCGGACTTGGCAATAATTTCAAACAAGAGCTGAGCTGTCCCCAGGAAGGATGGAGAGGTGGTTGGTTCTTTGCTGAGTTGGTGGGTGTTGGATTGGGACCAGTATTAATTCAACTGACTATTTTGCAATCCAGACAAATGTTGAAGAGAATATGGTGGGAGGGAAGGAGAATTTCACCAAAAGAAAGCTCAGGACTCCTCAGGCTGAAGAACCTGCTACTCTTGGAAAAGAGTCACCAGAGCTCAGTTAGATATTCAAAATACTGAATTGCTCTTTGCAAAGACTTGCCTCAAAAATCAGAGCTACATGTAAAAAAAAATCAAAATCAAGCATGAAACAACAGTACAGGTGTTGCCACTCCTTTCACACTCTGGCTTTTCTCTCTGCCACCCCTGCCAGGAGGGAAGGTGCTACCTCAGAGATGGTACCTAAGCATTGCAGGGGGAGGAATGAGGAAGTACCTCTGACAGGTCACAGAATCAGAATATTCTGAGTTGGAAGGGACCCAGAGGGATCACTGAGTCCAGCTCTCAAGTGGATGGCCATACAGGGATCAAACCCACAACCTGGAGCAGAGGAGTTAACTGGCCTGACCTCCCTGGCTGCAGGGAGCTTTACCAGGGGGCTCTTTCCAAGCCAGGTATAACCACCAGAGACAGTCGAATCTGACATGCTTGCTTCCATCATTCCTCACCTTAAATGAAGGAGTCTGGGTAAAGTTGATGTGGCCAGAACCCTTTTCCAGGGGTGTTAGGACAATACTGAGGTGGAAGGGATGGGTTACCCACCTTGTGCCAGAGTATCTCTACCTGACTCCACTATAAACCAGGTTACCCAAGCAGTACATTCCACAGCCTGAGGGGCCAAACACAACATGGCATCACTGCTTGTCACACAAGAGAGACACCCCATCTTTTACACCTCACTGAAGACAGCTGAAGCTCATGCTAAGCCTTGAGTGCATACTCAACAGCACTGGATGAAAATACCTTTCCAAAATCCATCTTGACCTCTGGAAACTCAAAATTTTGTAGCAAACTGAAAATTCACATTTGCCTCTCCCTGTTCTCTTCTTGAAAGACCCCAGGTGAAAGTCCCCTGCTGCAAGAGGGGCTCTGGAGGTCTCACCATCAGCTTTGGAAATAAAACACACTCAGTGTTTCTTTCCTAACTGAGATGCCTGCCGACCTCTTCTCTCATGTAACATAAAACTTTCACACTTCAGCTTCTCTGGGTTTCTTAAAGTAACACTTGGAAACACAAAGCAGTCAACACCTCAGGGAGCCAGGGCACTTGGCTTAGGCTCTGCCCTGCTGCTAAGCCAGAGCTACACAGCAGGAGCCAGAGGACCAGACAACAGAGACTTGGGAAAAACGCAGGTAAGGGCTCCTTGCTAGGCTGTAGAATCCACTGGCCATTGCTGCTTCTCCCAGACACCTTTCAGGTCACCTCCTCTACACCTCCCATTCCTGTCCAACATTTTGCCTGTCCCTTTCCTCAGCTGCCTTCTGAAGATAATCCTAAAATGCATTAGTAACCACACTGGAAGGGCTGCATCTGACATTTGCTGAGCAGAGAGAGCATAACTGAAGAAGATCTTGGAAAGTGAGTCTTCACATGCAGTGCTTGCTCACAGGAGAAATGAGACTGAGCTCCAGCTTCTCTAGGCTCTGGTCAAAGCACCATTGCCACAGAACTGAACCATGACAGGTTCCTTCACAGTGTGGAAATTGCCAACCACATTTAATTCTGGGGGAAACAAGACTGAAAACATCAATTGCTCTGGATTTCTGTTTCCTGGCATTTTCCAATACATTTCACATGCTGTGTTCCTGGTGTTTAAAAGTGTGATAAAGCCATATGCTCAGCAGGAAGAGATTCCTTTGCTCTTCCTGCAGCGAGGGGCAGCTGGGGCTGCTCCGTCTCTCCCAGGCTGGGGTGGGGTTTTGTGGATCACAGGGCAGTGCAGGGAGTGGTGATCATGTCAGGGGGCTGCCATCAGCACACTCACAGTGTGCCCAGCAGGAACTGAATATTGATTCCCAGCAAGTATTGCATCACCAAGCTCATTTTTGCTTTCCCCGTTGTCCCACGAAGTCTGAACTGCAGCTCAAATCCCAGAATGCCCCTTATTGGCATTTCTTACTGCAGTGAAAGTGCAGTTTTGTTCTGAAAAGGAGCTCTAGAAATGGTATTATTGGGTTCCACATTTACTGTATCTTAGTGACTTCCCAGAAAATTGCCTGCACACAAAGGAGTCTCTCTTTAGTTGCAAATTAAACCTGAGATCTAAAAGTGACTTTGGGTACTGTTGCCAACAGGAATAAAGACTCTGCAACTGCAGCTTTGCTAATTGTTCTGTCAATTACTGCAAATTAATTTGCTCGTATTTATTTATTGCTGTGCTATCAAAATTGCACTCAGAGCCATGCAACACCCCAATAACCAGAGCTTTGCTGTGGAATTTGCAGCTTTCCTTTGGTTTGCTTAAACACAACTCTATCTGCTGATCCTGCAAAGGAGGCAAAGAGGTCAGGGCCTAATCCAGCATCCACAGACTGGCACAAGTGAGTGTTGGATCTGACCTCTGGCAGGTTTGAAGGAAGTGTTAGTTTTGACAAAGTTGGGAGGTTTTTTCTTTTTGGTTTGGTTTGGTTTGGTTTTTTTTTTTTTTTTTTTTTCCCTGAGATCCCATGATTTTAAATAGGGAAAAATCAAATTTACAAGCAACCTCACTTAGCCAAAAGATCTTCTTTCTTTCACTGTAATTAGGCAAGCCCTGCCAGGTGAACTCAGGTGAGCAGTATATAAACCCAGTTAATATAATAACGACATGTGTGATTGTGTGCAACGTGGCAGGCAATTGTACACTAAACAGGAGCATTAGTGGTCACTGCACATGATAATTCACTGTGACACCTCTTATTTTCCACTGTACAGAAAGAAAGAAAACAGAATAATATCCTTCCCCGTGGCTGCCCATATTTTACAAAAAGCTTGTCATTAAAGAAGTGTAATTTTCTATTCCAATCTCGACAGACGGTTCTTTTGCATAAAATATTCTCCTGCTCTCTGCCCCTTATTCCCTAGGGTTTGGCTCCCAAAAGACATCAGTCCCCTTTAGAACAACCTCCAGAGGAACGAGGCGCTCCAATTCACCTAAAATTCAGGGATATCAAGTCTGACAGCTCCACATGCTGAACTCCTGGTCGAAAATGCCCTCTGCATTTCTGCATTCCCAAAAGCTGAACTCTTCATCGAGCAATTCGAGTTGTTTGCATATTAGAAAACGATCAGTATATGTCAAGTAAATTATCAATATAGATTTCTTTCCACTAAAACCTATGTATTTGTGTATAAATGAATCAGTTACAAAATGTATCAAGCCTGACCAATAAACATTTTATTATGTATAGCTGTAATACTAAAGTTATTCATCATCTTGCAGTGAAGAACAGTTTTATAGGAAATACCTAGTCTTTTATGTTTTTATAGAGTGGTTGAAATGTTTTGCACAAAATGCTCTTAATTAAAAAAAAATCACCTTTTCTATCTGAAACAAAACTTGTCATTAAAAATTGTTAACTTAATTAACATAATTCATTTTTCTTGGCATTCCCCATGCCTGTTTCTGCTGATACTGTTATTAAAGATTTGATCAGAAAGATGTTTCAAATTATTTTAAAATTTGTTTTCAAAATCCCATCTTTTCTTCCAGGAAAGTCCTATTTAAAAAAAAAAATGAAAGAGAAACTTGAAAAAGGATCCTGGAAAGGTTCTGGAGATTTTTTGGAACATGTTGCAGAAGGATATTTTTTAAAGAGTTGAAGTGTAAAATATCCACATATTCAGTACTGGGGAGGAGACAATGTACAACTCCTTATGGTGTTTTCTTAAAATGGTTTTAGTTTTGAGCAGCTTTCTGCATTTCTGTTTTTGGAGAAGGCACGATTTGTTAGAACCTTTTGGATTGTCCATCACCTTTTTACACAACCAAAGCTTGGCTGGATTACCAGTGCTGAGAAAACACAAGCACATTTACACAATAGAAGTGTTTATTTTAGTGCACATTATAGGTGTGCACACAGAAGAGCGTTCCCTGGGAAATGTGTTCCTATAACACATAACTGTATCACCTACTCCCTGTAAAGCAATGCTTACTCACAGATAATTGTGTGTAGGGGGGACAGAGGCGAAATCCTTCATCTCTGTGCAATTTTGTGAGCATTTTTCTGCAAATGGAAGTTCAATAGAGCCACCCTGGCTGGAGCACGGCCGCACAATTCTTATCTCGCTGGTGGCTCTCGCAAGGGAAGATATGAAAGTCTCATTCTTTCCTAAGAGAGCTGCATGGAATTGAGGATTGTATGGTGCTGGGGAGACTCACTGCATAATATCAGAAATTGCTAGGCATTTGAAGACTGAAATGTCTTTCTCCTTTGAGTATTGCATCCTGAGTGCCAGCCAGAAATGATTTATACATGCTCCTCCTTATTATGGACTACACATAATAAGGGCATGATAGAAATCGTATCTGCATAGATTCAGGCAGTTCCAAGAGATCTGCTGCCAGTTTTGTTTGACAAGACACTCAATCAAGTGAAAAGGTTCAAAATATTTCAGGAGGAACCTCCTGCATTTTTAAGACCCAATATTTCTGTCCACATAACAAAAATCCTAAATGAGAGCAACATTAGCCTATATTCACCTCAAGTTGCATTTTGCAAAGAGGAAAATATTTTGAGCGTGGCTACCAGCATCTTAAAATAAATATTTTATTAATTTCGTAATTTCAGTAAGATCCAACACATTCCTGTTTCTTTTTTCCTTCTTTTGAATAATGTGAAACAGGATAATAATGTGCTGGAAAAAGAATCTCAGAACCCTTTTTATATATTATTTTATTAATTGGGCTGAGGCTGTTCCATTATACTCCTTATTGCCTCTACAGCTCTCTTCAAATCCTACTTGATCTTTGAAATGCAGGTCATTTTCCAAAGAAGCAGATGCATAAAGAAAAACAGAGCACTTGTGAGGATTTTATGCAGACAGAAATTATAGTGATGGGAATTGACATTCCTCGGAGTGCATCAGATTTTCCACTGAATGTTCCACTGCTCCCATCAAGGCCCAGTTCATCCAAACTTGAGCAACCCCATTTCAGTGAGTAAAACTACTCAAAGGAGTAAAGCTTCACAGGACTCACCTCTGACAAGCAAGGAAGGAGGGTAGATCTTGACCTTAAAAACCCAAAAGCAGCTCAGCCTGAGGGACTGGCTTGGCTGTGGCTCACAGAGTTAAACCTCCCCACCACCTCCCACATCTTGAAAATCCATAGACATGCAAGTCATTAGGCTGCTCCTAGAAAAGCTCTTTTTCTGAGACAATATCGTGCAGCAAAAACTGAGTCATGTGTAGGCCAAGAGGCTGTGCCAGAGCAAAGCACTGAGGAGTAAAACATTCACTCTTCCAGCACTTACTGCACTGACAGCTTGATAAAGTGGTTCAAGGCATAATGTTCAAACAGAGGGAGAAAAAAAAATTAAAAATGCAATAATAAAGTTAAATGTAACTGTTTTAAAGTATAATTCTTTGGAGAGCTCAGTTTTATGTTGGGCCGGCATTTGAAGCTGCACTAGTCATTATTAACGGGAAGCACAGATAGAGGAGATTTAAATCACTAAAGTAATAAAATCTGAACGAGGGCTAGCACCTTGAAAGGCTCTTGGAGAGAAGATTGCATACAAATGCAATTAAAACGATGCTTATAAAATACTAAGATGTTAATTGGGTTTAGTCCCAGAAGCCCCAGCAGTACAGTATGTCAGAAGTTAGCTGGTTTGAAGTTTAAAAAGAGTGGTTTAATTTGTACACCTTGTCCTAATTACGAAGCTTTCTGCAGCCTGTGTATCGGCATGGTTTATTGTAGCTTAGAGCTTTGTAAAACAAACACACACCAGTTAATTGGGTTATTGCAATGGAAAATTGGGCTGCAGGACTGAAACCTTCCTTGCTAGTGTTTTTTTACAGCTTGTAATGAACGCTCCAGCAATGTCAGGATAGACTGATTTGTAAGGTGTGCAGTTTACAACTTGGTTATACCACTGGTCCGAAAAATAGGTGATACAGTGAAAACAAAGACTAGCACGATATAATGTTGCTGAGCTGGTGGGTTGAAGCCCCAGCTGGCTTATTTATATCTTGCAATCCCCCCAAATACTCCAGCAGGTCTGAACTCCACATTCCCACATTGGGGAAAGGACCAT
Organism: Dicaeum eximium; assembly: GCA_013396995.1. Classification (NCBI taxonomy): domain Eukaryota; kingdom Metazoa; phylum Chordata; class Aves; order Passeriformes; family Dicaeidae; genus Dicaeum; species Dicaeum eximium. The sequence goes on from VWZP01006853.1 coordinate 1,108,393, forward strand.
AATAAGGCAGGGAGAGAATACCGTGGTTGTTCGAGGAGCCCGTGGAGGCTGTGAGCACCTGCTGGGGGTCCTGTGAGGTCGTGTGTTTTTCCTCATAATCAGTAAATAAATACTTAGAATAAGAACAGAGCAATACAAAGAAAGGGGCAGAATGGGAGATGCTGTTCAAGATTTGCTCGAGACCACTCACCTTGGAGTTCATTTGTGCCATTCAGCTGGAACTCATTTCTTTGCATGAAGGACACTTTCCAAATGAAAATCCAGCCTCTCCCCTCCTGTCTTGCTTCAGTCCAAACTTCACAGAGCTGGGGATCTCAGAGCACAAAGTCCTTATCCCTCAAATCCACGCTAAGCACATAACACATACAGGAAAGAGAGACAAGGTTTGTATCATTACCACTGGTTATGTTTGATGGCAAATAGGTGCTTAGAAAATCCAGGTGCTCACTGGGAATTCCAGGTTTCCAGGTCAACCCTTCCCACCTGTCCACACAGCTATCCCTGCCTTTAAAGGTTACAAAGACCTGCATTTTCCAGTCTGGAGTAGCTGCCACCCCAACTGCTGCATTTACACGTTCCTTAGGGTACATCAGGGCATAATCTCAGCTCGTTGAGGAGGGGATTTACATGTTCAGCATTTGTAGGCAACACACATCGAACCCACAGCCCAACACAGAGTGAAAATATAATTATCATAACCATTGCCACATTGCAGGAGGCTTGGGCATTCTGAGGCATAAGTCTAATTAGCTCTAAGCTGCAGAAGATTTGAGGGTGGTAGTTTCTCTGTGACTTACTGCTCAGTGCTTGGTCGGAATATTCAAATGTATTGTTGCTTTTTAAAGTGGCTCCTCCATGGCTCAGAGTGTCATGTCAAAACTCCCTTATCTTGGTGATTTTTTGTAGAAGTCCCTGCAGACACATTAAGATACATTTTTAGCCCGTTCTGTTGGTCTCTCTGTTCTGGCTTCATTGTTTATAAATGCCAAAGACCACTGCTGCAATGGTAACACTTTTATTTTTTATTCACCAGGATTTGCAAGCAGCCAAGTTATGTAACACTAAAAAGGAAACTTACATGCACTGTTTCCAGACAAATGCATTTTCTGTGTGCTGAATTCACTTCAAAAGTTTATGATATTTGCAAAAATGGCAGCTCAAGCCCTTATCACACAGGTTTGCCAGCTTTCACTGTGTGCAGTGTTCCCCAAAGCTGGGAATAGTCACTCTTAGCTTCCTGTGCAGATAAAGAAGAGAGAGAAGCCCTTCCAGGACACAATTAAGATTATAGGTGGATTGAATGATGCTCAAGAAAGCCTATTTCTATTTATTGAGATGAGACATATTTCCCACCTTCTCCTAGGGACCTAGCTGATGTACCTAGAATCCACTTTACCAAGTATTGATTTTAGGATGTTAGATCCATAACAATAATGGGGTAAAAGCCCAAGTCTGTAGGAGCACCTATTACAGAAGAATTTCTTTTAAAGGATCTCTGAGAGCCAAGTGCCTGTAAACTTGTTTTTTATAGGAGGCCAAGACTTAAGGTCCTTTTTTAGTTCCACTCTCTCTACAGAATGAAGGGTTTGCTTGAATAAGAAATAATGAGCAAGACCTTCAAGGTTTAGGCTTTCCTCTACTAAGAGGCACCACAGGATTCCCAGCAGCTGCTGACATCCACTAGCACAGCTCAAGTGGGCTGCACATAATGCCAAGTGCTCCCAATGCCACTTGAACCCTGAAGTGCATCTCCAGCAACAAATAATCTGCTGTCTCAAGAGCCTGCAAACAAGCTTAACTCCTGGGCTCGATGGGGGGATCTTTTTGCTACTCCCAAGGTGGCATCTTCACATTACAGCCAAGTCAGTTGACTGGAAAGCCCTGCCAAAAGAGAGATCCCACCACAGCCTCCATCTCCAGCCATGTGCCTCTGTGTGTCCCTTCCCTGGTGGATGCACTCATCACAGGGTCACCACACAGCTCAGGCATCAGGCTGACTTGCAAAATAAATGAATGTTTTCTGCTGGAGCAGTCACTTGAGTTGACTCATTCCATAAGGACACCAGCTCCTAAAAGTTTCACCTCTTGGGCATTCAGTCATTCCATTAAAAGCAGGGAAATTGTGACAAAAATAATCTTAATTTTTTCACAAACCTGTTTTGGTCAAAGAGTGGAGAGTTGGAGGGAATGTGATGATGGAGGATTGAATGGAAAATTCTCAGCAAGCAGTTTCCAGTGTGCTGATGGCATCTTGTAAATGCATTGACAGTTTGGAAACTGGAACCATCCATTGAGCCACTGGGCTGCCTTTCTGCTGAGGCTGCCTTCCAAAAGAGGGCTCTGCTGACCCCCCAATCCTGGCCACTGCTGACCCCCCAGTCCTGGCCACTGCTGACCCCCCCCAGTCCTGCTTCTCTCAATCTGAGTACCCCCCTCAGGCCCAGCATGCAAGAGTGTTGCTCCTACATCCAGGAGAGTCTCTGGATCCAAAATTAAATAATGGCTTCTCCTTTTCCTTCCTGAGAGAGCTGGCCAACTCTGTTGCATCAGTGATGGTGTGAACTCCCAGAAAATTCCCTCTGCTGTGCCATTTCCATCTTGGTCTGGCTCCTCCAGAGGTGCTGCCAGCCCACTTTGTTCCCCTTGCTGCTCTGGGAACGGGAGAAAAGTGACACATTCCGACTTGCTGAGGGCTTTGGGAAAGTCATCGTGCTGGAGGAACTGTAGGAGAAGTCTCCTTGGGAATAGCAGCTCATATTTAACCTCCCTAGATCATGTCAATGTGAGTCTGGAGAGAACAGGTCTTTCATTTTTCCTCCTCAGTAAGCTACCATATGCACCTCATCCCCCACTTAAGCTAAGAGATTGATGGCTAAATTGCTTAACCCTGGTGTTTTTAATTAATTAGGTCTACTTCATAGAAGGTTTAATACAGTAGTTTAATTTCGACTTTGCTCAGTGCATGATATAAAATCCAGATTTATTACTATTTTTTATCAATTTTTATTTTTATATGATTCCATCATATAAAAAGGCTAGTGTATGTTATAGACTTTAAAAAGTGATTCCCTGTAGGTATTGTAAAGTACAGGGTCTATTATATGATAGTAGTGTGTTTATAGCTGAATTTTGGTGCATTGTTCAGGAATCCCTTCAAAGATGACTTACAGGAAAGACATTTTATTCCATAAAATAGTAAGGGAATGTACCTGTTCTTTCTAAATACCTTCTTACAGTGCTTTTAGATAATACTAAAGTGTATGGGATAACCATTGCTTTGAGAAACTCAGCACTAAAAGGAAAAATACTTTGAATCTTCAGAGAAAAAAGGCACAATAGTTTGTTCATAGCTCTTTTGTAAAAGACCTGCAGAGCTGTAATCTGGTGAAATTCACCATTACTCTTGGTTAATGAGCAATTTGTTAGTTTACAGATGTTGTTATTAACATGAGAGGTACCTGGTTTATAACAGCAATACTTAATCACAGTGTGGGGTGGCAGAATCTGCATAAGAGCCAGTGCAGTGGCATTGTGGCGACTGTAAGTGCTGCCATGTGGGAGCACAAGGTGAAGGGGTCACAAATCTCTCCTGGTGCACGTGTTTGTGCTTCATTCTGGGGGATTCTGGTGCACTTTGCAGAATTGAAGCAAAAGTCACTTTAGAAGAAATGCAGGCGAAGACTGCATGGAGATCATTTTAGTCAGAGAGTTTGTTAGATTCTGTTCATTTTATCAGTCATATTCTGTTGTAAATCTATTGTAAATCTAGCCCCATGAAAATGTGTAGAAGAACCTAAGGTACTGAGATGACCCAGAAATGGAGGTCACACAAGGACCCTACCTATCCAACAGACAAATTGACAAGTCCTTGTTTTTACAATGTGGCACTGCCAAAGACTTCCAGAAAGTTGGGGGATGTTTCCCTTTTATGCAGCACTCAGTTTCCAGAGCCTGTGCTTTCAGATGACTGGTTTTTGTGGAGACATCACACAGCTTTGGCCCAGGTTTATTTCCCAGAATTCCAGCTATTAGGTAAGTGCTCAAAATCTCTGTCCTCTCCCTTGAATTTTGTTCCAAGGACCTCAGGCAGTTCAATTTTTTTTTTCCAGGGGAAATAACACCAGAATATTGCTCTTATTTTCCCAGAGTGATAAAGAAATACAAGGGCACTTATGACTCTTATGAGGGAAACAGAGCAGAATGAACACACTGAGGGACTCTCACAATGCCTCTCCTGCCCAGCTGCCAGCTCAAAGCAGGATCAGCCCATGCCATGAGGAAATCCTGCTAAATTAAACCAGCAAAACAAACAAGCACCTTCTAAATATTAACCTGACTTTCTAAATGAAGAGCTATGTCTGGAAAGTCTCAAGTTTTGTTATGCTAAGTTTAAATCCTTCAAAGTGCACAGCAATCCAAAACACAAGTAGTGACCACATTTCATAAGAAAATGATGTCTTGACACTACCTGTAAACCCATTTAGCAAATCCTACTTAGGAAGAGCCTAAAAAAGGAAACTGGGATACTTCATGTCACCAGATTTAAAATCATGAGAGTAGCAAGCAAGCAGGAAGGATTCAGCTACACTTGATGCCTTTTGCTTCCAGTTCACCAAACATTTCCTCCTTCCTGTAGGTATCTGTCTGACCTGAGCAAATCTTCAGCCAGACAACCTTCATTCCTGAGTTAATCCTCTCAGTCCCTGCACAGGCTGCTCTGTCAGTGGTGGCAGCTTAAAGCAGGTTATTGATGAAGACATCAGAGTCCCTGGTACCATCAGCACCCAGCAGCACTTCAGCAGCAGCTGCCCAACAGACCAGGAGGACTTGGAGAGATTTCCCAGGGGAAAATCATGTAGCTGGCCAATGGTCACTCCTTCCAAAAAAGACAGTGGACTCCAAGGATGCAAAAGAGCTCCAGATCTTCAAGTTAGCAGCCCAAGAGTATCCCCCTGTAAAGCAAGAAGAGTGGGGAAAGAAATGCAGGTTTTATTTCTAACACTTTCTTAGGTAGTGTCAGCTCAAAGCAAGAACCCTCAGTATTTATCATGTAAATGTATTCAGGCAGGGCAGTTGACAATAAAGGCACAACAAAATGTGGTTTGACAAAAAGCTCCATTAGAAGAAGGCAAAAAAGCAGGTTAAAAGGTAAGCTTGTGGCTTAGATCCAAATCAGCATATTGACTCAGCTTTACAGATCCCCAGCCCAAAATGAATTCCACACAATAACTAAGCAGTTGCCTTCCAAAGGTGTTAAGCCTATTTGCACTGTGTTTGTTTTGGAATGGCCAATAAAACAGCTTTAGATGATGTCAAACAGTGCTTAGGCCCATACAGAGGGAGACAGCTGCTCAGATAAATACTCAAGCCCCAAACCATGTTCTGTTTTATAAGTCATCAAAAGCTCTTTGAAAATCTGCTTGATACGTAGCTGGGAGCTAATGCGACTTCCTCACACCTGCCAAAGCACTCTGGGCAGGTCAGGAGCAGGCAGGAAACTCCCCCACTGGTCTGAGCTCGTGCTATTATTTCTTCTCAGGAATATTACAGAGCCTTCTCCTATCTTTCTGAATAGCAAACTCCATATGACACAAAAGTTGCAGAGAGTCACAAGCATCTACCACCAGAGCTGCCCAAATGCACTTCCCATCATTTTACTTGAGACAAATACTATTGCCAGGCCAGCCACTCACACAGTTCCTTCTCTCTTCCCTCCTTTTCTCCATTACTCCCTTTGACCTGTAAATAAAACCCCTCAGACTTGAAATGTGCCTTTAGCCTTGGGTTTTCAGGAAAATGTAAACTTCATTTTAGGTATAATATTTGAAAAGCATTGTGTAAACTCTGAAGACAGAATAATCCCAGTAGTTTTGGGATGAGAGAAGGCTCCAGTCCTTATCCATGTTACACAGGTGTCAATTAGGATTAATTCCATAAAAACCAAGGAGGTAATCAGAGTAAAGAGCTGAAGGTGCTCTGTGGTCCCACATTCAGCCTCAGTGACCATATACAGCCCTAAGTGGTAAGAAAATGCTCCATGTGCCAAGCAAAACACAGGAGGTGATTTAGAGCCTAACAGCACTTGGATTTAAAATCCTGAGCCCTGGTGTAGAACCAGTCACTGGCAGAAATAAGAACTCAGAGGGACAAGTCCTGGTGTCCTGTTTATCTTTGCTGTGAATCAGGGAAAGGGAGGGAGGGCAAGGAGCACGTTGCTGAACTGGTGTTGTGTTTCTGTCAGACAGGGCTGAGCCAGACCAATGTACCACCTACAGCAACATTCTCCTGGGCACAGAAGCAGGAAAAGCTGCCAAGAGATGTTTGAGAAAAAATATCAGTGGGTGGGCTTCCTGCAAATGCTTGATTCCAACACTCCAACCTGAGTCCTTCCTTGGGAAACAAAGCTACAGTTCTGGGCATCACATCCACAGTTTTGATCCCATAGTGCTCTGTGCTGCTGGTCAGGAGAGGTGGCTGGTTAATGGAACTTTGTACAGATTCGTGTCCCTGCCTTCGCTTCAGGGAACCTGAACAAATGCTTCAAAAAAAAAGCCCCGAAGCAGCAAAGTGGAAAAAATCAAAGGAAAAGACCGGTACATCCTTTGTGCATAGTGATCTCTGTTCTGTGACTTATCCAAAGTGTGGATCAGAACTGCCAGGATTCCTCAGAGTTACTGAAAACCAACACAGTTACTTCCTTCTGAAATGTTGATGAGGAGTTGAAACTTTCAGAGGAGGTGAAAATTAAGGCAGATTGTTTGATGGCAATAACGTTTTCTTCAATGCAACATGATCATTTGCTTTTTAGAAAGAGGAAAGAAGGGATAGCATGGCCAACACCAATCAAACCATTCACAATGGCCAAAAGAGATGGAGCTGAGGCCTTCAAGTACTACAAAGAAGCCAAGTAGGGTAAGGAGAAAGATGACAAGAACTTGGATACAAGTGCAAAATTATTTCCTTTCCATTCAACATAATAATAGACCTACAGCTGACCTTGAAACTTCCAAAAGGTGCCCTTGTATTGAGGCCTGGAAACAGTAGAAACAGCAGAGGCCTTCTGATCTCTAGGAACTTCACTCACTCACTGAACTTTTGAGCTGTCATTTCCAATAAACTTGGCTACAGATGAACCAGAACTTTTTTTTTTTAAAGAAAGACTATTCATAGTATGAAAAAAGAATTGTGGGGATTTTTTCCCTTTGTCGTTCCATTTGACGTCCAAAAAGACTACAATATCCTTGTGGAGTAGAAAGCGAAAGAGATGGAAGAGGAAAAGCAGTAAGAATAATGTTACAATGAAACCACAAGCAACAGAAGAGGAAATGTTAAAGACCCCAAACCCAAAGAGAAAAATCAAGCTAAGAGCACGTCTTTAAAGCAAGTGAGACCCAAATGTGCTTAGGGAAATTAAGCGATTCCCTATATGAGCCACTTTCTCATTTTAAAATGGGCTGGTAATGATTAGCAACCAGCATATTAAATGAATGTCTCTTTCTACTATCAAAAGTTTTAACTTGCCTGTACCAGACTTGACTCCTAAACCCAAGCAGTTCAGGAAGGTGACCTGAGATGACAGCAGAGGATGACACGCTATTGACTACACTGAAGAAGTAGGAGGAACAATTGTGCCTATCAATTATTAAACAGAAAGAAAGGAAGGACCTGGTGAATAACTAATACATGGAAGGTTCCACCTCTGTGCTCCTCACAGACTTCGATAGCCTGGATTTATAAGAAGAGGAAGCTTTACTCTAGGAAAAAAAACAGAAGTGTTAAATGATAAAATGGTTTCTCTTTAATTAAATGGTCATAAAAAACTTCTTTGCTGACAATCTGATGTAAAGCAATGTAATCTTTGGGGTACTAGACAAATGTTCCCCACATTATTCAGATTGCAGAGCACAGGGTTAGACAGCAATTATACTAAAGACTAAATCCCTGAGTCACTTAAAACCTCCACAAAATGCTTGGTGGCACTGTTAATGTAGCCAGTTAGGAAAATCTCGGCTGATGAATGGGAAAAGAAACAGAGCAGCAATAAATTCCTATGTCTACTCTGTAGTCAATAGATTTGTCTTGTACTTTATTCAAGCTGGGTGCTTTTCACCTTGTGCAGAGAAGCAAAGCAAAATTTAGGTTACATTTAAGTTTGTGTGAGCCAAAGCTTTCCAAAGCTTCCTGAACATTCCCTAGCTGTTCCCATGAGCTCTGTACATGGATTTTCAGTTTCACACAGAGAAGGGTTGCAATTTTTAACTTGTTTGAATCATGCTCCCACTTCCTGTCATTCTGTGCCTACTCTGCATCTTGTATATTGACCTTTCTGATGTAGCAGATATTTACAAGCAGAACTAGCTTGCTGAGGCCCTTTAGGTCCCAGAAATAGAAAGAACCTTGCCAGAGGTAGATGCATGCATGAAATGAGATAGCATATTCAACATCTGATAAAGCTTCCTTGGCTTAGCTGTCTGAAAATCATTACCTGCATCTATTTCTGTAACATGTATTGATCAAAAAAGTGCATATTTCTTACTGGCTCTCAAACCTCAAAGTTTTAGCCAGATATGATCTGAAGTGACATGTCTACCAAAACGGTGATATGCTACAAGGAAGGCAAAGAAAAAACCCTCCTTTAACTGATCCTTCTTAGAAGGGAATAAGCAGCAAATGACAACAAATCTATTTTCTTTAACTCCTGATCCACTTTTAAGAATAGAAGTACAATTTGCCTAATGACCTTTGTAACAAAGAAGTGAAAAAAAGACTTTTAGGCTTCATTACGATGAGAGTAATTCATAACAAATCCACTGACTCCTGTGGCATTACCTCAGCCTTACACCACTGCATCCAGAACTCCCTCAGCATCTGTGGAGCTGCAGCAGGTTTCCTCTGCTGCCTTAGATCCAGATCCCACCATAAATCTCAAGTTTCAGGTGGCTGGGAAGGAGGAAGTTTTGCTTTTCAAATCTACCATGAGCTGGCAGGGGTAGTTTTTTTAGAAGGCTGTTGATATTTGCATCCATCTCAGATCCACAGAAAACAGTGGCTCTAGCATGGGAAGGTCCAGACCTGTGGCTAGTTTGTTTGATGGGAGAGCTTTTAGCAGAGAATTTTGATCCAGAATTAAAAAGAGAAGAAGTAAAGCCAGGGGACTCGGGCTCAGAGGTTTTGCTCTGGCACATCCTCGGTTAACAACAACATGGAGAGTCACAATCAACATTACAAGATTTAATGAAAAAGTTACCATCAACCTGCAAGGTGCTGAGCACTTCCAGCTCCTTTTACACGTGGTGGGAAGAGGGCAGCTTGCAGGATCAGGCCCTGTGGGTGCCAGAAACACCAAGGGTCCCTTCCAGCTCCTGCACAAGGAGGAGAGATCCTCAGTCACAGCAGAAACAGAGCAAAGACTGAGCAGAGGCACATCAAGGCTCTGGCATAGGGATGCCTCACTGAACAGTTGGGGTTTAATAGGCTGGATATTGTCCCAGCATTTGGTATTCATAGATAATAATAGAGATTAGGTTTACTTAATGTATTTGCTATTTAGGCAGATGATTCATGTTAAGCCATCGGCATTCAGTGGCAAACATCATTAGTTGAAATTGTGTGAGAGAAAGGCCCAGGAAGAGGAGCCACAATCTGGCCTCTATCATAAACAGCTGTGTTTCTAAATCACCATTTTCGGGTTGTTTCCTGTAGTTGTTGGTATATACTGTACATTGAAAATTAGGCCTCAAAAACACTTATTAAAAATTTATACAGCTTATGACAGGCTCTTTCAGAAACATAACCCTTAACTAATTCATGTTCACTTACCCTGCAGTTTTCTATTTATAATACTTTACAATTTCTGTGTATTTGTACCATAAATTATTCAGTAACATCAAGGTTTTTATTTTGATGAGAGAATTTTTGATGAATTTGACAGAGTAATTACTTCAAATCCTGTTCTGGATCGCTATGAAAATATTTAATTTTATTTACTCCAATAAATAATTAAAATGTGAGAGTAGCAAGCATACTTGCAGAGCCTTATAGCCTGTGACTTCTGTTTGCTTCTCCCTAATTAAAATAGCAATGTTTATGTGTGCACTGATTTTAAATAATAATAAATTACCAACTGGGAAGGGACATCTAAAGGAGAAGGAAAAAGGCTCTTGTAGCAGCAAGCACACTCTAAAACACAGGAAAAATATTCTGAAGAAATAGGAAGTTATTGATTCCCCGAGACTGTTAGAGAGGGGCACTAGAATCTCAACAAGGTACACGTAACAATAATGAAGATTATTCCTTTTGTGGATTCAGAGTCTAAGAAGGGGCAGTCTTTTAGATGCTCCCAGCTGATTCAGCAATATTAAGTTATGCTTAGCTTGAACCCAGAAACAGCTCCACTTACTTCAAGAACATTCATGCTCAGATTTAAAATAAAGTATTGAAGCTCTGTTCTGGCAGCAGCCTAAATCTTCTGCTAAATCAAAGATTCAAATTATAATGTCTCTTAACTCCCTCTGAATTAATCCAAAACAAATACTCTTCATTCCACTGAGGGCAGCTCGGGTCACAATGGTCACTGGTGTGGGCTGCAGTCCTCTATCTCCTCCAAGGAATTTCCATCACTCAAATCTATTTCTCAGTCTCATATGTAATTTTACAGCTTTCATGTCACAGGGTTCAAAGACAGAAAAACAGAATATGTAAAAAATTGAGAAAGAAAGAAAAGCCTGAACCCTCAGAACCTCTGAAGTATTTTACAGGTCACAAACGGGCACATATTAAAAGTTCCTAATTACATCAAGCGTGGAGGTGCATAGTCATTATCATATAATAACTGGTTAATTACATCAGCAGTTGGCTTTTATTTACATGCAAACTTGCTTATTATTGCCAGGTACAATGGTGATTTGGTTACCTCAGGCTGGTCACTGATAAAACCCAACATTCCTTAACAAACTATTTGTATTTCACAGTGAAGTGGGGATGGGACACTGAACAAACAGCTGCAATGAAATGTAGATAAAGTTTCCTTTTTTCAAAACTATTTGCATGGCTGAAAGAGGTAAATCCCATCTGATCCTATCTGGCTCTGGAGCATGGAGGTTTTTGGTGCTTTTAAGAAATGAGTAAGAGGTGTCAAACTGTGGCTGAGTCAGAGCCAGTTGTGGGCACTTTGCCAGATTAATGCAAACTGGACAGGTGAGATCTCAGTCCAATCTCCCCTGGACAGGTGTTCACTGCTCCCCAAAACACCAGCAGCTTTGAAACAAATGGGTGCCAGCATTAGCAGAGAGGACGTAATCCGAATATTCATAGGGCTGGTGATCTGAATGGCAAAGCCTTTGGCACCTACCACTACACCCAGTTACTCTGTAACCTCAGCAGGTCCACCTGTGTATCTGAGACATGAATTCCTTCATCCCCAGGTACATTCCCATGACACAGATAATTTGCAGGAGGAGATTTTAATCCCAAACACAGGACATGGCACACTGCAAAGGGCTCTGGATGCAGTGCTACACCATGGAACTCACCCCCAGCTCCTGTAAAGCTTGGTCACTCTCTCCCTCACAGCAACCACAAGCACACACAGACACACATGGAGAAAAAAACACCCTGTGATTTCATGGTGAGCTCAGATGTGACTGGAAGTCACGGCAGGTAATAAATCCTCGCTGCTGGAATCGGGTTGGATTGCACGCCGGCGGGTTAATCCGACAGCACACCCTAATAACCTGACTTTCAGCTTGCTGCACAAGCAATTTCAGTGCAATGTGCCATATTTCTGTGGCAGTGCCTCAAGCTGCAAGGAGTAACACGTTCTGTCACAGGCTGCTGTAAACACTCGGGCTGCTCGGCGTGTACGGCGCACGATTCATCTGAGCAGAGACCTAAAATCTTACACCTGACTGTTCCGCTCACTATCAAGCCTAAATAAAGCCTCGATGGCAGAAGCAGGCAGGGAACACAAACCAGTTGTGACTGGTGCTCAGAGCTGAATGCTGAGGAGCAGAAGATGGGCTGGGGTTTCTGTGCTTTTTGTGGGCAGTGGAAGCAGCAGCGTTAGGGGATGGTGAAGCCCAGGGAGGTGCTGAACACCAACCAAGCACTGCCAGGAATGGGAGAGGAGGAATTGGAGCTCGTCCTTTCTGGGACTAAACTCCTGGAGGTGGGTTGAGGCACAGTGTGATTTTCAGCTGAAGGAGGTTTGGTAGCTAAAAGGAGCACAGGAGGCCTATTTGACTTCTATTCCTGGCCCTGCTATTGATTCGTTTGTAACCTCAGGAGAGTCCTGTCTGGGCCAAAGTGTTCTCAGATTGGAAGCCAAAAGTTAATTTAAGATGATGCAGCTGTCAAATAAGCATTTGGATTTTCAGATGTGATAATATCAAAGAATGGCAGAAGAATGTGATAGAATGCACCTCTTCGGTAACATTTTACTTGCACTCCTACAAAGACATGAATTTATGGAACAGCAGCCTCTGTGACATGTAAAACAACATTTGGCATCTGTTTTTCCCTTCATCTTTCCCCCTTCATTTTTTTTTATTTTAAGTGTGTGCAGCAAACACCAAAGATTTTATTTTTCCTTTTTAATGGAGCGATTGTTATTGACTACCTGGTGCCTGTGTTCACAGGGTAGGAAAATAACCCAATAAAACCTACTGAACCTAAAAATAAAGAACCCAAAACAACAAGAGGAGCTCTCTGTATCAGGTGCACCTGGAGGAGAGGAACTGCAGTTTGTGCAGTCTATTGCACATAAGGAAATACGATGCCCTGGTGGATCTGTCCACATCCCACTAAACAAGGATGTGGGACACACTGCCTGCTTGTCCCACCGCTGCTCTGGGCTACCTCACACAAGGGAATGGTTGAACTCACCCAAACATTTTCAAGTTCCTTGTCTCCCATTAGTCCTCAGAGGGTTTGACTGCCCTTTGTTTCCAAAGGGCCCCTGTCTCAGCCTAAAAGTCTGTGACAATGGGAAAAACAAGTTCCAGCACCAAAGCCATTTGAAAAGTCTGGACCAAGCTGCAGGAAGACCAGTGGATTAAGCAGGGCTTGAAAATTTGCTTTGAAATCTTGAAATGTTTATGAAACTTGAAAATCACAAAGTTTTAAAAATGCTCCTTAGTACCAAGCCCTGTCCATTATATTAAAAAACTTGTACCAATAAAACCTTAGTTGCAACAGGCCCAGGTCCTAATTTACATTTGAAATTGCTTTTCACTGCATTTAAGCCTCTTGTCTCCTTTGCCAGTGTATTATTACTATTTGCAAATCATTAAATGCTGACTGCAAGGGAAGCAGGCGTGCAGGGTATAACTTCTATTTCAACCCTAGTCCCTTGCTGTTCCTCCTTTGAGAATGAGGGCATTAACTACACCTGGACATAAATAGTGCTGGAGTTTTACCACCAAAATACACTAAAGAAGATTTTAAATTGTGTAAAAAAACTAGGAAAAAAGAGTTCTTCCTCCAGAAACTTCTTGGGTGGGAAGTGACATCAGTCACAACACAAGGACAGGAGGAGTGAGCACATTTTATTGGAAAATAAAGATGTAAGTACATCTACGATGATGAATATAAAATGCCTCTTTTGGATTTAATTAGGAGTCACCTTTTCAGGGCACTGCTTTGTACCTGGGTTTTCACACAGCAAAGCATATGGCAAAAGAGCAGGAAGTGGGGATTAAGGTACATTTTAACAGGCAGCATGTTCAGCCAGATGGCCTATTCCCTGCCCCTCAAGTTTTCTCCCCCTCCAGAGTTATTTTGATTGAATTCTGCCCTGAATAAAAAAATTTAAAAGCCCATATTTTATGCTATTTTAATGCATATTTCTCAGTCCACGTCACACACTTCCCCATGCACAGGCTTTTTAAACAGAAATCATGGTGTAAAGGTGGGCAAGGATCCTTCTGGCTTTGAGGAGAGCAGGACCTCAAGACTTGAGAGTTTTTTCCAGGAGCACCCCATGCCTTTCCCTCCTACTCTAAGCAGCAGCAATAGCACCATGATGCCATCATATCCATGGTGGCAGCACCAAGGTGTTGGGGAGGATGATGCAGGAAGGCCCTGCAGAGATGGTTTATTGGTGAAAGATTTTAAGAATGTAAAACCTGCAGAAGAGATAGAGTTAAAAGCAAGATTTGAGCTATAGAATGCGAAGCAGGAAGACGGTGATTAAGTTATCTGAAGACCAGGCCCCTGATGATTGAACAATACTGCTCCTCAGACAAAGGGATAAGGGGTTGGGCCCTGCCAGGTGATAGGGGAAAAGGTGAGTTTGCCAGGTTTTTAGTATGGTAATATAATAGTTCTCATAGGCTGTATGTAAATTCTGTACGTTTTGTATCCTGTACTGGTTGGTTGATGCTAACCAGAGTATTCAGCATAGAAGGGAATAAATGGGATTGTAAAAGGAAGTTCACCCCCTTAGGACCACGCTTCAGACGGAGCTGGTCAGGTTGGCTGTCCCCACGAGCAATAAACCACGTGTCCAAAGAGCTTCCCTGTCTCTGGAAATCTCTCATCGAACCCCAGATAGTTCCCAGCCCTTTCTGATACCAAGGGAGGGCAGCAAGGGGCTGGAGCTGGTGAAGTGCAGCACAAGTCTCTGACTGCCCCAGACATGGAGTTTCCAGAAACTTTGAAGTATGGTACAAATGTGGAGGGACTTTTCTCCTTCACTCTGCTGCTGAAGCTGTTCCTCATTACTGGCCCCCAAGCATGCAGAGCTGTCCCAAAAGACTCTGCCCCTCAACAAGCTGGGCAGAACCAGGAATTCCCATGGCCAAGCCATCACTGATGGCATCACTGAGTGATCAGAAAAACATAAAGATGAGATAACAGAACCATTGCTTGTTGAAAGAGGAGAAATATATGATAACCAGTCTGGATGCTCTCAAGAAAGTGCAGCCACAGAAGAAATCTAGCTCACATGGTTGCTATGCCAAGGCACTTAAAACTGACCACCATTCCTTTTGAAAGCCAAGACATAAACATGGGGAAAAAGTCCTCTAGAACTGAGATAACTTAGGTGAAAGTAATTGCCAGCAGAGAAGACTACAGAGAAAACTTGGGAAGAGGGAAAAAAAAGGATCCCACATTAGGTGGTGAGGTTTGAAGAGTCCTCTTTTCAGGGGTCTGGCTGACAAAGGCACCACCACAGCAAGGATCAGGCAGTGGTGCTGCTGCACAGCCTTCAGCAGCCAGGTGAACTGGTCCAGTTTCACTGAAGCATTAACCAGGAGGCACCCAGGTCACCAGAAAGCAAGGGCTGGAGGCACCAGCCTTCCTGTCACACTGCACTGAAGCTGCTCTGGAGCCTTTGGACAGGTGGAGAGAGGCAGATGGAGAAACTCAAACCTCTGTAGTGGCCACAGCAGCAGCCCAGGGCAGCAGAGAATGAAACAGAGAAATCCCCACAGGCAGTACTGTACACATCCAGCTATTGTTATATTTACCTGTGCCTCTGTAAACACACACACACTTCTGTACATCATAAAATTCAAAGCAAGCGAGCAATATTTCTCATTTTAAGAGAAATATGCTATTTTTATGGCACAAAGAAAACAGTAATGATGATTACACTTCCTCAGTGGAAGCCTTCATGAATACAATGTAAATTGTATGACACAAATGCAAGGATAAGGCTTCAAAATTCTGACAAATAGCTCCTGGAGAAATTTGGATGACACATCGAGGAGGGAGTAGTAGTGAACTTCCTGTGGCTGGAGCTGGACAGTGTGTAATGTGCAAAATTCATGATCTAAAACTTTTGGCTATGATGTGTAATTGTTAACCTCTGCCGTTAGTTCAAGGCTCCTTTCAGTAAAATATATGGGTTGCCATCAAAGCTGATTTGGATTAGGAGGCAAGCATGTGCCCTCACTTTTAGGTTATATTAATACACCAAAATCAATAACATGCCATGGCTTTCAGAAGTAGTAATAAAACACCCTAAAATATTCCCAGAATACTTCTATAAATCATTTGTTCAATGTATTTATGTTAAAAAGGTTGTCAGTTACAGTGCTCTAAAAGACTCTAAAATTACAAGTCATCGTATTTGTATTTGATAAACCCCCTGCTGTTTTGGGTCAAAGAGGGCTCCAGAATGGTGGGGGGAAAAATCATTATTTTGCCTAATAAATAAATTACTTGCCTATATTTCATGTATCACTAAAGCCTGCCAGTATCGAGAGCTTAAATAATAAATAGCAAATAGCTCCATTCATTTATTAATAATAATGCATCTTTTCTTCCTCTTACCATATTTGAGGGCAATGGATTGAACAGTAGTCAGGTGGAAGGACAAATAGTCAGGCCACTGGGAACATTTAAAATTTTCCAGTTTAAGGTGAACTTGTCAGCACTGACAGCCCTTTTCCCTTCATCCTGGGCTGTGTGCTGTCAGGGGCAGGAGCTTTTGGGCTTCAAAACTCTAAAACCCCTTGGAAAGCTGATTAGTTAATGGAGTTTGTACGTGTGTTTCTCAAGTGAAACCCATTTTCAATTAGTCATCACAATACCTGTCCAGCAGAGCATGGAGGGACCTCACTGCCCTTGGCAGGTTCAGTGTTGGTGACACCTCTGGTGGGGCAGCCCCATCCTGGGCTGTGCAGGGGGCAAACAAAGGCATTGGGCAAGGAAGGATTAACAGGTAGGAGGCTGACCCAGATGCACATCTCTCTTACCTTCAACAAACCAAAGAGATGTGTTTTATTTGTGGCTGTTCTCAACATGAACTGCTCACTCGCTTTCTGACATAATCCACGTGTGTGTCAAGCTGACTGTTTTTAACAGCCATTCCTTTTCATGAAAATAAACACGAGCAGTTTGCTACAGAGGTGTGGGTTTCTCAAGCTCTGAAACCACCAAATGCCCTTCTCCCAGAAGCAGGTATTGCAGCTGACAACCAGAGCAAGAGGTGGCATGAGAGTGTACGAGTCTTGGAGATTAAAGTTCCTGACACCACCGGCCCGTAGGGACAAGTGGGTGAGCGCAGATTTCAGCATCATGCCTCAATCCAACGTCCTCCATGGAGAGTTAAGAGAGCTCAAGCAAAGGCACACAGATGATCACACCCACCACTGTTCCTCCAGAAGAAAAAGAGAGCTGGAAAGTCTGTATTCATGTAGGTCATGGCACCATCAGGCCAGGTGATGGAAAATTAACTCCTCTCTTTGTCTAAAAACCCAGTGGGATGGACAGGATGCAAGCAGCCTCAAAACCACCACAAAGTGACCTTTGTCACTTAACTAGAAGGCTACTGGTTTTTAAGGGGCAGGAAAAAAAGACTTTGAATTCTCAGTATCATTTGACCAACACACACCCATTTCTAAAAAAAGAAAAAAAAAANAGAAAATTGTCTCACCTGCAACCACATGCATCAGACCATGCCAAAATCTGGGAGCTCACAGCCTTGGACAGGAGGGGCTACCAGCATTTCAGTTGTCACTCTTAAGAAAATAAAGTATGGTGGCACTCAGCCAGGATGCAGAGTCTTCAAGAACGTGCCCTGCCACCTCCAAAGGAATTTAATCATACAACCAACTTCACTTCCAACTGCCTACAGAGTGCATGCTTGTGTTTAAAGCAGAGTATTTCTTACAGCCTTACCCACTGTGAAGTGCAGTTATGTTTTTCTACAAGATTTAGCTACAGGCCAAAAGACTTCTAAAAATACAGATGTGAGATTAGGCATGATTCTGCTGACCCAGTCCAATAGGACCCTTGATAGCCAGATGAGTTGGGTCACAGCCTACCTCTTGTTTCCTTAAGCCTGAAGTGCCACTGGCTCTTTTCAGACCCAAATAAATTGCTTCTTTTCTTTTGGCTACTCCTTAAGCTACCCTAGGCACCAAGCAAGGAAAGAAAACACATGGCAAAGGCACAACAGGCAGAACGGACTTGATCTTTGTTTAAAGCACAGGGTCAGCTCCTCGCTGTGAGCAGATTTTCCTCTCTGGAAACAGGTTCATGTTTATGTTTTAAGTTCCAGCAACATGCTCTGGATTTTCAACATGTGCAGCACATCTGCTCCAGCCCAGATTTATGAACAAATCTGCATATAATTGTGCTGGGCTAGGGTGTTGTTGTTGTCGTATTCCTCCACCCCCCACTTTTACCCACCCTTTAAATAAAATGGTTTTGTCCAGGGCTGTATAAACCCCCTGATTCCAAGCCATATAATTTTATGGACAGGAAAAAAAAAAAGTTCTTTTGTGTTGCACCTGAGCTCATTAAAACCCCCAAATTCCATAATTTTACACTACCATGTGCTGCATATCGTATTTAGTACCTAACAGAGTAATTGCTTGCAGTCCTCAGAGTGAGTGCACATAAGGTGGAGAAATGATGGAACAGGTGGGAGAGCCACCCTGAGCTTGGCAATCGCAGGTTTACATCCCTGCCCAGCTGACATGAAGCTGTGTGGGTGAAAGGCTCAAAATCCTGGAATTAGGGTTCTTTGCCAGCCCTGTGCTGGGTGCCAAGCCCAGACATCAGCTCCCAGTGAATGCTGTAGCTTCTGTACCAGACCAGGCAAAACAAAAATGTCTATGGGATACAGACTGGGAAGAGGGAGAAGCTAAGGATAAGGGGGTCAAAGTGAAAAGTCCAAGATGCCACAGGAACCAGCACCTTAAACAACTTAACCAGACATCCAAACAGAAAATAAACCTGGAAAAACTCAAGAGAAAGTGAGCTGCCCAAGAACTCTTCTGTGGCAACATTCAAGGTTCCCTGATTTGCTCTTGAAAATCAACCAAAACATTTTGTACATCTTTGCAAAGGAAACTGTGTCAAAGCAGTGTTTCTAAACAAAAAAAAAGGGTTTGCACACTCCTGGTCTGTGAGCAAAGACTCTGTGAAACTGCTTTTGCCACCATGTCTTGGCTACATGAAGATCTTCTGGGGTGTGAAGAGGAGAGGAAGGTGCAGGTAGATTTATTGTGTGGTCACACACACTCTATCCTGGTGACTGTACCCTTTGGAAACCAAATTCCCCCAGCTGGCATTGAGGGCTTGCTCAAGGGACCCAGTCACAAAGGTGTTCAGTGCTCCAAGGGCACATCCCAGTGATGTTTGTCCCAGCCCATGGACTCGCCACCCTGGTGTCTCAGGACAGATTTGGGCCTCCAGCCTGTAAGAGAGGGAGGTTTTTAAAAAACTGTCCACACATGGGTTGCTCAAGGGCACGTAGGAAAAGTGTTGTAGAGCAACTCATTTTAGCCCTGGCTCCCAAGTCCCACCCATGTGCCCTAATCACAGCTGGTATCAGAGCTGCTGATAAGCTCTGAGTGATTTCCTTGGGCCTGGAACTGCAAGTGTGCCCTGCTTGAGATTCTCCAATGTCTTATCTGCAGCCCCTTGGATAGTTAAGATTAGGTAGCCAGAAAAAAAAAAAAAAAAAAAAAAAAAAAAAAAAAAAAAAAAAAAAAAAAAAAAAAAAAAAAAAAAAACGGCGNAAAAAAAAAAAAAAAAAAAAAAAAAAAAAAAAAAAAAAAAAAACAAAAAACCAGAGAAAAAGACACTGTGCTTGCAAAAAAATTGTGAGCAGAGACTGATTGGAACAGGCATGTGCCAATGCACCCCTGCACAGACAGTGAAGGCTTACAGGTTGTGTTTAGTAGCCTGATTTCCTAAGGAAGTAAAAAAACCCCAAAAATCTCTTGAAATCATTGCAACCAAAAGTAGGTTTTGCAATGCTCAGAGAAGACTAATATTTTGGTAACACATAACTGTGCTTAGCCTTAAATGGTGGGAAAGGTGGAAGGCTCTAACCTTGGCATTAGGAAACTTCTGACATTTAGAGTTTCAGAAGTCTCTCAGCTAGGAACAACTTGTTTCCTTCTTTTTTTTTTTTTTTTTTAACTGTAGTCNNTTTTTAACTGTAGTCCCTCCTCATTTAAAACATATAATGAATGTGAACAGTCATCAGTCTGTAAATACTAGGTTTAAGTTCACTAGAGCTTTGTTGAGATATCCCTCCTAGGTAACAAGTCTGTGGCTCATTAGTCCCTCATTAGCAAGATAGAAATAAAGACGAAAAAGGGGGGAAAAAAAAAACCTTTCTCCAAAGATATTGTTGCAGTCTAATTGCCTGCAAGGAATTCTTAATAATGTTTACTAATGCCTTTTCAGCATTGCCAATTTTATAATGTTCCAGATGTGACGTTGCTGTTCCCTGCTGTGATATTACTAGGTCTGCTAAGGCACTACTAAGTTTGCAAAGATTTTAGCCCCATCTTATGTCACTGCCTTGAAACAACATCCGTTGGGGCTTTCCAGCATCATATTTGTACTTTTGAAAAAAACAATCAGAAAAACCCCTGTCTGATCCACTGTTCATACAGAACTAAGTAAATTCAATCCCAACCCACACTGGCTGGAGCCAACAGCCCTGATCATGGCAGCACTATCAGATACTCACAGTTCAGCCACATTTGCTTTTCTTTTTAGTTGTTTTTCTTTTAATATGCTGGTTTAGACTTTCCAACATTAATTGGTTCCTTGTTTGTAGAGAAATATCTTTTGTTTGGGATATGATTTTATATTGTAAGCAGCATTTGGAATATAAAACAAGCAGATGTTTGCAAGGATCTGAAAGAAAAGCTCACAGCATCCCTGTGTTATGCTTTACAGCCAAGCAAAGGAACAAAGCAGGCAGCAAACATGCAATTTTGAAACAAATGAGCTTTTAACCTAAATTTATCTGAAGTTTTTTGGTGTGCTGGGAACAAGCAGGCTCTCCACCTGAGTCAGATTTGTATGCCATTGGGAATATGTAAATAAAGATCATTTTGGCTGAATTTATTAAGGAAAGAAAGCTTGTGAGATCATCATGTTTGTCATTCTTCCCATCTAACAACTTGTGTACCTGCTGAACAACTTCAGCCAAACTGAAACTAGTGTGGAATTCTCCATCATTTCAAATTCCTGGAAAGAACTTGGTAGAGAAA
Organism: Dicaeum eximium; assembly: GCA_013396995.1. NCBI lineage: Eukaryota > Metazoa > Chordata > Aves > Passeriformes > Dicaeidae > Dicaeum > Dicaeum eximium. The sequence goes on from VWZP01006853.1 coordinate 1,129,365, forward strand.
GGAGACAATGCTTCTAGGAGATGTGTGTGGTATGAGCAATTCATCCCTATTCAAGGAGGAATCATAGAATCATTAAGATTGGAAAATAATTCCAAGATCATTGAGTCCAACCTGTGACCCTTCCCTACCTTGACACCCAGCCCAGAGCACTGAGTGCCACATCCAGCCATTTGCTGAACCCCTCCAGGGATGGTGATTCCACCACCTCCCTGGGAAGCCCCTTCTATTGTTTAACAATCCTCTCAGTGAAAAAAATCCCTCCTGATGTCCAATCTGAACCTCCCCTGGCGCAGTTTGAGGCCATTTCCCCTTGTCCTGTCACTACCTGCCTGGCAGAAGAGGCTGGCCCCCACCTCCTTTTCTCCAGGCTAAACATCCCCAGCTCCCTCAGCTGCTCCTCATAGGAAATATTCCCTTCACCAGCTTCATTGCTGTTATCCACATTAATATATCTGCCCTTCTCTGGACACAAGAAGGAAGGAAGCTTCACATTGAAAAAAAATGGCAAGAACACCCCAACTGCAGGGAAAGCCTCTTTAGGATAGAGAATCCCTTTGTGACACAAAATCCATAAAGTAGCATCTTTTCTTGTTGATATTCACCAGGGACTAAGTTGGATTTCTAATTTTTTTTTTAATTCTGTTTTCCCACATGGGCTGGGTTGCTTGTCTTCGCTGTTCCCAGGCTCTGGAATGTTCTTCAGTGTCATGTTGGACATAATCTCCATGGCCACCATTGCACATCTTCAGAGTTGGCTGCACCTGCTGGCACTCTCCAGCCTATCTCTGTCAAAATAATCCAGATGAGCTACACCTTTACAAATTGGAGGAGTAGCCAGGATCACTTCACCAGAACTGGGTTAGGGAGGAAATGCACAGGTATTCCAGCAGATTTAAGAGATATGGATTCAGGGCAGTGAGTAGCACCTGTGTACAGCCTCAGCTCTACCTGAAATGGTAATTATGGCCATATCCTAATGCACAATCTCAGGATCAAAGTAAGGTCTAATTGTGAACAGAGAGGGAGAAGAGAGTGTCATTGTACTTTACAGTTCTATGACACCAAACCCTAAAAAATCAGCAAGATCAATATGCTTTCTGAGTATCTGTTCATTCAAACAGCTTATGCAAAAAATAATATACAGGGGTATTGTTACCCTGGTTCACTAGTTAAGGGATGCAAAACTCATTTCTTTGTCCTAAATTTATCACCCTGCTCCTAAAATGTTGGCTCTGTCAATTAATGCTAAGTTCCTTATGGCTGTCAGACCATGGTAATACTATCCATGGAGGCACCCTATACTCTCCTCTCTTCCCACAGCCACACAAGGGGGACATGCAGCAGTCTGGTCACCTTGGCTGGTGATGTTAGAAAGCTCCTGCTTCCAGCTCTGAAGGTCCCCAGTCCATTTTCCCAGTATGTCAGCCAAGACAGTGGTCCCCACATTTGCACTCTTTAATAGTTCCAAGCTGACATCACATTCCCCTCTATTTACTGTTTTTCCAAGTAATATATATATCTCCTTAGCCTTAATCACCCTTCAGCCAAGGTTTCTTCAAGCAGACCCAAATCCAGTGCTCAGTGGAGCCAGTGGGAATCTTTCTGCAGACTCCAGCCGAGTCAGGATCATAAAGTCCTGAACCCACGAACATCTGCGAGATCTGGAGCCATTCCAATATGGATTCAGATTGGACATCAGCCACTCAGGCCCATCTTAATTCATAAATCAACATACCCAACTGACTTTCTCTTCTCTGGATCCCCTCCAGTTTGTTAATACGGCTCTGTTAACGAGGTGCTTAGAACTAAGCACAATATCCCCAGTGCAGCCACATGAGAGCTGTTACATTCCTACTTCATAATGTTATGTCTCCACATCTCCCAGCCAGAGCTGCACTGACTGCACCAGCTACCATGTTTTGTTGCAGCCCTGAAACCCTCACCCTGTCACTCTCATTCACTGAGAGCTGTGCTGTGCTCCACAGGTAATCGTGGCACAGTCAGCAGGATTCCTCACTCAGGACTGGCAATGCAAGCAAGGAAAGCAGAAACTGATCCCAGGGAAAGAATTCCTATCTAGATTTTTTTTGAACTGATAAACTGAGACAGCAGAATAACTGTAACAATGCCATCCTGCTGCTTTCCTGGGCAATAATCTATTTTCCTCATTGGGATAAATGATTTGGCCATCAGTCTCCTGGTTTAGCCATTTGGGAACTGGATTATTGCTTCATAAACTGTGCAATGCACTCCTATTACTGTTTAATTGCATTGGGCAGAGAAAGGGGGAAAAAGATTTTGCAATTTCTAATGGAAATCTCCCAGAAGCACTCTCTTTCTGTGTTACTTTCCTCAACAGTTAAGACAGTGAACTGCATTCCAATCCAAAATTTTCCTCTGAACAAAGAACATAATTTCTCTTTATCCACTTCTGCCAGCGCAGCTCCTCTTTGCAGCACACTGCTCCTTTCCTGGACCTGGATGCTCAGTGTTCCTTTCCACCTCCTGGAGTGAGATTACCCTGTCTCCTAGGCAAACATTTCCTGTAAAATCTCAGCTATATATCTTGGTGTGAGTTTACATCTCGATTTCCTATCACTAGCAGCAGAAGCTGTGCTTGAAACGCTTCATTCTTTCCATCCTTTTGTTGTTGTTGTTATTGTTGCTTGCAAGCTCTCCAGAGCAGTCACTGTCTCCTGTTCCACAGGGAACCTCCATCCAGCACTTCAGGGGCTGCAGTTCTGCAATTGAGACATATCCTGCCTCCCAAAGCAAGAGCTGTAGCTGGTGGGGGGAGAAAGGGCTTGGTCTGCAATTTTTTCATTCTTAAACAGTGCAGCATTCACTCCTGTCCCTAGCATGTTTTCCAACACTAATCTCATCCTCTGACAAAGCACTGAGAAGTCAAGATGAGTTCAAAGAAGCTCTGTTCAGTTGTCTGAGAAAAGGTTGAGTCCCTGGTTTCTAAATATGTAATGCCAACACTTGCTTCCCTTAAGAAGCTTGGGCAAATATCTTTTAATAATATTTTTTTCTAATTCCAAGAGTTGGTTGAAATGTTTTCTTCAGAGTGTTTCTCAGGAAAAATACCTTTTTAACAAACATGGAAAATTTTGCTAGCCAAAGCATTTAACCTGGTTAGTGCTTTTTACAGATTTTTTGAAAACCCAACAAAGGAAATGAACAAGGACCTTCTTGGAGAAATGTTTCCCCTTACAATATTCAATGTTTGCTTTTCAAAATGTGGCTTTGTAATAAGTCTGAAAACTTGTACCAAAAGATACATTTTAAGATTTTGATCACTGTAATTTTCGTAGGAAATATGAAACAGATAAAAACAAAGTTAAGAAACTTTCTGGAGCAGAAATGAAAAGGAATTTGGTAGAATGAAATGCCAGTCTTTTAAAAGTAAAGCTATTTTTTAACCCTGCAGGAAAAAAAAAACTGGGAACTTCCTGGGCTTACTGTGTCCTGGACAAGCTGCAAGCCAACTTCTCCCTTAAGCATTGCCATGTGCTCTCCCACGCTGCTCCACCCACTTGTGCCAAAAACCTGTCCAATTACCTATCCTCTGGCAAACCATGTCTTATAATTTCCTCAAGCTTTGTGCTTACAGACTGTTCCTATTGCTGCCTGTCAATCCAGCAGCCAGCTGACTTTTCTGTCAAACACTGCAGAGAGTTTTCTCCAAACCAATTTCTGCCCAATTTGTCCAACTCATCCATTGCTGTGGGGTTCATCCATGGCCCATGAGCTCTCTGGGGCTGGACCTGCCTTCTACAGCACCTGCCCAGGGAGCTCCTGTCCCCACAGGGCTGCAGGTCTTACCTGGGATTCCCAGGTGCTCTTCTAACACCAATTAAAAAACAATCAACAAAGTGAATTTGTGACAATGCAGAGCTTGAGCAGAGCAATTGGAGACAACTCATAATCTGATTTTCAAAGCTGTAGTTCCTTTCTACAGAATATCAAGCTGTTATCACAAAGGAAGGGGCATATTTGGCACTGGAGTTAATTGTTGATTAGTTGGTGTTGATTTTAACATGCTGCTGTGCATGTCCTAGTAAAGGAGGCAGTCACAGTGAGATATTGAAGGAAAATTACCTACTTGAACCTAAATAAATAGAGCAGTGAAGAGAAAATAAGCTGAACAGGATCTGCTGCATTGACATAAAGATTAGGATGAGAAAAAAATCCTCCAGCACACAATGTCTTTAATCATAGATAAGGCTGGACTCGATGATCTTGGAGGCCTTTCCAACCTCAATGATTCTGTGATAAGGTGAGGAAGCAGATGCCCCTAAAGAAGCTGTGGGGTGGAAGGGTGACTTGCTGACTGTTCAGCCCCCTGTGGCAGAGCGTTCCAGCTCCCTGGGACACCGGAGCTCGCTGCAGGATGTCCGGCCAGCGAGGAAACACGCTGGTATTTTTAACAGGAGGTTGCAGGGGTGACAGATGAAAGGCTTGGCAGGCCAAGCTCTGGGAGATGGTTTCCTCCAGTGAAATTCCAGCTGGAGATCTCCGATCAGGCTCTCCTCGCTCTGTTTCTGGGGCACACACACTCCTGCCTTCCCGCACAACTTGGAGGTTTCCAAGGAGACCACACGCTGCTCGCCCGGAGCCCGGCACTGGTGGCCGGGTGACTTCACGGGGTCACAGAGCCCATAAACCATCTCAGCCAGAGCCACTGAGCTGAGCCTGACTCGCTGCCACCTCCCCAGTCCTAGAGGACACATGAACCCAGCGATGGCTCGCTCGCTTCGCCTTTTCATTAGGGCTCTTACGATGAGCCCTAGACGTGGTGTCACTGCTTGAAGACAGCACGGATGGGGGGAAAAAAAATCCTCCAGAATCACAGGCTTCAAAAAACCCGTTCCAAAAATCACATTACTGGGCTTCCTGAAGGAAGATAAATACGAGGAGCCAATTTCATAATTGTAACGGTATGAAAATACACTAAAAATTCAACATTTGTAACACCAAGTAAGTTCACGCCAAGATCAAAGATTAAAAATTGGCTGCGTTCCTACAAGTATGAGATGTATCAATTAGGTAGTGCGGCTTGGTGTCAGGAGATGTGAATCTGGTGCCTGCCTTAGTTGCTGACTTCCTGAAGAACATGGGAAAACTCATACAGGACATAAATTTCTTAGGGGTTTTTGTAAGGGAATTTTTATCTCCACCTGAAAATTAGGCTCTGGAAATAGTTTTTTCAAACTCCAGTCCATAAAAAGATGGAAACATGTAAATTTTCCTTAGGAACCAAATAAAAATTAGAGTTCTGGATGCCTTTGTGTGTGCAGCCCTCACTATTCCTGTGGCCTTAATTCTCTATGTCTTAAGTAAGAATACTGGAGTTTATCTGACTAGAGTAGAGTCAAAACAAGAATTTTAAAGTAATTATGAGGCACATATAGTACTGTGGAAAATAGATAATAGTTTCTGTTGCAGCAGTGTTGGAAGAAGCCCCAGTTCAGGACCATAGCAGAAGGAAGCAGAAATAACACATATGCATATGGCAGGATAATTCACAGGTGCCAGTTGAACCCATATAGAGTGCTGTACATTCAGTTTTCCCATGACATTGTATTAGCCTCATACACATAAATTGAGTCGTGACTGACTTATAGTCTACAAGATTTTAATATTTTGATTTCTGGACAGTTGCAACAACTCACAGTGGACAAACAGCTGAGCAAAGCATGTCTACAATAATCACATCAGTATCCCTTAACTGTCCTAGCAAAGGAGGCAGTTACAATGAGATATTGAAGGAAGACTGTCTACTTGAACTTAAATAAATAGAGAGTTGAAGAGAAAATAAGGTGAAGAGAATCTACTGCATTGACATAAAGATTAGGCTTAGAAAAAAGAAAAACTCCAGTGTATTAATTTATTCCTTCCTTCTGAAAGGATCCACTTTAAAAACCTATATCCTACGCTGAAAGTAATGAAGGGGAAAATCCACTTCACTCTTCTGCCATTAAGGAAACAGTTAATGGGTTCAGCAAAAGGTGGCAGCCTGAGACCTGTGGAGCTCTGTTTATTTTGTTAGTGACTGGCAGTGTCCCTCTCAATTTGCTGTACCAATTGTTTTTTTGAAGATAAAATACTTCTCTTTCCACTCTTCCAAATGTTGCTCCAGGAGTAGAGATTACCCAAAAAAATGTGCTGGATGCATTAGAAATTGCAGCCCCAGGAAAACAGCCCTTGATAGAGCAGATTTTCTCTCTGACTGTTAAGTTTCCCACGCTTCCCAGCCAGGCTCTGCTGGCCAGGGCTCAGAGCCTGGCTCTTGCTGTGAAAGTTCGGGAAGCTGCTTCATCCTTGCAGCTGAGTGACCCCGGGTGTCCGAGCTGCAAGGGCTGCACTGGAAATCAGCAGGCAGAGCCTGGCTCAGAACAGCCCCCCCGACAGGCACTGTAAGGTCTCCAACCTCTGGCACCGTGGCCACTCAACAACCTGTGACCCATCCTTGTGTGAGGAATGGAGGAACCTCACAGTGCGGGCAGGGAATGAACACAAAGCTCATTTTTTGTGAGTGGGGAAGGCACAGAAGGAAGCCCTGCGGCTTTCAATCTCAGGCTGTATCACTCAGGGTGTACTCACTCTTTTGTACACCAATTTGCTCCTCCTCCTCCATCCACAAAAAATGACAAGGCAACTTAAAGGCTTTGTCTGTAGGAGTCTTTCCACTATGGCAACCAGAGGCAGCACACAACGTGCTGGGTTATCTGCTTATTCAGCTCACACTGGCTCTGGAATCTGTTATAACCTGGTGGAAGAAATGTCTTTTTGGGCACAGGGAGATGCTTGGGTGCCTATCAGCCAGGAGTGCCAGGGATGTGATACCTGCCCTTCTTTCTCCCTCTCTTTTGAAGCCAGCAACTCATCTTTCAGATTTCAGATCTTCACTCCTCTGTTTGCAAGATACAATTCTGCCTATTCAGTGGAGCCTTGTGAAATTTATCGCCTAGCTAATATCTTGCAAATTATTCTGGGCATTCCTACTGTTATCTGTATAAGGCAGAACTGCCTGAGCTCTTATCATGAATCGGGATCCCATTGTGTTCAGAAAAAATAAGACCCTATAAACGGCAGCACAATGGAACAAACACTGGCACATCTGCAGATGCAGCAGTGGATACCATTTGAACCTCACTTTTTTCTTGTCTCCCACACCACATTCAAAATATTCTGCAAAATCCCACTTCCTGTCCTGACCCTGTGGCAAGAAGGAACACGGAAACCAGGGAGAGCAGGAAATTCCACTCAAATTCCAGCTGCAATCATTTCTGTGAAGGGAGGGACAAAATGCAGCAGAGATTGTGGCAGATAAATGTCATGTGTTCAAAGAAGAAACCAGTAAAGAATAAGGTCTGGGATAGGGAGCAGGTCACACATGGCAGTGGAAGTAGACAACCCTGATCCTTGCCTTATAGATTGTACATCAATATTAATTAAGAATTGACTTTACATAAATAAGACTACTATTGCTAAAGGTGTCTGGTTAAATTTCTTGTTCCCAATGACAGCTGGATAGAACTTCACCTCAGCTTTTAGGAGGTGGGAGGAGAGACTGGAAATCATTCAAAGGTTTTTAAATCATTGCCGTTGATCTTACTGTTACAGTTACCAGAATGAAGTTGAGTGCAACCCACGTCCCCTCCTTGAAGAAAGAAAAGGAAGTATCACAGCTTTGTTTAGCATCTTTGCTGGGCCTCTCTTGGCCCATGAATCTGTCCTGGAATACTTAGACTTCTTCAAAAGCAGGAAAAGTAAGACCAGGAGCTTGAAATCAGTGCCAGCAGAAGATGTGCATCTTCTGATGTTATGAGAACCCTAAATTAATTTGGTGGATTGCTCTCTGATATTTTAAACCTGGACTTAACAAATATTTAGCTTCTGTTGTTGAGCATGAGTGTGCAAGACAGAAAAAGAACGGCATAACTCTTGAAGTGGTGTCTGCATAGGTGTTTGCCATGTTTGAAATGGGTCCCTTACTAAAATCAACACATGGGAATGGTGCAAACTCAACACACAGGCAGGTCTGAAAGGGAGCAACCACCCTGACTGCACTGGAGATTAAAAATAAAAAAAAATCTTTTCCTAGCTCTTCCAAGGCTTTGCAAACTGGAGGTGATGGAATCACCACCACCCCATGGACTATTTCTCTGCTGGAAGACAACTTTTTCCATCTGGCAGGGGATGTTGCCAGATCTTCCTCTGCCCTTTCCATTTGCCACAATCCCAGAGGACTTGCCCAAACAATACAAAAAAAGGAGTCAACATCACTCTGACAAGTTATCTCCATAAAAATTACCTTCCTTACACCACACTTCCCTAAACCTGACATCTGTCCTAAATCTCAAGTCATACATCCCACTCTTCCATTAACATGAGTCATCCTACAGACGTCCTTCTGCTACTCTTAGAGTCATGTCAGAAAGAATCATTGACTTATTGTCAGCAGACTCAGCCTACCATGTTAATGGTGTCTGCAGAGCCCTCTTCCCTGATCAGCCTCTTCTTACAGCCCCAAAAATGCCAGAAAAGCCTTCTGAGCTGTAGGATGTCAGAAGCAAGGAAAGAATTGCCTGTCCTGTACTGCTACTCTGCCTGGAGCATAAAGGGTACTTTGCCACATTTTGGGGTTCTCTACCTTGAAGCAAAGCCAATAAAGAGCTTTTTCTCAGGAATCCTCACAGCTCCAAGCTGCTTAAATAAAAGACCTGATGCTAGGGATACTTTTGAGAATTTCAGGAAACATAAATTACTTTCTCTACAGAGATTATGGGCATTATATACAGGAATCCTAGTCCCAGATGTTTAAGAGTAAAATACCAGGACTTCAGAGTGGACAGTCGTATAAGAATAGAAAAGACAATGAATGTCTTATGCCTTCAACCATAAGCTATTTACAACCCTTCTGTGTTTAAAGCAGAGACCAAGTGGGGAAGAGGCTTCCTTTAAGGGGCAGGGGCCATGGCAAGTCCTGGTAGTTGTTTTCATTATTCCATCAACTTGGTGTCTTGAAAGATTTATTAACTCATTCTCTTTCTTGGTCTCTTATTTCTATTTTTAAGTCTCTGATGTTGCCTCTATTCTCATGCACTTCACAATGCCCTTTCTGCAAAGTCAGTGGAGATCAGTCTCAGCCTTCATCTTTTCCACAAATGGGAACCTAAATATTTGCAGAGCTGGGGGTGTCTGTGGTTGTGCTAAGATCCAGGAAGTCAAGCAATTAAGCCAAATGTTTGCCTAGTGTAAATCAGCACTGAGACTTTACCTAATTTCTGATGGGAATAAGGAAATCCTTACAAGATCAGACTGCAGGTTAATATAGCCATTTTCAGCAGGGAGCTAATTCTGTGAGGGAGGTGCAAAAAACCTTTGAAAGTCTGATTTTCCTTAGAATCACAGAATAACTTAGGTTGCAAAAGGTCTTTAAAGTCATTGAGTCCAACCACTAAGCCAGTACTGCCAAACCCACCACTAAACCATGTCCCAGAGTGCCACATCCATGTGTCTTTTAAATATCCCTGGGGATGGTGACTTCACCACATTGCTGGACAGCTTTGTCCAGTGCATGTCAACCCTTTTAGTGGAGAAATTTTTCCTAATGTCCAATGTAAACCTTCCCTGGTGCAACTTGAGGCCATTTCCTCCTGGCCAGTATGCCCACAGCTCCTTTCAGTCTGAGGAATCTAAACACCATGAGGCTGCATGCACACCATGAAAAGCAGCTGCCTGGCATCTCAGGGAAGCTCTCAGACATGGTAGAAAGAGGAGCCCACTCCAGAAAAGCTGAAGATGGATTGCAGGAAGGAGATGAGCTCTGTGACTGCTGGGGAAGGACTCCTAGCACACCTCTGCTCCCCACGGCTCATCTTTGATCCCTCACAAGCCCATTCCAAGCACAAGAGCACAGGGTTGGGGCAATCAGTGCAGCTAATTGCACGCTCACAGAGAGCTCAGTGCCCCAGGACGTTCCCACATGTCCCCCACCAGCAGCCAGCTGGGGATTTTGGTGTCAGCAAGGTTCAGATGAACCAGTTCGTTCCAAACCCTCTCGGCAGTAGCCAGCAGGCTGCCGTGAAACAGCCCCATCTCTGAGACAGACAACCACCTCAGCTATAATTAAAGATAATTATTCAAAGGCACCCTGTTCATGTAGCAGTGCTCAGAAGCTCCCTGCATGAGCATGTAGGCAGCAGGGCTGTTTTTCTTCATAAAAACTTATGAGGAACACTGCGCAGATTAACAGCTTTAATGACAAAAATTACCGCTTACAACACTGACTTCAAATCAAAGAACAATATCTGCAGACAGATATTTTCATGGTTTTCATAACAATTCATTATAGGTGGCACCAAGGGATTATATTTTTATTTCCCTTGTGTCATTTCTCTCAGACTCAGGTTCATTTCTCTTAATGAGGCAGCAGAAGATAAAGGGCAGTGAAGGCTCCTCCAATGCCTCTGCAGAATGTGAGGAGTTTAGGGGCAAAGTGATAACTGGTCCTCTAAAGGAAGAGGGAGGGCCTGGAGAGGAGGGGGGGAGAGGGAGAGTGATGGGGTGGGATGCTCTCTGCCATAATGAACTAAAATTAAGACATAAATTCTCCTACCTTTGTTCCAACCAGATCTAACAAAAGGGATTCGACTATTTAATGAAGAATGGATCAGTAGCAAAATTATTAGCTAATTAATTGTGGAGGAAAGGGAAAGAAAGAGGAAAGGAAAAAAAAATCTTTGACTGAAAGGACAGGACTGAAAGTTCTTCATGTAGGCTCTCTGAATAGGAAGGAAGAGCTTGATTTCTGGAAGCCTTCACTCAGGCAGCAAGGCCCCTCTTCACACAGAGTTTGGGAGGGCAAGGCAAAGGTCGAAGGAAGAAGGAGCAAGAATTAAGCAGACCTCACAATGGGGTCCAGGATTCCCCTGGTAGTACCAGGCTTGTTAGGACTGAGTAGAGGTTCCCAGTGAAACTGGATGGAAACTCTCCTGTGAATTGCTTTTCTGCTGGAAAATAATGTGGAGACAGCACAAAAGGGTTCCTGGGAGTGTGGACTCCTGGCACTGGCTCAGGAGACCAGGCAGTGGTTTTGTTTCTAAAACAAAAAACATCAACCTAAATGCTTCAAAGTCTTCTGAGAACTAAAGAGAGAACTGGCATTTCCAATCCATGGAAAGCCTTCTCATTCCTGAGTTTTGTTCCAGCATTTATTTCAACAATTTTGGTTTCCTGTGAGTGGGGCAATCTGCGTTTCAGCAAGTTCTGCCCATCAGTTAGGGCCACAGAGCTCCCAGCATTTGTGGCTCAAAGGAAAAAAAAATAAAAGAGAATTCAGGGTTTCCTCTATTTTCAGGATTTTCAGGATTCCATTGGCAGAAAAGATCCTATTTGAACTCACCCCTTTGTACTCAAAGGGGAAGAAAACAGAAATGGGGGCTATCAGAAAAACTCCAGTCAAGGGAATTGCTTTCTTTGGGTTAATCCTAATTCAGATCTTTCTTCAGTCTGCTCTAAGTAGTGCTTTCCTGAAAACCAGCATTCTAAGTGCTGCTAGAGTTGGGCAAGAGCCTGGGAGCCTGGATGGGTAAATAATCTGACAAGGCATAGAGACAGGAGACAAAGGGGCTAGACAGGGAAAGGAGAAACCAAGGATAAATGAGATACAGTCAGTGGCATTTGTGTGTGTTTGGCTGTGGGGAAGACAATCTTGAGAAAGAGGAAAGATGTATTTTTATCATAACCCCTCTCCCTCTACTTATTCTTGTCTCCCAACTTTTCACCCTCTAAATGCAAAGGGAATAGCCATCCTTTTGAGATGGGTAGGCTAGACTGAAACAGAGCCTCACTTTATGAAGTAATTATTTTAGGAGTATTTAGCCCACACTCTCTTTGCCTCCTTCAGATTATGAGGAATCCTTCCCACCCTGGCAGGGGCCTGAGTCACACAAAAAGGTGTTTCACACCCGCCTTCCTGCTCTGCACCAGCATTACAGGGCACAGGCTCAGGAATGGAAAAACACAGGGCTAAGGACTTCCAAGGTCCCCTCCTGCCCTGTCTCCAGTGAGCTCCAAGAATCTACAAAGCTGATCTTCCGAAAAAAAAAATTTAAATTAATATATATATATGTATTATCTCTATATATCTCAAGTGGGTAATTATTTGCCTTCTGCTTCCCATATTTTTCAGACTTTTCACTTGAAATCAACAGGGCTTGAATCGTGTCTCTGGTTTAATGAAGGCTGAGCTTCTTGTGGACTCACAGGACAGCAGGAGGTGCTGCTCACTGAAAAGCCCAGGATGGTGGGAGACTTTGATAATATCACGAGAGTTGGTAACACGGGCAGAGGACTTTGAATAAAGCTGTCTGACCTCCTTGGCCCAAGTGCTTTCACAGCCAAGCAAAACAATTTCTCTGGACTCTAATGAATAGACTTCTGTCATTGTTCATCATAATAATGCCCCGATCCTGGCAAGATTACCTAGATGCTACCATAATCCTGCTAATAAGTGATGATTATAAAACACACACTTGAGGAAAAGGAAAGGTAGAATTTGGATCTTTTGCCCCAGTCTCTTCCCAAAGGAAGGCAGGATAATAAATGACTTCTGACTGTGATATGTGACAAAGAGCCTTTACCACATCAGAGTCTGCTACAGCAAAATCCAGCCAGCTCAGTCAGTTTTGTCCATAAAAATACTGCTCTATTCAGTGTGAGAGGCCTGATAAATGGGGGGGACCATACTGAAGATATCTAGTGAGATTTTTTTTTCTTTCTGGAGAAACAGCTGGAGACAGGAAAAAAAAAAAGATTAATTGTTTTTTTGTGAAACAAGCATTTTTTCAAGCAGCAAAACTTCCTCATAGTACTATGGAAATATATGGTTCTCTTATTATGTGTGACTTCCTATCCATTTTCAGCTAGTGACTTCTGTTTTCTGGCAGAGGCCAGCACCAAATATTTTACCCACTGGCAAAACTTTTGCATAAGAGAGCAAAGTGTGACTAGAAAAATAAATTCTGACAATTTTGTTCTTCAAACAGAATACGTGTAACGCTCCTGCTGCCCCACTTCAACTAAGCTGATGTCTCTTGACTGTGGAAGGTTCTAGAGGCTCCTCATCTCAGGGCAGAACTCCTGTTGAAAATGTGAACTTGGGAGTTTTTGCTTCAGAATTCGGTCCATCAGAGCTGATGGGGGATGCACACAGCAGAGTTTTCTGTGCTTGCTCTACTTCTTGTTTAAGTGAAATTTCTGCTTCTAATGCTAACATAAAGAGACTGCTTCATTCAGAAGCAGTGACAGGCAGGTAAAATTCTTGCTGTAATCTCTAGCCTTAAAAGCAGGGGATGAGACCTTGGTATATGCAATAAATAAAGGAGAGCTAAGATCATCCAAGTGGAAGACCTCCACAGGTACAGCATAAGGAGATCTGGGCAAATGCCACCCTGGAAAGCATTGAGATACTCACACAAGAAATGTGGTTTTGTTGTTAATTCCTGCTAACAACACACGTGTCACCCCATTTGCACACCAGAAGTAGTTGGTGTGCAAGCCTGTGTGAATTTAGAAAGCTCAATGTAGAGTTTGAAAAATCATCTTGCTTTCACAATAAAGTTATCAGCAGCTCAGCTACCACCCCATCTAAAGAAGCCTTCGTCTTAAGAGGAGAGCCTTTCTCTTCCCACTGGATTAGGTTTCAGTGGGAGCCAGGCCAGGAAATTGCTTTTATTTATATTCTCCAGCCCTGGCAAAGTCAATAGCCTCATTAATCCACTGATGGGCCAGCACCACGATGGAAACTAAAGATGCAAGGGGAAGAGTGCCAGAGGAATTGCTGCTTTTCTTCTCTCCCAAGCCTTCACCTTGTCCCCACCCCAACTTCACCTTCAGATCCCTCCTGCCAGCGTGCAGAGTTTTTGACACCATCTCCTCCTTCCCACCTGGATTTCCAGCCTTCTTGGAGATAGGAAGAAGAATATAGCCCCAAATTTCATGGACACATCACATTTGCTAGGATGAATTGGAAAAGGTTGAAACTAGCACATTGCCTCTGGGATCAGGACCAAATAAACCTTCACTTTCTTAAATATGCAACAAAATTGTAACGCAGCCTGTAGAAAATTAATCGTGGCTCTGACTGGTAAATCCAGGGAACACTGTCTCCCCTTTAGAGCACACCTTAAATTCTTGCTGATCCCCTGTTGAAGGGGCTGTTACCCTCTCCCTTCTTTTCAACACATCTTTTTATGTTAAAAGTATTTTTAATCATGGGCTTTGACACTGTGACTGGCTGTGCTGTGACTTTTATTTTCCATATAATCTGTCTTGCAGTGGAGGGACCATTAAGCAGTCAAACAATGTTCTATCCCAATAACGTTATCACTTAAAGGGGGCACGGCAAGAATTTCTGCTAACTAGTGGGCAGTAAATTTACTCTTCTAATAGGTTCATCTTTTATTAGGTATTTATTTCAGGAGGTTAAACCGTAATTAGATTGCATTAGGAAGCTGAAAAAGAAAGGAATGGAGATTCCAGCCTGAGAATTTGTTTTATTTGCTCCTCGGATGTCCAAAGAAATTCTCAGCACAATCTGTATTCCTCTAGATAGGGGGTTGCACAACTAAACAGCTCCAATATTTCTGCCAGGAGTTTGCATTTGTCTTTCCTGTACAAAAGTTATTGCTAGGCTGTAATCCTTCCCTGAAATACAGCGTGTGGAGCCGGGGCTGAACCCAATTTACTGTGGCAGATGAATATAACCAAGGTGGTGGTCTGAATGTTTGGCCTAAAGGCACAATCCAATTTTCAACTGTTTCAAAGCTATTATGTCAAAGGCTGTTTGCATAAACACAACAATGGGAGCGAGCCCCGGCAGCGGCGGCAGCAGAGGGGACGCTGCCCTCTCGTGTCTCCTGCCTGCATGTGCCTGCATTTTGCGGTGGGAAAAGCCGGGATTTGGGGAGGGGAGCAGGTGCGTGCGGCTCTGCTCCGCACACAGCCCAGCCCTGGCCCCGCACACGGATCGGAGCGCTGCGGTCACCCGCGGGGTGAAGTTTAACCGAGGGCACGGCCGGAGCCCCGGGTGTAGGGACAGAGCGGGGCATGAGGCCGGAGAGCGGCGCCGTGGGGAGGGACAGGGGGGTGCTGCTGGATGGGAAATGGGATTTGGGTCAGCAGTGCCCTGGCAGCAGGAGGGACATCCCTGTCCCAGGGCCGGATTGTCCCGCTGTGCTTCGGGCGGGGCAGCCTCACCTGCAGCGCTGGGGCACTTTTGGGCACTGCAATGTCGGAATGATACCGAGAGCGCCCAAAGGAGCTGTGCAGAGGGTGAAAGGCCTGGAGAAGGAGCTGAATTGGAGTGGCTGAGGGCACTTGGTCTGTTCAGTCTGGAGCAGACTGAGGGAGGGAGGGAGGGTCTGCAGCATCCTCAGCTGAGGGACAGCTCCGAGCTCTGCTCTGTGTGACAGGGACAGCGCTCAGGGAGCGGCTGGAGCTGTGCCAGGGAGGTTTGGGCTGGAGATCAGGGACAGGTTCTTCCCCAGAGGTGCTGGCACTGCCCAGGCTCCCCAGGGAACGGGCACGGCCCGAGGCTGCCGGAGCTCCAGGGGAGTTTGGACAATGCTCTCCAACACAGGGTGGGATTGTTGGGGTGTTTGTGCAGGGCCAGGAGTTGGGCTGGATGATTGTTGTGCATCCCTTCCCCCTGAGGATATTCCATGCTCCTGTTTTCCATCCCTGTGTCTGTGTGCAGGTGTGCCCAAAGTGGGTGCTGTCTGTGTGGAAGTGCTCACAATCACACACCCTCACTTCAGCTGCAGGCACACACACAAACACACACACACAGACAAGTTTCTCACATGCACACGTGTCTACACTGCCAAGATTCTGGTTTAAAAAAAAAAAAA
>VWZP01006853.1:1145299-1179121 GCA_013396995.1 Dicaeum eximium
ACAAAAAAAAAAAAAAAAAAAAAAGAAAGAAAAAAGAAGTAGATTCTGCCAATGGTGGAAACGGAGAATGTTAATGACTTTTTAAACTTTTCTCAAGCTTGAGAAACAGATGTGATTATTCAATTCATCACAAAAAAAATGTCTTGCAGCAGCATGCATGTGATGAGCTGACTGATGATGTGGGAACCTATGAGAAAGCTGTTTCCCTTATTAGAACTGGAGGGTTTTCAAGTCCATGTTCTATTTCTCTTTCCCGTTACGTACACACATAGATGCTTTCTTAAATAATAAAAGTATAGGCTAAACCTTTAAATCCATTTCATTTGAGTGATGAAAAACAAAATAGCAGACCCAAAGATTCTGTAACCTGGACTGGAACTTTCCCCAGATCTGCCATGCTCAGACATGTTTGGATGTAGGCCAACATACAGACTGGACCCAGTCCTGATGCTCATCTCTAAATTTGAAAGATGGGAAGAGGATATACTTATCAGTTTTTTGGAGGGTAGCTGGAGCAGGAAAATCGTTAAATGACAGAAGCTGCCAAAAATAAACATCCGCTGCTTTAAAAAAAATCCTCCTTATATAGAACTTTAAATGCACAGGGCTTATTAAGACATCTGGCAAATTATTTTTTCTGATGGAGAGAATTCTCAAGGCCTCAAGCACAGAACAATAGAGGATTTCACAGAGAAACAGACTTGCAGAGTCAGTGTTGCACATTTGTGGGAGCTCACTGGGGCCCAGCAGTCAGGATGGGGCTGAAGCCAACACCAAGGGACACAACCCCACGGCCACCCGAGGTCAGAGTCTTTCTCATCCAATATCCCATTTCAGTCAAAGCTGGCATTGGTCAACCCAGATTAATATGATAATATGAAGCTGGATGTGTGTGACAGACACTGAATAACTGGGTTCCAAAAGTAAAATTCTTTCTAAACTCAGATGTCTAGAATCTTAAACCAAGAAATATAAGATTTTCCATTGTTCCAAATTTCCATCTTTGCAGTGACTCCTTTTAGAAGCACACATTAGCTACAGCTGTGACTGAACATTTCTGTCTGAACATTTCTATCACCTTTCTACAACATGGCCTAAAATTCTATCTTAATTTTGGCAAAAAGTGTGTCATAGAAGCAAACTCTTTACCATCAAAGTATCAGCAATCTGAAAAAAAAATTGCAACTCATCATTATGATATCTCTTTTAAACAACCCAGTGATTACACAAATAAAAAACAAACAAGCAAACAAAACACTCCGCAACACCAAAGTATTTATCCAGTAAAAATAATAGATAATGCAGAAGGTGAAGGGTCTGCCAGGGTTACAGTGGGTATTCAAACTTGGGATGTAATCAGCTAACAGACAGCAGCCCTTACCCTAGGAAGACAGTTGCCTCAAAAAGATTAAGCAGATCAAAGCAAAGCAGCAAAAAGACAAGCAAGCATTAAGTTAGAAATGTGAAAATCGTTCTTCTTCTCTGTAAGTTACAGCACATGATAAATTTCATCACATATATTTATTTCCAGAACCAAGGTAGGATTTGTAAACCCTGGTTTATGCTTAAGAGGCACCCAGGCTTCCTGGGATCAACAAAACACCACTACAGTACAGCAAGGTGTCCCCAGGGTTTTTCTTGCCTGTGAAATGGGACAGCGACAACTGAGATAATTACATTTTTCATAGGACATCATGATGATTAATTAGCTATGGAAGGAGCAGAGCACACAGGAATTAAGGAGCAGATATTTTTATGTGATCGAAAAAATATTTTTATATCTCTGTAAACACTGCCTGATATTCAGAAAGGAGAGCAGAGACTTTCTGAGCTATGCCCTGAATAGTCTCCTCAAAGAGAGCACCTTGCCTGCAAGATCCACTCTCAGCCTGCGCCCACGATCCTCCCAAACCCTTCCACACACATGGAAACCCACCAAGAGCAGCTGCTGTGATTCATGTACATGAAACTGAGCCTGAACTCGGCCTTTTGGGAGGTCAGGGCCATAAGAATCACAGGACAGGCACTGAAAAGGCAAACCTGACACTGCTTTTGCCCAACTCAGTAGCAAAATTAAGTCTCCCAGCTCCCAGCCTGATGCTTCACCCACAAAAGCATCTGCCTTCCAGGGAAGGGCTGGAGGAGCAGACACCACTGGAGCAGCAGTGGGAACGGCTGAGAGAGACAGCTCAGAAAGGCTTTAATGAAGAACAGCTTTGTCAGATTTTTTTCTGCATCTTGTTGTTTTAAATGTATTCCTGTTTACATTGTTTCAGTTGCTGCTCCGTCCTTGGTCTTCCTGGGACCACTGCTAGATCCTCTTGCAGAGATCAGGATGTTTGGAATTGCAGTTGTGCTGCCGTGACTCGGATGTTAGAAACCACTTAGGCATAATCAAAGCCTACAACCTTTGGGGTCACTCCCCCAAAATGGGCTGTGACAGCCCCAGAAAGACACCCAAAGGCAGCTCCCAGCTCCACCACGATGCTCTGGGTGCTCCAGCTCCAAACAGGGCACGTGCATATCCTCAGAGGCATCCTCAGAAGTGTTTTTGAAGACAGAATTTTCAGTGCTTTGCTGAGTAAGGAGGGCTCATGCGTAAGTTTTTCATTGAATTGCAGATTGATTAAATGCAAAGAAACGAGAAATAACTCACTGCAGGAGGGAAAGTACACAGCTGTTGTATTAGAGACTTGTCAGTGAAACCCTACAAACAGGCTCCTGCTCTCAGATGTGTTCCTGGGATGGCAGTTCAGCTCTGAGGGACAACTCCAGCAAAAACAGAACAGGAAGGATGTGAATAAAGCCAGGGCTGGTTCTGTGTCATCAATAGTTCTGCTACCATTTGCTTCACACTCTCTGTCAATTCAATTAATTCTACATTTTTAACACTCTCCTGGCTATAAGGACCCAATTCCTCACTTTCTGCAGCACAACTATGTACAAACTGGAGGAAGCAAGAATATCCTTGAGCTCCTTTATCTGTATGGGCTCTGCTCCAGCCATACTCCCACACCCTGATTTTCAAGAGCATGAGTCAAGCAGGAGTTAAGACAAAAAGAAACAGTCCTGTCCTAGACAGGAGTGGAAGAAGAAGCACCCCAGAAAGTCAGTTTAACAGTGACCAGAAACTCTGAAATGGAGAAAAGGCGAAATTAGTGAAAACTCAAGGGTATTGTGATCCCATATATATAAGCCACTGTAAAATGAGGATAACATCTGCCACAGACATGCAAACACCTATTCAAAGAGGTGCAGCATCCTGTGTGAAACCAGCAATCCCTCACTATGTCTTAGGGCATGGCAAAGCTTCCCTAACATTCATGAAATGCTGGGAGAGCCTCAGAGGAAAGATGATACTGGACAGCAAAGCAGCATTGTTCATCAGTGTTAGAATTAAGGCTGCATGCTGACAGCAAAGTAGATGGAACGAAAAATGTCAAAGGCTCAGAAAAACTGCAAACTGCAAGATGCATAAAGGGAGCAGCTGCTTTCCCCCTTCCCCCTTCTTCCCATCACGCTCAGATGTAATAACTTTCCCTAGTTCCGTGGCTCTCACACAGCTAATGCTGTGTTCAGTTGCTGGAGTCTTTACAGATGCAATGCATTAGCAAAGCCTGCCAGTCGGCATCCTGTTTTTCCAATCACTCTTCTGAAACTCCTCCACTTTTCTCAGAGGTTTTATCAGAAAGATGTTCCTCTGAAACATTTCAGCGAGGGGATCTGACAGCTCTTCAAACACCAGCTGAAATTCATTTGTTTTCCACTGCTTCCTGTTTTTACAAGTTCATTAGTGTTTCACCAAGATAGACTCAAGATTAGGGACTTTCACCAGCCACGCTGGATCCCTGACATACAGAGTCATGGGAGACTGCCTGAACTGCAAGCACAGAAATGCATGGCCTGTGTGCAGAGCTGGACATGCAGACAGGCACACAGCAAAGACACGGATGTGAGCTCTGGGCACTCAGAAATCCCCTGGACTGCCCGAGGCATCGAGGAATGCGCGCGGCCGTGACGCGCCAGCGCATCCACGCACATCCCCAGGAAAAGCAAAGGCCCCATTGTGGGCAGCCTGACACTGAGTCTCTCTCTTTTAGTGGAATTTCTGGGCCAACAAAGTAAATAAGCGCCTGAAGTATCTCAGCTGTGGTCCATAGGTCAGGGCTGCTCTTAGGACAAGCAGGAGGCAGAGCTTGTACAGATGCATTCCTGAGGACTCACAGGGGCTGTGTTGCAGCTTCATGAAGAAGGGACTGTGTGTGCTCAAGCATCCAGGCTTTTAGCATTATCTGTCTGGCACATTAATATGCTAATTGTAAGAGAAGAAATGTGGAACTAATTCCATGTATCATTCATGCAAAAGCATAAAGGTAGCAGTAAGATAGGGTTGTATCAAAACAGACATAATCACATTATTTTGGATGTATTCTAGAACAGGAGTACAGAGTATGTTCTCCTATTTAAATAGGTTAACAGGCTGTTTAGTTACAACAGCGGCAAGAAAATTGAAATCTATTTCTAATTTACACACAGGAGCTGCTTTCTCCTGTATCCCTGAAATGCAGCTGGACAGCTTCTTCTTATAAATTGCAGTTGTGAAGAAAAGACTAAGGAGCAAGAGAGACAGTTTTCAGATTAGTAAATCTGTTTATTCCAAAGTCATAAAACACCATTTTGTTGCTAATAATGATGATTTAACAGTTGGCTCTTAAACTGTCTGCCTTCTGTTTGGTTTTTATTACTACTTTCTCAAAATGCCCCATAATTGATCAATTCAGAAATTATGAGAAAAGAAAAAAAATAAGGTGAAGGGAAGCATGTCTGCTTTGGTCTAATGATTTTAAACAAGCCTGATGTGTCAGCCAACAGAAAGTGCTGTTGATATAATCATGAAAGGTACTGGGTACTTTACTGTACTCCTACATTAAACTAAATCTGATGAAAAAACTAAAATTAAGTATGATCCTGGAGCTTTCTGCTTGACTGCTAAAAAAAAGTCAAATAACACCATGTTTTTTAAAGTGGGTTCTGAGGCTGGTAGTGATTCACAGCCAAACGTTTATGATAGAATCAAAAAGCCCTCTTTTTTTTATGTTTGCTTTTGTTGCAGGTCAACTTCTATGATTTCAGATCTTCACCATATGAATAAGACCAGCCTCACTTTAAAAATGGTTCCCTGGGTGACCAAAATATCAAATTCCTTTAAAATTGTCCTGAGCCCTTAACAGCACAGAACCATTATTAAGTTCTTGGCAGAGACTATAAAAGAGAATACTATTGCTTGGTTACACACTATATTTGTTGTTTTGTCTTCTGTTTATAAGGGAAGTAAAGCAACTGCTGCATATTTTTCCACTTTGGAACTATTTACCATTTCATGCTATTATTAAAATTATTATTTCTTTTCAATGACTAATGAATACTCTATGTGGCTCAAGATTACTACAGTATTTGGTGTCTCTTTGTGCTCCCTCTAAGGTCTTTTTATCTGCCAAACAGAGCTGAAAACATAGTCAGGTGTTTTCATGCTATTTTCATTACTGCTCTCCCCCTGGCTGAACCAGCACTGCTGCAAGAGTATTTTATTTGATGTGTTTCACCTTCACCTTTCAAGGCTTTGCTGAGCCCACCACAAAAGGACACTGGAGGGAAAAGTATTAAGTAAACCAGCAGAGGTTTCCTAGGCTCTGGGGAGAAGGCTTATGGTCAGCTCAAGCAGTGGGGGAAGGTGCAGATCATCACCAAGCTTTATCATAAAAGATAAGAACCACCCCCATCATGTATCAGTGGGAAAGATTCTTTCATCTGGCACCACTGAAATTTTCACCCTGACAGCCCAGCCACATAGCAAAGAAACAAATAGGTCTTTGGCACCCCACAGGCCCTACAAGAATATTGGTGCTTTTGTTGGTCATCTGTGCTGTAAAAAACCTGCAAGTGTCTGCAAAGGAAACAGCAAACCTCACCCTCCTACCTGTTGCCTTTGCTTAGCTCCAGCCAAAATACTTTATTATTCATGACCTACATAATACAAGTCTCATGTTAGAATCTCTACAGGCAGGTGGAGAAGAAAGTGATACCAGAGGAAGCCAAGTTCACTGTTTACCTCTTCCTGGCTTTTTTGGAAGGTCTTTACAGAAACAGTGGGTTCCCCATTAACACAAGGGATAGGATGTGCTGCCTTTTGCAGAATCTATCAGCATGGGTACTAAGAGAGAAAAATAGCCTTCAGTGCTGAAGGGGGAGATCAAAAAGTGTTCTCAAGTCAGGTTGTTGAGACAAAATCCTACCTGGCAGTTTCACCAGTTCATTAGCTGTTGTAAATGAGCAATGTATCATATTTACTTGGATATAATCTTTTTCAGTCTTCCAGGCTCTTAAGAAATAAGTGTCACCTTGGGGCTGGTAACCTTGAATCTGAGTAAAACCAACAGAAACATGGGGGAAGGGGAGGGAGAAGGGTAGAACTAGAGATGATAGCAAAGTTACCATGTTTGGAAATGATTTCTACTGTTTCTCTTTGAAAATCCCCAGCTATTTAATGTGGAGTCTTATGAGTGTATAAATTACCTTTTGGAAGGAATGGGTTTTAATGATGTGCTTGACAGAGGGGAAGCACAGGGGCACAGGGAAGCCACCGGGGACCAGAGCCCAGTGTGACTTCAAAGAGAAAAGCCAAGAGCTGAGAGTAGGAAAATTCATCAGGCAACTTGGCCAAGGCAGCGGAAGGCAGTGGAGAGAGATGAGAGAATGGAGACAATCTCCAGTAGATCTTCCTTCCTCGTTGTTTTTCTGCTGCTACTGACCCCTCCATCTCCTTTCCCTCCAAGCAGCCAAGGCAAGGTGAGACCGTCTGGCGTCTGCAGCCCAATTTCCCGCCCCCCCCCCCCCCCCCAGCACCATCTGGGAATCCACACTCCTAATGGAGTTTCCAGATGTTCATGTCATTCTGGTGTTTGTGTCGTTCTGGATCTGCTCCTTCAGTTCTGATGTCCTGTGTCTCAGCCCTGGCATTGGACACGCATCAAAACTTCACTCTCTACAGCAGAAAGCACCAGAATTCAGCTAGAGGAAAGCCTGATGCAGGCAGGGATGACTGAGCCTTCATTCCTGGTGTTCACAGCAGTAGAACTATCTTGCAGACAGTCACAGATGTGCTGAAGCATCTAAGGGGTTTAACACCCCATTTCCATACAGCCTTTATTTAATGCTGGTCAACTTTCAGTGCAGACACCCTCAGTTACCACTACTGAGATTTGCATTGCCAGAAAGAGCTTCACAACAAGAAGAGATAAATCAATATGTACAAAACCAGAAGGAATAACTTTACCACTTTGTTGGAGAAAATTCCATCTAATAGGTCATTTGCACCTACAACTTCCATGCTGTAACAGCAAAGTTATTCCACAACATGATATTGTAGGGATCCTTCCCAACTTTGCACTTGCACTGCTTAGGCCAGAGCTTCCTCAAGACAGACCATACCCCTGACAAGGCTATCGTTAACATTTACTGGGTTTAAAACCAGAATGGTTACAGATTTGTTTCTTCAGACTTATGAATATTTCCTTCAAGTGTCCTTCAAGGTGGATGTTCCCATCCAGGCAGTTTCAGGCTTGGTTTGCTCATCATCCTTCCTGCTTTCAAGGTATTGCTTTGACAGTAGGTTTGCAGTAGATGCTGTCCACAAGGCAGGGTTTTTAGAAGCCTGGGAACAGTGCAATATCTCACTATCTACTAAAAGAGAATAATCTATCAACATTATTCTGGCCTTCTGAAAGAGGAAAAATTGCAAAATGGTTCACTGCAGCTGCTTTGAAAAGTCTCAATGTTGCTCTAGTAAAGACCTGACTATATAGCAAAGCAGCAATAAATTAATGAGGATTAAAATCTAAAACACAGTAGCCATTTCACAAACTCCTGAGCCACAGGTGCCATTTCTGTAGTTTAAATTAATCCCCTTGGAAAGTGGATCAAGCCAAACCGCACAAAGGCACTTTAGCACAGAGGAACATCCACTCTGGGATTTAACACAGAACAGTTACAGTGCCAAAAACATACCCCCAAACTTATTCTGTACTAACTTCCTGCTCAGATAAGCCCCAAGAGTTGAACTTTTTGCTCCTAATTTCCCCTGTGAAGCTGTGCAAAACCCAGAGTGGTGGGAGCATGTGCCTTGGAGAACAGGGGTCAGAACTAGAATCTATTCCATTGTTTTCTCGCTTATATGACCAAAAAAAAAAGTTCCTTTTAATTCCCAGGCAAGGAGGAAAGTAACTTGGCAAACAGACTTCTTATGAGTTCTTTTAGTGGAAAGATTTATATTTTGCTCACCACAAATCTACAGAGCAGACGTAAAGCACAGTGCGTACATGCCTGTGCTCCTTGTAGCAGAAGGTTTTGGCAGTCCTTTCTAGTGTGAGGCTTAGGAAAACTCACGCTGCTGAGGGCAACCTGGCCATTGTAAAAGCCAAACTCAGCTTTTAACTAGATATATCAGAGATTTAGGCAGTTGTGATTTTAGGCCAGAAGGTACTACTGATCACCCAATCTAATCTCCTGCACAACACGGGCCATAGGGTTTCTCTAAATTAAATTCCACACTGAGTCCAATAGCTGCAGATTAATTCAACTATCTTTCAGAAAGCCATCCAATTGCAATAGAAAAGTTTCCAGTAATGGAGAACATACCACATCACAGAATACCATCTGTCCAGGATTTCTTGGACAGCCTCACTGCATGTGTGGTGTTTGCACCCCATACAGCAATCCAGACACTCCCAGAAAGCTCCAAGCCTGCTGATCTTACACAGAAGGTCCTGCAGCCTGTGACCCCTCAGAAGTCAACCTGCTTTTGGATAAGAGCTGCTACCTACTTAGAATCCCTAGACAAATGCAGCCAAGCCCCTGATCAAAAAGCATTAGGGGAAATTCCCTCTCTGTGCTTTGTAGAGGACTCTCAGAAGAACACAGAATACCCAAATCACAGCCCCTAGTGCTTCTAAAAGGAAATTATGCTACCTGCTAAAAGCATCTTAGAGATACCTTGAGGAAAGGCAAGTAAAATCAGAAAGAAAACCAAAACCCTTGCCATGGTAAAATAGTTCTGACAAAGCCCCTGACCTCTTTTCTTAATTTCTTTTCTAAGCTGTCTCTTTCACAAGTCTCCCCTGCATAGGGCAGATAAGGCCCTACAGCTGCCCTATCCCTCTTCTCAGCTGTGAGCAGACTTTCTCCCCAGAGGAACAGTGTTAACCTTTTCTCTACTGACCTACTGGGCTATTTCATTCTTTGGGGTCTGGGGCACATAGGAAGTGTCATAAAGACTTGCAAGGAGTCAGTTGAAAGCAGAAATAAAATCACTGCTTCTTGAGACTATGGCAATATTGCTGGTTGCAATTGCTGATGGCAATAAATTTTGCAAATTAAAGGTGCGTTTGTCTGTATTGTGAGTTACTGAAAGAAAGGAATTTCAACTGCATAATGATTTAATTTGTTCTGCACTTCATCATGACAAATTTTAGTGCCTCTCCTGAGACTTCATGTTCTATCTTGAAAGCAAAGACCTAATTACTGTTGAGCTTTACCTGTTTCATACAGTTCCTCAAAAGTTTGACAGCACAACAATCACCAGGCTTTTTAAAATGCCTGGTGATCACAAGCACTTTAATTCTGAGGGCGAATGAGTTTTCAAGCAGAGTCCAGCACCCACTTTCTGAAATGTAGGCATTTTTCAAGTATTTCCAGCTGGTCAAGGAAGTCACTTCAGGTGTCTCTCCCTGAGTGTCTGTCCTTAAGATATTTAGTTCAAGGAGGGGTGGTTCCAGTGCTGCTGGTGTCGGCATAAAGCTGCCCCCTGTGGGAATGGTTCTGAGCTCTCAGTGAGGGCAGAGTGACAGCTTTTGAAGAGGGGCCACATAGCCCCTTTTTCCCCTTCATATCCTGCCTGGACCCACCCCAGAGAACCCTTCTGGTTTGTTATTTCTGGATTTTTAGAGCACTCTTTGTGGTTACCAAGATGCAAATGTTTTAGCTTGTGCAAAGAAGTAGCTAATTTAACTAATACAAATATAAATGCAGAGCCCTATCATACACAATGACTATGCTTTGGCCTAATGCACTCAGAAAACTCTTCTAAAAAATATTGCTAAATAAAAGTTATATTATATACTTTAGATTGAAGCAATATTGGAGATATGGACAGGAGACCAAGTATTATTTTTCTCTCCTTTCATCCCATGTTTAGAAACAGAATTTTACAGGCCAACCAGCCAGCTGGTGCAACATCCATTATTTACTCCTCTTGGACTGGGAATCTCAACACAACCCCAGCACCAGCAACCTGACACTGGCAGCATAGAGCAGAGGCAAGAAAGATGCTCCCCAATGTCCCCAGCAGACTGTTCCTGCTGTTTCAGACAGATGAAGAGCACTGCATGTTGCTCTTGTTTGGAAAGTAAGAAAAAAGAAAGTCTATTTATTTATTTATCCAGCAGCATCTTAGAAGATTCAATCCCTGCTCAGTGGGCCTGATTTTCCATTGCTGCCCTGTAAGACACAGTTTCACTATGCTGCACTATTTCTGTAGTTATTAAAATGTTGTTATTTTATATAATAGTATCATAGAATCATTTAGGTCGGAAAGATCTTTAGGATCATCAAAAAAATGAAGCAACAAAATACTCACAAAGACATCATATTCCTTCATATTTATACAAGCTTTTAGCTAAGAATTAATCTCCACTCCTCCTCAAATATTTGCCATGTGCATCTCAACTTTTAGGACTCAGGGATCCTTGTCATTAATTTTCCTGAGCTCAGTTCCATATACAATTTGCATTATAACAGCACAAACTGCACAGCCTTCAGGTAGAAGACAAATTAAGCAAAATAAAAGTAGAGGGTGGTATTAAAAAAAAAAGAAGTTGTTTGTGCACAGAACACTGTTGTTTGTTTTCTGGGTTGGTTTTCTTTTTTTTAAGAGAGAGAGACTTCTGGGCAGGGAGAAGCTGAGTCCATCTGGTGCCACAGCACAGGTTTAACTCTCATTTACACATTCCTGATGGAGTAAGAGAGAGGTGAGCATCCAATACCCTCCATGCCTGTGGCAATCATGGACTTCTGTTTTAACCTCACCATGGGTGGGCCAGAATCACAGTGCAGGAGCTGCATCCTACAGGACAATTTGTGTGAGCTGCAAGAGAGCATTGCTGGCACCAGGAATCCAAGGACCCAAAGATGCTGCCCAAATTCTTCCTCTGACTCCTTGTTCCAAGCCCACCCCATCCATACAAGGTCCAAACCTATTGCTGATTGCAGCCACACTTAGGTGTTTTCATTTCTGGAATGCAGAGGTTTTATTTAGCAGCAGAATCAGCCTGAGAAGAGAGGGAATTTCAGCTTCTAGTTAAAACCCTTTCATTCACTCACCTAGGTAAGTCCTAAGGGATCCTCAAAAGTTAACAAGCAAAATTCCACTCCCCGTATACTAAATTCATATGTAGTCGTTTGCACTTCTAAAAAAAATTGTTGGATTCATGATTCCAAAAACATCTAAAACATGCTGCTTTGAGAAGAGGACTGTAAGAAGCAGAAAGCACAAACCACAGGCATATCCTTCCAATGTATACATGTCAACAAGCATATACATCCAATGAGCTCCAGAGCAAAGATTCTCTTTTTTTTTTTTTTTTTACCCTAGATATTTTGCCTCCCAGCCCCCACCTCACACAGGTTTTCCTACAGAATGTGTCATTTGTGACCAGCTTTGGGTATTTAAAACATTTATAGGGGGAGAAAGACAGATTGATGCCTTTAGTGCAGCCTGCACTCATCAGGTCTAAAGACAGGTCAGGGAGATGACAGGAATACCAAGCTTAAGGTGACGGGCTTGGCGCCACGCTACATTTAAGCCGAGACTGAGAGTCCAGAATTTCTGGACATCATAAAGAATCTATTATCATTGTGGTCACTTTCAGCAACGCTGGTTTCATTACCATCTGTCTTCATCCACTGATGCTTAGGGAATAAATATTAAATATGGAACTTTTCCTGGACTCAGGGCAGAGAAGGCAGAAGGCGAAGCCGTTCTCTGGTCATACAACCTCAGACCACCTTCAAGTAGGTGGAGGAAGATAAAGAAATCAGATAAGATCATTAGCTCTGTCGAGTCGAAAATAAGGGTTCAGTTTTCAGTTGAGCAATAATTCTCTTTTCAAGGTGGGCAATATTTAAGCAATCATCCCTAGAAAATTGGTCATTACCACTGGCTAATAACCGATTTGTTAGTTAATAGCCCAAGGTGAAACCAAGGGCACTAAATGCTCTGGCAAACCACCACTGACTGCAGTATTAACAGATTTCAAGGGCATCATTGCTATTATAAACCATGTTCATTGATTTATAACAACACTAATATGTTTTATAAAAGAGTGGTGCAGTGTTCTGGAAAAATTAATCATTTCTTGTCAACCCACAGCTGACTGTCCACTGCTCGCAGTCCTGCAGTGAACTGGGTACCATCACATTTTGTTCTCTTTAGGCTGAGGAGCACAAGAAATGGACTAGAGGAAGATGGGGAAAGGAAGGATTCTCTTCCAGAGAATATGACATGTATATGCATGTGGTCCTGGTGAGGAGACGTGTGACTGCCCAGTCTCCTCATACACAATTGAGTTTTTTTCCTTGGTCTTGCTGGTATCACACCCACATCCATTTCTTCCACACTGCCCAAGAGCCATTCATAGGTGGCATCTTCCAAAAGCTTTCACAGTCATCATCCAAAAACCAAACCAGACAAGAGGCTCAGATATACATTCACACCACAAATTACTGTGTTCTGCTGAACTACAAGCCCAGCACACACGAGCTCCAGGCAACATCATATGTGATGTAATTTGACCCCACCTGACCTTAGGGAAAGGCATTGACACTAAACTGGCTCCTTTGCTGCTGGAGCAAGCCAGAAGTGCACACAGGGCTGGTACTGGAGCTCAGCTGATGGGTTACATCTGAAATGAAGGGAGCACAGCTCTGGCACCTCACTGAATCCAAAGATCTGCGACTGAAGATGGCAGCTATCACAGAGCTAGTCAGATCAGAGCAGAGCCCAGGCATGCCCACACACCACACAGGGCTGGGAGGAAAAATCTGCAGCTTCTACTTGACCTGTGTAGCAGTTCCTCCAGCAGCATCTTTCCCGTGTCACCCCATGGGGCTGTGGGGGTCATTCATGTGCATGCACTGCTTATTATTTACTATTATTATTATTATTATATTATTTAGCTGAAAGGGATCTACAGACCCGTGCAAACATCCTGCCTGTGTGCACTTGACTCTCGTGAGAAAGGTGAGGAACTCCAAGAAAAACACTTTGTAGGAGTTCTGCCTCTTAGCATCACCACCTGGCATGCTGGGAATTCCAAGTGCTCTCGTAGGCCTGCTTGAGTTTTGACAGGACTCACTCAGAAAGAAAAGCAGTTAAAAGAAAAAACAAACAACTTTCTGTTAATCATCCCCTGTTGGCAAAAAGCAAAATTTTCCTAATTGCTGTAGTACTTGAACTGAAGCTAGTCAGCTCACATAAGAGAACTTTGGGCAGGTTATTCCTCATTTAGAAGGATACTGAGAGTTCATTTGTCCCTTCTGTTTGCAAATCTGTTCTTTTTGCCAACACTGCCCCTCAAGCCTGAAGAAACCTCCATGCTTTCAAGGGCAGGACATGGCAGCTCATGCAAGCTTTCCCCAGCTGTAGCATGAAAGCCTCCAAGAGGAAAACTTGCAGGTGCTGGAGCTCAGCCTCCAGATGGCCAAGAAAATTGCTATGATCTCCAGTGATGTAGCACTCTTTAAGCAGCTGAAGTTCTTGAAGCTTTCCTAGAGCTGCAGCTGGGATGCCCAGGTCCTCAGTGCACTTAGATACTCCTAATACTTCAGTGGTACCTAAATTCTGTTAAGTTCTGGAGTAAAGTCTTCAAGCAGAGAAGGACTTTACAATCTCTGCCTGTTGTTTCCCAAAGGAAATTGAATCTGGCCAAAAGAGACAGAGGGATGAGTTAGAACTACTATATGTACATACCTGCCTGTATATAGATTAATCATAATAAGGATCTGGTGTGGACATTTCAACCCAGTAATTTTAATGGAAATGAGGCTCTAAATCTGTATTAACACACTAAGAAAAATGGAGCTATTTTCACATCTCAGTTGCCTAATGGACTAGACACACATTTTCCTTTGTCTTGGGGAATGAGCTGCAAGTGACAGGCTCTCCCCTGGTTGTTAATGATGTTTTCTCCTGTTGCCTGGCCCATGTCAGCCTGCTTGGCACAGCTGCTGTGAGAAGCACCAATTCCTGCCCCAAAGCACTTGGTGCCCACATGGGCAATGTGCAAGCACAGATGCACACCTTGGTCAGCCACCCCTTCTGCTTCTGGAATGAGAATTCCAGACCTGAAATTTCACTTAAACACAGCTGTGAACATTTACCTCATGCAATAGCTAAGGACCCCGTGACTTTTTCAGAGGTGAGTTTTTCCACACAGAAACTCCACCCTGTTGATCTCACAGTAAAGACTGAGCAGAAACCAAGTCAGAGTTTTGGGATCTGCCCCAGTTTCACCAGGCACTGGAAATGTGTTTCCATGTATTGCACAGGCTCACTCTAAGATACGTTCTGCCCAACAGACCCAATAAAGATTGTCGACTGCAATAAAACTTCTTTGACAAGTTAGGAAGAACAATTGGAAACATAAATTCCTGCTGTGGATCCAGCACCTCGGCAAACATTTACTGCTTCTTTTTTTTTTTTTTCTTTCCCACAGAAAAAAAAAAAGAGAGAAAGAAAGAAAAATGACAAAGAATTAGCTGTACGTTTGTGGTTTATTGGTTTTCCTAGAATTTATTGCGATGCCAGAAATTAATTTATGAATAATAGCGAGCATGGGATCACAACGAACTTCATGAGAAGAAAAAAAACACCTAAAGAATGTTCCAGTTGGCAGGAAAAAGCCCCTGCGTCAATTTGAATGCCAAAAAAGGAGGGTAAATCTCACATACCAGCTTTGGAAATCATTAGGGGTTTGTAAATTATGAGACAATGTTGTATTGTCTTCCCAAACATTTTTTCCCATTTACTTCTCTGTGTGCCTAAGCTCACAGTGTCCTGGAATTTTATTGCTTTATGGCCACTGATATGTAGAGATTTGGGAAAATGTCACTTTTTTTTTCCCCCCCCCAGCAGTTGTTCTTTCTTTTTCTTTGAATGGAGATCACTTTGTGTTACTCATTCCCGTGTCTCTTTGACAAGGCTCATTACTTATGTTTATCATAAAAAGATGCTCCATATTACTGTCATATGGTCTCAGGATTTTTTATTAAAATGTTGCAGAGTCCAGAAATGGCACAAAACAAAGACCAGTTTTATTTGGCATTTTTGGGATAGTCTTTTACAGCCAAGCTCCTCCCTTGTTGCTTCAATACAAGCATCTCTAAGGTCTAAAATAGAAGAATTAATTTTGCATAGAGGGAATAAAAAATGGGACAATTCTCATCTAGGAAAAACAGGTACAAAATCAGAAGATAAGTACAGTAGGTTACATTAGTTTGTAGCACACTTCACATTAGCATTGGCTAATACACAGAATTGTCCAGAGCTTAGAGCTGGTTAAATCCCACAAGTGCCAGGAGGAGCATTTCTTCATCAGGAAGAGGGATTTTAGGACTGGTAGCTCAGCAGAGAGAGGAGCAGCTGGGAAGTGCTGCTTTAACCAGTTCAGAGGGCACAGAGGTAAATCAGTGACACCTGGGGGAGCAGGACTGGAAGTCTTGTGCATGAGAGGACTTTGCAGCTGTATGGACAATCCTCCACCCCACAGCCAGAAAAATGCCATGCACTGTGAGATCCTAAAGGAAGAGGGAATACAGCCTCCTTTATTTTCCCTTCAACCTAGCAAATTCCTCCCAGACAAAAACTCTCCCATCGATGTGTAGTTACAGAAGAGCTGGAAGCTGCCAGGGTGTTGCACAACAATGTACTCGAGAGAAATTTGGGGGAGATACAAGAATTTCCCAAGTGCTGTACAGCTGGTTCTCTAGCCATTAAATTAATATAATATTTTCCTTACCTGACTCTTAGTCAGCCAGAGTTTATGCAGATTTTCACTATCACCAATCAAAATTATAATCCAGTTATTAAAATAGAGCTTTCTCAAGAATTCCCACATATGGCTACGTGCATATGGCTACATGCATTTATGCCAATAAATGCAATATTAATATTATTTTAAAGACAATCGTGGTCCTAATCCCTAGGAGAAACTGAAGTAGTAACATCTTAACCATGCAGATTCCAGTATAATAAACACTTGCAGTTTTTGGAGAAAATTTAAATTGTTCAAGACATAAAAATGTGAAAAGGAGAATCAACATTTTTGAAGTGTGTTTCACTCTGAAGAAAACTAAAAACTTCAAACTTTCTGTTGAAACAGTCCTCATTTATGCTGCATAACCATGTTTTCCAACAGAAAGGTCAAAATGTGTTCACACTGTATTTCCTTTTAATTTAATTCATACATTATAAGAAATCATATTGAAATTGAAATGAAACATTTTGACCCTTTTGGAATTAAAGGTCCTTTCTTATCAAATGAAGCATTTCAGTCTTATGTAAGTGAATTTTGAAATATCTTCCCATATAAATATTGATGAAGCTGTTACACTTGCAAAAATATTTGAGTCTTGTTAAATGGATATTTTCCAGTGGACTAATTCCAGTGCACTTGCCACACAGAAATATCTTTCAGACTAAGACAGACCTAAAAGTGAAGTTCTTCTTTTATAAAAGCAAAAAGCACCCAGTGCTAACTGTTAATTTGAGAGATGTCTGATTATATTCAGCAAAACCACAATACTAGCTGGCAAAACAGAATACTGGTCGGGTTTTGCAGAATTCTGACAGCAACCTCCAAATTCCAGCACGCAAAAACCACCTTGTCAAGCTCCCACACCGCAAAACCTCTTCAGCAAAAGATCTTAGATGACTGCTGCAAAATCTTCTGTGTTGCCCCACGTCTCAGGGGTCACCAATTTTTGTCGCTGGAGTCCTGGCGAGGTAAATCCAGACTCTTTGACTCTAATATCAGGGGGCTTATATTATTTATGAAATGACTCTATTGTTCAGAAGGATTTGGGCTATTTCTGCCCAGATATAGAGCTGGCATCTTGCTTCTCCCAGCTCCATACCGAAAAGTTTAAGAATGCCAGAAAATGTTTACAAAGTCAGAGAGACAGCAATTCTTTATATCATAGGTTGAGAAAAGAAAAGCACATCTCCCATATCAGGAAACAGGCAAAGGAAAGCATTTTGTCTTTGAAACACACACACAAAGATTTGAAATCTGCAGCGAAAAAGAGCTTTCCCATGGAAGAAAAAACTCAGCAAGTTTGCATCCAAGAAACTTATAAAATGTGACATTTCTGCATGTGGCCAAATTCCAGCTCGGCACGCACAAGGCCAGGTAGAAACCAGCTAGAATTGGAGCTCCACAAGGGCTGTGCCAGAGAGATTCCAGCTCATGAATCAAAATTATGTTCCAGAGGTTGGTAGCTGGTGAATCCTGCAGCAGCTCTGCGGATGGCTGCTCGGGAAGCAGGGAGTGCTAATGAACAGGGAGCACAGTGAACACTTCCTGCCTTGGAAGTAAATGACAGAGGTGGTTTATCTTATTGTTTCCAATGGGTGCATTTGACAGGAGTTCAGCTGGAGCAGAGAGAGGAGGAAAAGAAAAAAAATAAAAAAGAAAACTGTTAAGTCTGGACCAAAATAATAATGACTGAGAATGACAGCGCTTTCCTTTCAAGTAGCTCCAAAGGAACTGTCATCTTAAACAGGGATACATCTTATCAGGAGTGGAGTGACAGCTATATAGGTGGCTGTAGTTATAAATGTTGGCTATAGAGTCACTGGAGTATAAAAAACACATTGAGAGGATGTTTTCGTTACACATTTGCTTTTGTCTTCCTTTGTCAGGTTAGTGCTGCATTTGCTCTGCTGTGTAGTAGCAGTGACTTTTACTGATTTGTGTTTTCTATACTGTAAATACTCCTGGTCTGGGGCTGTCATCATTGCTTGGCATGACTACTTTCTGTGTCGTACTTAGCATTAAACATATCAATAAAAATGGGGGAACCCCTGGAGAATTCAGCTGTGGAGCGCTGAGCATGTCCCTGACACATCTCACCTCAGGATCCACAAAATAAGGACTCACAAAGGAGTTCAAAAAGAACATTTTGCTCTGTGCTCCTTTCTGAATGTATCTGCTCCTCTGTGCATATGGACAGGCACTGGCATTTGGGAAAAAAAGGAGTCATGATTATATCAGCTTTTCTTTAACCTTCAACTCTAAGAATTATAAGTTTTTTAAAGATAGAGATAGAGATAGATAAAGATGCAGAAATAGAGAGGTTTCTAAAATCCCAGGACCCTGGAGATTAATTTTTAAGAAAAAAGATCCATTAGCACAAGAGTACTACTAACATAATGGAAGCCAGCAATGATCTGTTCAGGGCTTCCCTTATGAATCCTCCTTAGAGAAACTTTTCATCTTTACTATTTCCTCATGACCCAGTTCAGGATTTTCACTGTGATCCTCTGGGGGCCTTTATGCCACTGCTACTCGTCTAATTCGGGTCCTGAGTCAGCAAGATACTTTACATCTCTGCCTGGTAGCCCCACTGGCTGTACTGGGATTACTCCCATCTTTAAAAGTAATATCTTGCTAAATTGAAATAACATGCCCTACTTAAAATCCCATAAACTAGAAAGAGCTGGGTCCAACCCCCAAAACCATCAGGTGTCTTTAAGCAACTATCTAAGATCACTCATGTGATCAGAACTTGGGAATCTTGTGTCACCAGCTGAATGCAAGAAATGCATATATTTTAGTCTATCACTTTTCACTTTCAGGTCCTTGGGGTACA
Source organism: Dicaeum eximium (assembly GCA_013396995.1). Taxonomy (NCBI): domain Eukaryota; kingdom Metazoa; phylum Chordata; class Aves; order Passeriformes; family Dicaeidae; genus Dicaeum; species Dicaeum eximium. The sequence goes on from VWZP01006853.1 coordinate 1,164,281, forward strand.
GAGGATGACAATATTTCTCTGCCAAACAGAAGAAAAGGTCCCAACTGCTTTTAATTTAAGAGATTTCAATCCAGTTATTTGTTAGAGTGATGGAAGGGTAATGGAGCAATCCTGTTTTACCCAGATGAATTTCCCATGACAAATGATATTGGCTCATCATCTGTGGTCCTGATTGAATTCCAGCATTTTCCTTGCTCCAAAGCATGGATAGGGCTGTAAAGAGCTCTTGTTTTCCTTGGGACATTTGTTTCCAATTTTGCAAACACTGAGAATGTGGTTATTTTTGTAGTGCTGTTATGAAAGCCTGGCATTTTCTTCTTCATGTTGGAGTTAATTATAAATCATCAGAGTTGCACTGCCCACAACAAAGTTCTCAGACCCAGAAACCGAATCACTGCTGATCACTGCTCTCCCACCCCTGCTCTCTCTCTCACTGTCAGTTGCTCTTTGAGGAAGGGAGGGGGCGTTATTTTAAGATGTTTTTATTGGCTTTGGAATATAAAGTGTCAGTTCCAAGGTCTTTTTTTCCCAGAGCAAGATAAACTCCTCTGGGCCATACATCACGGGGCTTTCGCAGAGCCTGACAGGACCTCACATTTAAATGCCTTTGCAATACCATATCTGATGACTTATGGGAGGACTGTAGTTTTTCAGGGGATATATCATCAAAAGCCCCTTTCAGTAGCATTGGGCTTAGTCCCAGGTTTGCTTCTTTAACACTTTCAATAGCCACTTTTCTTCCTTAAAAAAAAAAAAATAAAAAAGCAAGGAAAAGAAGCACATGGGAGCCCAGAAGCACACTGATACACACACATGCACAAGTTAAATCATCACAGCCTGACTGTGCACAGTCCTAGGCTGGGGTTCTGTGCTTGTCTGGGGGGTTGTTATTGCTGTGGTGGTGGTGGTGTTGTTTTAAATTAACAGCTTAGCCCTTTTGTGAGTTTTGCTGTTGATTTAGGTTCAAGCATGTTCTTTAAAGAAGATTAAGCCTGAAAATTCAGGTCAGAGGATCACATCAAGTTCTGTTAAAGGAAATTTGTTAAAGCTCCCCTCCCACTAACCTACTTAGTGTCAGGTCTGGTTTGAAAGTAGGGCACTTATAAGTGTAAAGAGTTTAATCAGGTTTCCTTTTTTTCATTAGAAAAGATGAAAATCCAGGCTCACTTTAAAATAAACTGCTCTATTTTCATTTGAGTCGTGGTAAAGGCATTTGTGTTCATTCCTAAGGAGGAATGCATTTGCAGGAGCTGTTTCCTGCAGACTCATGAAAGGGGATTGTCTCTGGAAACAAAATAATCATATTTAACTTAATTGTGCCCTTGTTCAGCAAAGCACTTAAACACGAGTATAAATCTAATCTTACTCAAGACAAGACTTATACAAGCACTTCAACCTGAAGTGCTTAATTTCCAGTGGAGTCAATGGAGCATTCCAAAATCATGACTCAGGTCCTAGAATCATTAGGCTGGCATGACACCGGGAAAAAAAAGCATCCCTAGATGTTTGTTTTTTTTTTTGCCTGTCACTATTCTGGCTAGAAAATTTTTTAAAATAAAGCTTCTTCCTTCAATCTTAGTGGCACACTTCACTTCAAGATTTTTTTCCCTGAATTAGAGCCATGAAGCATGTCAGTGCATTGCAGCATAACATCCCCTCAAAGGAAGATCTTTCTGAGGCCTGAGAAATCCACGTGTCACCAGATGAATGCAGTGGTATAAAGAGATGTTGGCAGAAGACTTCACTGGAGGTGGGGTCAGAGACCAGGACCATTACATGGGGTTACCATGTAGCACAATCCCCAGTGGTGATTGTGAAAAAAATCACAACTTCTGGTTTTCAGACTGTAGAGTGGCTGGGGATAATTTGCATATCCTTCCACTGCCTCCTTTAAAATAAAAGGGAATCAATGTTGAATGCAAATACCAGAACAAAATGCATACCTATAAATGGTGCATTAAGTCCCCTTTCATTTAAATAAACAGCTTTGTGTTTGTGAAGAGAAAAGACAAAAGGCATATCTATACTGCAGTTTCAGGTGTAGTGGTACTAAAATATACCTTCTGGTAAATAAGCCTTTCAACTTGCATGCATTGTATATTAAGGAAATAATATATTCAGTGTTAAATTACTTCCTGGCATAATGTGTGGAATCCTATTTCTGGCCATACAGCTGCATGCTCATTTACACCAGTGGGCAAATTGGCCTTAATTCTACTATTCAGCAGGCTCAGTTATTCCTATTTTAAAAGCTGAAACTCATGACAATAAACCTGTGGTTGTAGTAGTTATGTCTTTTCCTCACTTTTCCACGAGCCTAAGACATTTAATATTCCAGGCGACTCCAATAAACTGTTTGCATCTGAGGTAAATCAGCCTGATTCCAGGGAAGACAAAAAGGCAGGGGCAAATCCCTCTAGCTGAGAATCTGGCCTACAGTGCCTGCAACTTCTCTAGAGAGGCTAATGGGGAAAATGCCTGTCATTTTGCGGCTTCTTTCTCTCCACAAACACATTTAAGACAAGTTTGGTCAATTATCCCCATGTCTCCTATATCCATTTAGTGTAATTCCTATTAAGTGCAGTTCCACCTACAGCACTAATGGGAGAAATAGTGATCAACCACAGGTCCCTTCCTGCTATATTTAGAGAAGGCAAACGTTTGTGATTCCAGTGCATTGGCAGGGGAATGAGATCGTTATAGGCTGCAGCATTTCCATTTGACTTCCCAGGAGGATAGACCAGCATGGGTGAAATCCAGAAACCTGCTTCAGCAGACGTACAAATAATAACAGGCTAAGTGACTGTGGGCTCTGCAGTCACAACGTGCTGGAAGTCAGGCAGCTGAGCTGAACTAGCACTAAACCAGGCACCAGGAAAGCTCAGTTCAGCTTCTGCCACCATCCTGTTGTGTGACTCTAAGCAAGCTACTTCATCACTTTGTTGTTTCTACCTTATTTCTTACCATCTTTGTTTTCTCTCTTTGCAGCAGGAACCAGCCCCAGCCTGGAGTGTGTTTTCAGTGAGTCACACCTTGGTCTTAGTGCTTGTTTTAGCTTCCCCCTCAGCTTTGCCTGTCAGGCAGTGGTTTTCAGGTTGCCTGTCAGCTGCCACCACACACAGTGCCCCAGCAGAGAGGGAAATGGGTGTTGTTTGCCCTCAGGGACACGTTACTGCCCTGTCTGCAGGCTCTGCATGTGCACCCAGGGAAATATGGTCCTCTCTCAGCGCACTGGGCCATCACCTTTTCTGTAAACACTGGTGCCTGACATTCCCCATGGCTCTCTGGGCTGAGACACTTTGGGGTCACTTCTCTGGTCCTGACTGGAGAACCGTGGTGACAAACTGAGGGAGAGTTTTGGATGAAGAATCAATATGCAATTGAGTTTGCTCCTCCTTGGAATGAACTCTGGCATAACCAAAAGCACAGCCTGTGACTTGACCTTACGTGTTTGAGCACAAGTCTCAGACAAGAATCTGCCTGGAAGCTCTGTGGCAGAAAGAAGTATGATCTGCCTGCACCCCCACACCCTCCCCACAACCAGAAGCAAACCAGCCACCCCAGTACTCCTGATATCATTAGTTCTGCTACGTTGTAGGTTCTGCCATAAATGCAAATAAATAAGAATACTGACTCAAACAACAGTCAGTTATATGTGTGCTTGCAGCTTGGGATATTTAAAAAGCTTTGTAGAGGTCAGCACTCAGGCACACGTGCACATCCGCCTCCAAAAATGGCTTTTTATTGGGCAGGAAGAGGATGTAGCAGATAAGCATGCAAAATCAAGCCAGTGAGCAGGAGGGAAAGAGATAAGGAATCAGACCTCTAGAAGGAACGCAATGAACTTTGTTTTCAAACTTTGTCCCTGTGTATTTAGGCCTGGGCAGACTGTTCACACACAGACACCAGAATCCTGCACACTCATCCTGCTGCAGAGCCCAGAGCACAGAATGGAAACGTGGCAACACAAAATACCAACCTGAGCACATCTTCTGCTTCCTTCCCACTGTGAGCACAGGCAGCATGTTCCCAGGCATCATGGGCATGCACAGTCACCCAGCCTTAGGTATCTATCCTCCTTCATTCTTCACATGTTTAAAATTGGCCAATTGCCTCCAAAATTGTTGGGGAGGAGGAGGATAGACAAGCAGAAAGTCTGTACAGGTTCTATTTCTCTAGGAAATTAGTCTCAGTTGAGGGCTGGAAAGAGTCTCAAAAGATCACCTAGACTGTCTGGCTGCCCCAAGGCAGGAGCAGCTCTGCCTACATCACTCCTGACAGATGTTTGTCTGCCTTGTATCAGCATCGAGCACTGGCTTGGGAGTGTGCCCAGGAGATGAGAAAACTAGCAATCTTTAAACTACCTGGCAAGCTTCTCCATGAGCTTGACACAGCATTTCTCAACACCTGGAAACTCGAGAACATCTGCTTTGCACACGGGCAGAGCAGGGCTCAGTTACATCAAATCCTAGCATCCATAATTTCACCTTACGCGGCTGAGTACCCTGCCATCAGCTCAGGAACGGGAGCAGGAGCGACTCCACACCCCCTGCAGCACCCCTCAGCTCCTGCCAATGAGGCTGTTCTTCCCTACACCCACTGCCAGTGAACCCCAAAGCAGTTCCTTGCAGGGCAATGTCCCCTCTCCTCCCCACGGCTGGAGTGGCTTTGCTCAAACGCCTCTGCTGGTGCCATTGCACCCACATGCTCTGGCCCCAGATCAGTGCAACACACCACAACTCCTGTAAAGGCCATCAGAGATCCTCTGAAGATGCTGCACCTTTCTGTTGCCAGAACAGCAGGAGATGGGAGTTACAGCCAGAGGAAAGGAGCTTTGGCTGGGCTGGCCCTGGCCTGATCCTGGGTTTGCAGCACACCCAAGACAGACCAGACATGAAGCAGCTCTGAGCTGTCAGATGGAAGTGGCATCAGGATTACAGTAACGTGAGAAGAAGCTTCAAATCCTCCTTTTCCAGATTACTGCTTGCCTTTTATATTTTCTATTCTTTTGCACCCTGAAATATAGCTCTGTTCATTTCAGTGCTTGACAATTAAAAAGAAAGGAGTTCAGCCAGGACAGAGTAGTGACCTCTCTTTTTTTCATGAGCTGCTGTGAGACTGCAGGTCCAAATCCAGTCACATGCTGGGTTAGTCAGGAATCCATTTCAGTCCCAAAGTCCTCATTATACACATGGGTCACTCTGTTGTCAAAAAGTGACCTGCATAACATGAGTAACTCAGTACATGTCAGAAATATTTCTGACTTTATTAAACAATCTCAGTGCTCGGAAAAGAGGTTTTCACTCATCAATCACCGTTTTATTCACGCACGATAACAGCCTCATTAAATCATATGAGAGTTGCAGGAGATTTTATATGCTAATTTAATACCAATGTAACCAATTACACAAACTTCACATAATATCTTTAAATAATCAAGTGGGTACTCAATTAGCATGCAGTGACCATTTATTAAAATCTCAATTAATTCCTTGTTTAAGACTTGTGCAGTGATCAAACTGTGCAAATTCTAAATAAACCCACCAGGAGAAGCCCTGGCCCTGAGACAGAGGCACTGCCCAGCACATTAACAGCAGAGATGCCCCTGTTCTGCAGGAGCTCTCTGACACTGCCTGTCCCCTGAATTTGATGAAGAATCAAGTAGCAGATGCAAAGGGTACAAAAGCTTTGGCTCTGATTCTATTTCAGCTGTCTCAGATCAGACTTTTAAGGTCCAGACATGCAACCAAAAGCAGTTTAATAAGTTGCCAACAATCAACACAGCCCAGTACCCAACTGTGTTGGCATTAGAGATGAAGTAAGATGTGCCTCACAGGCAGAGTCAGCTGTTGGGCAGTAACTTGCCCCAGGGTTAGTCAGTCACTTGGCCAGGCACCCTGAAGCACACCTCTGAGGAGTACTCCAACCTTTGGGTAGAAATTCCTGCGGTCAGTTAAGGCATTCCTGCCCCCTTCTCTGTGCCCCTGTTTGAAGAATGTAAAAGAATGAGGTTTGGCCTTTGTAAAGATCTGACCTGCATGTGGGAGGGCATGAACCTCTTAGACCCATCCCCTTGCAGGGCTGTCTGGCCATGGGAAACTCAATTTCTGTGCTGGTGATCAAGCACCACAAATGCAGAGTCTCTAAATCTTCTAAATATAAATAAGGATTCCTGTTGTACCTCAACAAGAGCTGGCCATCTTTGTCGTCACTGTCATCGTAATGCTGCCAGCTCCTACACAAAGTGCATCACAAACATTCCATAACTTTCCAAGAGCAAGAAACCACATTTGGCCCCTCAGCTGCAGTGAGGTCTTTATGCATTTCTTTATGAAAGACAATTATGTGCATGGCTTCCAGCTGAGCAGCTGAAAAATCTGGTTTATGTAGACAAAATATTTCCGTGCACTGAGAGCTCCTTTCTCACCTGTGAAAACAGAGCAAGGGTCGTGTGTGCAAACAGTGGCACTTACAAGTGGCACAGCTGTGTTCTGAGAAGCCAGGTGCAAAATTTAGCCCATAGCAATTCTGCATCTTTCACAGGGTTTATTATGAGCTCTCTGACAGTTTTAACCTATGGCCTCTTGGGATTATGTCACAGTTGGTTTTCATTTAATGGTGTTAATCAAGAAGTAACTGTGAAACTGATGTTTGTCACTGCTGCGGTGAAAAGACCATCCACCTGACAGCGAAAAGAAGCTCAGATTTGGAGGAAAAGCTAAAAACTCCTGTCCAAAGTGCGTTCTCATTGCTCATGCAGCGACCTCCTCCTTTCTCCCGCAACAAATCCTCCGGCAGTGTTAAGCGCAATGAAAGAAACGATCGTACAGACGAATGGATGCTCCGTGGAGCGTCGCAGGGAAGCAAACCCTGATCTTTGGAGCCTCGCAGGGAAGCAAACCCTGATCTCTCCTGCTCGGCGTGAGCTGCTTTAGAGGAATTGTCCCACTAGATGTCAGGGCCGAGCACGGAGCGGCGCCCGGGACTCGGCTCCAGGTTCCTCCGTTCCGCACCCCGCGGGATATTTACCTTTACCTTTATCTCTATCTTTACCTTCACCTTTACCCCGCACCGCTCAGGCAGCGCTGCGGGACTCGAGGCTCGCTCGGAAGGCAAATTGTTCTGTCTGCTGCTGCAGAAAGGCGCAGGAAACAGGAGGGGGTCCTTCCCAGCTGGAGTTCTGCCTTCCTTAATCCACAGAGATTTGCCTGCATGAATGGCTCAGGGAGGAGAGCAGAGTTAAAAGTGACTCTAGAATGTGCTGATGTGTTATTCCATGGTGAGCAACCTGTGGACGTTTCCAAGAGTCCCTGGGAGGTTACTGGGGGTGCAGCTTTGCAGCAGATTAAAGCAGATCTAATAAAGGAGAGAAGAAATGCTCCTGGGAAAAGCATACTTGGAATGGTGGAGTGTAATCCTTGGAGTGTAAGGAGGGTTCATCCTGCTCCTTCTGCCACACAGAGCAGCCTGTGCCCCCTCACACATGGGAAGATGCGTGTTGTGTATCAGCTCTCCAGATGTGGATGGACAGAACTCTCAGCTGTGTTGCACAAAAGCGCCTCTGACAGGGATTCCAGGGTGATAAACTTCACTGCTCCCTCCTGACCCTGAGCTGCCGTTCAAATCCTCATCCTCCTGCCAAGGTGTGGGGCTGAGAACCTACAGAGCCACGAGGCCCTGCTGCACAGGGCTGCCTGTGGGAGAACATCGCCGGGAATTCAGTCATGGGAGTCCAGAGCTCCAGGGAGGAGCTTGGGAGATCTGCATTGGTGGTTCAGGGAGTCACAGATGTGCTAGGAGACAGCTTCTGAGAGAGGCTGGCTGTGTGGCAGACACTGAGCACTGAAACTCCAGGTGCAGGATTTGGGATTCACACACCTTTTAGTAGAGCTGCCTGCACCCATGCCATGGTGCCTTTAGCATCTTGTTACCCTTTTACAACTTGCCCTGGCTAGAATGGGAGTTACTGGGCTCCCATCTGGAACGAGCAAAGAGCCCACACAAGGGTGTGAGTTTTATTTCTCCTGCTAACTGCAGAGAACGAGGAGGGGGGCCCAGTATCATCAGCGATCCCTGCATGCAGTGTCTGGGTCATGCCTGGGGGTAGGTGTGTCTGCTTAAATACATGAGCTTCCCTTAAAAGAAAGGCAGAGCCACCCTGACTGGTTCGGCTCGTTTTTCTCTGGATTTCTGACAAATGCTTTGTATTCAAAAGGTCAGGCTCGCAATGGCACCTCACGCCCTGGAGCAGAGAGTCATTCCTCACTGCTCCACTCTGCTCACGGCTGGCTGCCCAAGCTTGCTCCCTCTCCCTGCATCTGACATCCCAACTCCTCTCAATGCAGAGGAGATGCAGCCAAGCCCTGCCATCAGCTGTCAGCTCAAGTAGAGGGGAACAGCACAGTGACATCAAAAATGTGTTGATGGGTATTAGCCCATCACCCAAGTCCTGCCTGTATCTCCCACGCAAACGAGTGAGTTTTTCTCTTCCAGCAAGAGCCGTAATTCTTTTGCTGCAGCAGTAATCTCACAGTCTGGGTTTGGAGGGAAACAGGGAGGCTGTGCTGTTTTTCTCTACAAATCCTGCAGTGAAGAGCTGCAGGTCTTGCAAAAGATACTTGTCATCTTTTGCATATTCTTGTAAGACAAGAAGCAAGCAGAGTGAGATAGTGTTCAGAAGGTGGGTATAGCCCTTAAAAGGGACAACTCCCTCCCCTCCAGTAGTCTCCTCTCATGGGCTGAATTTTGTGTCAGGAAGCACCCACCACGATTTAACTCTTTTCACTTTCAAGGAGAAATCATTTCCCCCAGAGACCAGTTTTGATGACTCTTCCATTAGTAGGTGTGAAAGTGCCTGTAGCAACCTCTTCTCTGTGCACTGGCAACCCTGGGGAGTCTGCAAGGGCTCTCAGCAGAAAGAAATCCATTGTCAGCTGCCAGAGCAGGGAGCAGACCTGTCCCAGACAAGAAAGAGAGGTGTTTGAACAACAAAAAAGCAAATAGGAGTGTATTTGCAAATATACTGGAAAACCAAAGCAGGAAAATCCTATCCCAACTGGCTGCATCAGATGTGTTTCTCTTGCTGACAGTCTCATAGCCTCTTTGTCAAGGTCTATCCTAATAGATACTGAACTCCTGTGCACATTCCATTTCGTTCTTGGCACAGGAAAAGGCACTCTTTGGACTCCCTCCTGCATGACCCAGTTCAGGTCACAAAGGTGGCAGAAAAATTAACACTGCAAAAAGAGAAAAGTCATTAGCTTGTGAACTCTGATCCATCGGTGAGCGTGCAGGGAATGCAGAGCCAGAAGCTGTGCCAGTCCCAGCACAGACCAGCTTAGGCTGTTGTGTAACCATGCTCCAAACGATCCTTACTTTTCCAAAAGACCTGTCTCCAAACAGAGATGGGAGGGCAAGACCAGTCCTCTTGGCATTGTGCTGATTTAGGTCAGCTCAGGGTAACTGTGAACCTGCTCTCCGAGTGGAACTGCTCTTCTGTGCCATTCAGAATCTCCTAAAGGCCAGAGCTGGGTGGTGAAGGAGGTATCCAAAAACACAAACCAACTGCCCTGGGAGCTGGGAAGTGCCCTGTGTCCAAGCAGAGCTTTAAGCACATGGACGGCTTTCTCTATCAAACCAAGTTTTACAGCCCAAGAAATGAAGAAGGTTAACCCAGCCTTCAACAAAGAGGAACAAAGCTGCTCACCCCTCCTCCAGAGGATTAAAGCTGATTGCTTAACAGGAATCCAACTTAGGCAGTTTATTTTTCAAAATAGTTGGCATCTGCTTTTATTACACAACAGAGTTTGAGACACAGACTTGTTGAAAGAGAGAAGCTTGCACCAAGCTGTTCAAATGAAACCTTCAGCATCTTTCAGCATTGGCAATATTTAACACAAAACATCTCATGCCCTTTAAAAATACTTTTAAGCATTTTTTGGTAAAACAAAAAGTATCTCTTCCTGTCTCTGCAACAATAGTTATTCTCTGGGTGTTGGGGAACCAAAGTGGGAATAATGTCTTCATAAGCATTCTGGTTAAAAAAATTGAAGAATATTTGTGGAGGTGTAAAAGAAACGAAAAAAAAAATCTTTTCAAACTCCTAAGTGAAGGTTTTCAAATGCTAGATTTTTTCACAAGAATACTTTTGTGAGGTGATACAATATGCAGAAAGCCTTTCAGAATTTGAGATCAGGTTCTACTCTCACCTTTACCAGCATAAATAAGGAATAATAGCTATGTATAAAAACCACCTGGCTATCATCTTTTCATTAAATATACACATTTTGTCTGACACTAAAAGTAAACAGTGTAAGTATCACTGTTGTTGCAAATTAATCTTATTTGATACTGTAATTAAGATGTGATTTTTTTTCCTCCTGATTATTATTTTACATTTCTCTGAAGGATTTTAATCAGACTGAGATCTTATTTATAGTTTCTAATAACTTATGCTAAAATTTAATCCATTTGAATACCAAAGACTAGTATAAGGACAATATTAGAGTGCATAGGAAATTAATCTGGAATTATGAGATCCTTCAGATTAGTTACCTCATGGCATTTTAAAATGACTCTAATTTCTCTCTTATTTTTATAATCTTTTTTTTTTATCATCTCCATTGAGTTTAAAGGGCTATCAAAATGTTGGGTTGTGAAATTACTCAAACTTATCACAGAAAACCTCTAGAAAAGGAGAGTTTACTAATTCTTTAACCTTGTCTTATCACAGAGATTCTACCACTGCCGACATCTGGGGCCACTTCAATTCTCATTAGTTCTCCATATCATTCTCATATATCTGTAAAATGCCAGATGCCAAAGGCACTCCAACAAACCCACTCTTTGAATTGCTATTTGTACCACTCACCTCAGGCTCTGTCATAAATGTGTGACCAGACCATCCCATTGCTTTGACTGGCTTGGGCTGGATGTGTTAGCTGTAGGTTGTGGGCATCCAATAGGCTGGGCACAGATGCATAAAATGCTTTTTTTTTTTGTAAAAAGTAGCATTGCACTCCTTAAGAGTCACCTCAGCAGGTTTTACTAAAGCCAACCTCTGAAGCTTTTACGAATGTAAATGTCATAGAGGCTTGAAAATCATAATTATTGACATTCTTCATCACTAGAGGTAATTAAACAACAAGCTCAGCAGGCCTCCCTTTAAAGCTTTAATGGTTTATTATATTTTCAGGCTGCCAATCTATCCCTTTCCCTCCATACTTCAGTCACTTTTATGTTTGTAGTCCCCATATAACACTTGTTTTCTTTTTACAGTGTCTTTCCTTTAACAAGCTGGAGAGCCAGCAGGAACAAGCTGTAAATGAGACATGACATCACAGTGTGGCCATCCTAGGAGCACATATTCAATAAATATGCAAATCAATTCAAGTACATCTCTCCTCAGGTGGGAAAAGGTACTGGAATATGGTCAAGATTCACTTTAAATTATCCTCTCAGTTGAAAACAATAACATTCTAAGGAACCAAAGAAAAGGGGAAGAAAACAACTAAAATTAAGGGCCTTTTTCTTAAAAGGGAATTTCTTATGCACAAGAACCTCACCTTCAAAATCCAACTGATGGGCTGATTCAGTGTGAATTACATACATGAGGAGCATAATGAACACCTCACATCTCCCTTTTAGAAAACCCCTTGTAAAGCCAGAGCAGGCACAGTGACCCCAGCACTGCCCAGCGTGGCTGAAATGAGTCCCTCACCCAGTGGAACTGCAGGGGAGCAAACACAGAGAACTTTTGCTGATGTCCATTATTCTATTAATGGGTCAGATTTGGGTATTTTCTTGTTGGTTACAGCCATAAATGAAAGGCAGAGTTGTGCCCCAAAATGTACTGATGCCTCAGATGAACTCAGTAGAACACAAGTAATATTTGGAAGCAGCATACTCACTAATGCTGCTACAGAGTCATGGGGCCAATCCTGCTTTCAGCTACACCACCGTAAATCCAGAGAAAGCTTCACTCATATAAATGAATTAGTTCACATTTTATTAGGATAAATGAGACAACTTCTGACAAACCATTCACCAAGCTGCCACTCAGATGATTTATTCTCCTTGATATTTAAATAAACACATCATAACTGTGCACCATCAATGCACATGGGAACTGAGTGCCGTGTGGCAACCAGCTGACTTGGTTTTCTCCCTGCCATACAGAGAGACAGGGAAGCCAGTGGTGGGAACCAGGCTGCAAGGAGACATGCCAGGTCATTGTGCCTCTGCTCCTGCTGTATAATTTTAGAAGCAGTTTTCCCCTGCCCCATGCCCCCATCTCCGTTTTTACCATGCCTAGGTAGACTGACAATTATTTGACATAATAACATTATGAACTCGGTTTTGACTCTGACCACCAAACTTTAACCTAAGAAAAACCTAAGAAATCAGGTCCAATTTCAAAAGAGAGGCTTTTTTCCCTGAAAAACTCTCAGCTGTGACACATAGTTTGGAACATATAATTTTCAGCAATTAACACCACAGATACACCAAGTCTCTAAGCCAGCATAAACCAGCACTGCTGCTGAAGGAAATGGCCCTTCCTTCCCCACATTAACCCACAGCCCACGTTCCCCCTCACCCCCTCTGCTACTCCCTACCTTGTGCCAGCACAAGTGTTCTTGTGGCCCCTCAATGAACCAGATCAGGGAACTCATCCAGGTCAAACCTAACCTGGGGAAAAGGAAATTGTTTCATTTTAAGCTGGCAGAGTTCCCTGGCCTGGTTCACTTCACAATCATGTGTGTGCTGGTGCCAACATGAGGAAAGGAGCAGTACTGGGCCAGGGAGGAGAAGGCAGAGCAACAGGAATGGTGGACTGCCCTCTGAAAGAAGTTGCTGCAGAGCTGGCTTATGCCAGCTTAAAATGTTTGTAAAAACGCAGCACATATTTAAAATCTCTCTCTTCACGGAATATTTGTCTTCAGAGGATTAATGTCTCCCAGGATATTCCAGCCTTGGACATCTGTGGAGCATTGCTTCTCCCTCTCTCTCCCCATCCCAATATACTGGCACTGAATTAAAGCCTTGAGAAACTTGAAAGCGACAGGCCTGGGGATTTTGTGACAAATGCAAAAATGCTCATATTTGTCAAGCCATTAGCAAAGGGGCACAGCTGTTGTGAGAGCCTTGCCCCCGTGCCAAGTACTCCGGAGCCTGCTGAAGGCTGAGAGCCTGAATCCAACTCACTCTGGCAACTCCCACCAAGATCCCTTCTGTGGATCTGTGGCAGGTGCCCAGACAAGCACAGTGCACTCCAAGACGTGCAGAGGAAGGTTACTGCACATAACCTGAGCCACAGGCATTTCCTAAAATGCAGCTGTTGGCTACAGCACTTCCAAGGACAGTCAGGCTCCAGTGCTGCAGCTGCTTTTGCCCACCACGGAGCCCAAGCCCTGCCAGGCATGAGCCAGCTCCTGCAGGTCGGAGCAGGAGCTCTGAGCTGTGTGACAGAGCCCGTGGTGCTGGAAAGCCTAACACAGGAACAGTGGAGCAGCTCTGCACAGCAGCAGCCCAGACCATGGCCAGCCTCAGTGCTGCTCCTGGATCTGGAGGCAGGAGCTCAATCAAATTGTAATTTGCAATTTCAAATCTAGAAGAAGACAAAACAAAGCCACAGCCTTCACTCCACTGGGCTGGGAATGAGGGAGGAAGGGAGGAAGGAGCAATGCTGAAGGTGTGGAGTAAGAAAAGAGGAGGCAGGAGGTAAATCCCAGGGTAAAGAGTGGATGACAGCAGGTACTTCTGTAGCAGCACTGTTTCAGGGTACCACTTGGATTGGTAGCTTCTTTCACTAACCACACTGACCCTAAAAATGGGTAAAGCACAAAATAAACATCTCAGCCCCAGGTCTGATGGTCTAGGTTGAGTCTGCTACAGACAAGGGCATTAGTCAGACTTCTGGGATTTCATGGAGATGATTGGTGCTCCACTCACAGCACAGAGCTCCAGACAGACACTGTTAATAGCTAAGCCCAAAGCATTTCATTTTGACTAATTGTTCAAGGTTCAGGGCTGATCCCAAAGTCCTTGGTCAGCAAAGCTGGCTAGAAATGTCATGCAGTTTGAGCTCCACCAGATTCACAGAAATCTTTGGGCTGGAAATGCCATGAGGATTAGGGAAAAGTGAAATCTTTCTCTTAGACTATCTAGATACTATTTGTCCCTGCTCAGCAGAGCAAATATGTTTGCTTTCCATATTTGCCCATCAGTTTAAAGCTTTTTTTTCTTACTGCTGCCAATTTTGGGGTACTTAAAAGCCTGACAAATCCTTCCTCTCTTCTGTACCACGTTATGTTTGCTGGGAGAACTGATTAATCCCTTTCCACCCTCATTCTTCAAGAGCAACCTTCACTGTGTGTTTAGGAGGAATGACCCCAAGGCTACAACAACCCAGATAGAACAACAGTTGAAAATAGAGCTGCCTACTAAAAATAATCAGCTCTCACTCTGGCTGATTTCCATGTCACTCTCTGACCTTTGGCCAAACTCTGCCACTTATTCTCAAAAGATACAAATTTTTCATATCTCTAGGGTTTGTACTTCCATTGTACTCTGCTGGGTGGAATGAGCACTAAACATTTTGTGTGCATGGACTGAGAGATACTTCCACCAATTCTGCTCTGTGACACAGCAAGAGGAGTGAGGAAGATTTGTTATGACTTAAGCCAGGGAGAGATTTCCTCTTCTCTCTGTAGCTGTGCCACTGTGAGACCATGACAATGTGACAATGACCTGCCTACAAGACACCAGCACCTTTCCCTCTTTAAACAGCCGATAGACCAGGCTCATGTGAGTGTGCTGAAGTTTGCTTCCTGCAGAACCATT
>VWZP01006853.1:1179170-1264617 GCA_013396995.1 Dicaeum eximium
CATCCATCCATCCATCCATCATCCATCCATCCATCCATCCATCCATCCATCCATCCATCCATCCATCCATCCATCCATCCATCCACCCGGTACTGCCTGAATTCAGGATCACCCATGGGGTGTTTCACTGGCAGAAGGGCTGGGGCAGTAACCCCTGGCAAGGTAAATGATGATGATCTCCTGGGAACAGCAACATCTCCTACCAGCACAGCTGTATTTGTTCACAGCTGTGTCAGTTTTGACCAGCTAAATCCAGCTAGTCAAAAATAGACTTCCAGATGAATCCCAGGCCCCTTGAGCTTGACTTGAGTGAAGTCCCCTCTATGTTACACAGCCCTTCAGCTGCTGGGAAGAGCTCCAGCAGTTAAAAACTACTGAACATCAGGCCTTGTAAAGCTTCTCAGTGCTCCCTTCTCCAAACAGAACTAAATTTTCTCTCAGGTCAATCTGAGTAAAAAGCATTAAAATCGTTGCAGTGCTTTTGGAGAGCAAACATGATCAAGAAATAGTGACTAAAATTGATAATTACAGAAGGCCACACAGAGATCAAAGACAAAGCAGAACTCTCAATGTTACCAAACTCCCCCTCAACCTCTCCAGCAATGGATTTAAGACCTGTGGACAGCTACAGGTAAACAAGTTTACAAAATAATTATTGTGTCAATGGAATGCCAGATTTTCCCCCAAATAAAGTAACAAATGTTTCAGTTGTTGGTTCAAACTTCAGAGCTAAGGAAGAGAGATGTTTCATGGACATCCTACTCTCTTCCCATGCATGCCCACATTCTCACAAAGACACAGATTCTTCCCTGGGACTGAGTCAGCAAATAAGCTCTTTTTCAAGGATATTTTCTAAATAAAAAGATGAAGAAAAATTCAGAGCTGAGAAAACACAGGTAAATAAAACTGTACACGCAGGTTTCCCCAGCAGTTAGATAATTTTGTCCCACCAATTAAAGGAGGAAGTAGATTTAAAAATAATAGATTTAAAAATAATAAAATAATTTAGGAAATATCCCAAGCACAGCATTTAAGAGGTATGTTGAGAAGGATGTTTATAAACCTCTTGTGAGGCAGGAGAATTAGCTCTCTAGCTTGCCAGTCAAGACAGGCAAAAGTCAGGTAGAGTGGAAATCATTGCTGTGATCATTATCAGAGGGGGGAGAGATGAGATGGAACTAGAACCTGTATCTCCTCTGTGATGTGAGCACAGCTCAGTCTTGATGGAGCCACTGGATGATGTCTGTTCTTGTCAAGGGATGCTGAATCAGACTAACACTGAAAACAGAACATGCAGAGACTGGAAGGAACATGAACCACTCCAAGTTAAACTCATCTGGAGCACATACAGCTGAAATTTCAGAGCCTTTTGTTGGAAAATGTCTTCTGGAGGAGCAGGGGGCATTTACTGGGAGCTGGCTTTTTCATGACAATGTTCACCCATTATTATGCCAAGGATGATTTCCTTTTATTCAGAAAATAAAAAAGGATCTAAGAAAAAATGTTGATGAAACAAGAAGCTGTAATTGAAATACTTTCCACTGGAAATAAGGAACTGAGCCATTTGCCTGCTGGCTGTCAGTGTGCTCACCCATCCCACTGGAACCAAGTCTCCACATCCCACCTGATGCCTCTTCCCTCTTGTGCAGACTGGCCTCGCAGAGCTGCAGAGCAGCTCAACCCCCTGCCTGAGATCACAGCCAGAACAACCCAGTCATTCCAGTCTGCCCCAGCTCCCCAGGTATTTTGGCACAAGTTCACTGACAGAGGCCTTTTCACTTGCAGAGGGTCAGAACTGGAAAAACTTGAGATATTTGAGGTCAGAAGCAAACATGTCAGCAAAGCTGAGCTGAAAGGAATCTTGCACAATGTCTGTGTAGTCTGTGCCAGGAGCAGTTAGTCCTAATGTGCCTCCAGTTCATTAGCATCAAATCGATTTACCAGAAAAAAAAAAAAAGGAAAAGAAAGAAAAAAAAATTAAGCTGACTGTCCTTATTCCTGATCAATTGGCTTCTCAACACAGAAATCCTCTCTCCTCCCTGTAATGGTGTATCCCCCTTGCACCTCAGTGCCAGTGCCTTGGGCAGAGGGTGGCTCTTTCACATGAGGGATTGCACTGCCCCAGTGCCCTGAGCCATGGAAACCCAGGGTTCTGCTGGGCTGCACAGCTCCCTGAACATCCATCCCAGAGCTCTCTCAAGTGCAGCTGCTGTGTTTCTCAAGAGCCAGTCTGGGCTGATCCCATTCTCTGGAAAAGGACACACATTGTTGCTCAGCAATGGGTGTGCTGGGAAGAAATTCCAGCTGTGGCAAGATTTCAGCAGGCTGTTGCTGTCTGCAGTAAAACTGAACTCAGCTGGCCACAGCCAAGGCTTGTGTGGGTTCCTGTGCCAGTTCACTCCCAGATCCCACCTGGGCACTGACCCATTCCCACAGGACATTCTCCCATTGTCTTGAGCTCTGTCAGTGGCCATTACAGGCAAATTCACTGTGTGACCTTTTCTGTCTGATTCAAAAAACCAAACTGAACCTCAAGTGAGACCATCCTGCAGCAAATTGACTGCTCAGCTCTGTCCATGGGCAGATGGGCCACAACAGTAAGAGCTCTTGTTAGGAGAAAATCAATAAATCAAGAATCAAGAAATTCTGCTAAGAACCACAGAATCCTTGAGGTTGGAAAAGATCTCCAAGATTATTGAGTCCAATCTGTGACCAATCCCCACCTTGTCAACCAGACCAGAGCCCTGAGTGCCACATCCAGGCATTCCTTCAACATTTCAAGGAATGGTGGCTCCATTACTTTTCTGGACAGTCTGTTCCAATGTTTGACAACCTTTTCATGAAGAAATTCTTCTTGGTGTCCAGCCTGAACCTCCCCTGGCACAGTTGAGGTGATTTTCCCTTGTCCTGTCACTAGTTTTCTAGAAGAAGAGGCTAACCCCAACCCAGGTACACCCTCCTGTCAGGGAGTTTTAGAGAGAAACAAGGTCCCCCCTGCACTTCCTTTTATCCAGGCTGAGCCTCAGCAGCTCCCTCAGCCTCTCCTCATCAGTCTTATTGTCCAGATCCTTCCCCAGCTCCACTGCCCTTCTCTGCTCCAGCACCTCAATGTCCTTCCTGAATTGAGGGGCCCAGAAGTGAGCACAGGACTCGAGGTGTGCCCAGTGCAGAGGCACAACCCCTCCCTAGTACTGCTGGCCACACTATTTTTGATACAGGCCAGGAGCCACTGGCCTCCTTGTCCCCGTGGGCACAGCTGCCTCTTGTTCAGCTGCTGTTCACCAGCACTCCCAGGTCCTTTCCCACTGGGACACTTTTCAGCTGCTCTGCCACAAGCCTGGAGCACTTCAGGGGGTCAAGGTGCAGGACCCAGCATTTGGCCTTGTTGAACCTCACACTTTTGGCCCTGACCCATCAATCCAGCCTGTCCTGATCTCTCTGCAGAGCCTTCCTGCCCTCCAGCACACCAACACTCCTCCCCAGCTTGGTGTCATCTTTATTGAAGCCCTGTAAATAATTAGTAGCTTTTTGCAGCTTCAGACAGTGTAGAAACCCATCCCAACATTTTCCTATCCCAACATGTCTTTCTGACTCTTTTGTATGCTGGCTGATTTGCACAACACAACTCTAAGCATGTAAAGTTAAGTGGATAAACAATTACAAGAAGTTCAAGTTGGGTTTAATGAAAAGTACACCATGTAGAAATCCAGAGAAATCAAGTTTTTCACAGATTTTGTAAAGCTGTATGGGTATGGAAGTTCTGGTTATTGTTTGAGTTCAAGCCTGACAAGAAAAAGGGAAAGGAATGGAGTGTTGTTTGGTTAAACTCTGCACTGCAGCCTGTGTCTGGTTTGCCTGAGCAAAAGAGGGTAACCAAAGAGTCCTTGTACTGCCCAAAACTGTAAATTCTCTCCAGCACCAGATGGGATTTCATTCAGTCCATGGAGTGGTGAGAATATTCCAATGCTGTTCCTTGCAGGAAAAATGAAACCCTTTCAACTGACTAGTCACAGCCTCTGGGCACTTAGGATTTTGTTTTCTTTGTTACTTTGCTGTGAGTGAGCAGAATTCCCCTTCACCAAGTCACTTGCATTTTTTACATGACACACATTAAAGCCAAGCTGACCAATACACGACCCCTTGGGAGCTCTCTGGGCTGGCTGCACATGCAGTGGTGATATGAAGATGGTTTCAGCAGCTCACTTATTCCTTCCTGACACTACATATCCATGGCACACATCTACACTTGGATTCATGCAGTTTTTAACTGAGCCTTCATACCAAGATCAGAGTTTAAGGAAATGAAACCAAGTATAATAATAATAATTCTATTCATTAAGGCTAAGGCTTGTAATGGTACTTAGCCATGAAAAGATGCAGCCAGTGGGATTTTCAAATTGCCTAAGTAGATTACACATCTAATTCCCATTGACAGCCAATGGGAATTAGGTCCCAAACTCCCTTAGGCACTTTTATAAATCCTATTAGGTGTCTGTCTGCATCTTTGTATGTTTAAATACCTTTGTAAACCTGAGCAAGGTTGTGTTCCCATGCTCCTCATGTTGTTTTCCAGGGTTTTGGAAATTGAACAAAGTCAGATCTTCTAACTTATTTTGTAGAAGTCAAGATTTGGAGTATGAACTGCAAATCAGGTGATTTTTTGCTAGCTTTGGAACCTCTGACGTTCGAGGACTCCTGCTGAGATGTGTTCAGAGGTTGCTCACTGGTGTTGACTCATTGCTGCCAGAGCAACCCTTTCATCATCAGCTCCCAATCCCTTCAGCACTGCCAGAGCAGGTCAGGGAGTCCAGAGCAGAGCCAGAAAGCTCAAGCCCTCTAGAATTGAACCTAAACACTCCAAAATGCTTCCTCTTTATTTAATGGTGCCATAAACACAGACACAGATCAACAATAACAGCAGAGTTCACTTGAACTTTGCCATGGCCACAGCTGCTTTGCGTGCTCCTGGCTGAGGGGCACGTGGAATATGTGCAGAGTGCTAATCAGACTAAGCTGATTCCCTGGAAGCACAATGCTGCAATTTTTAAAATACCACAGCCATGGTTTTTCTAAGTTTTTGTGAATGCATCCTTTAGTGAAATGGCTCTGTCACAATGTGGAACCAGGCAGACCAAAATGAAAGCAAACATTCCCCCCCTCTGAAAGGCTCCAGTGTGATCACAACAATACCAGTTGAACTCTACTCTAAGCTAGAGCAGTGTTGGTGACTATTTAGAAAATAATTAACTGAACTTTACATGACATTCAGATGTTTCTTGGCTCAAATACCAGTCTATTCCTCTGCTGAATTCTAGGGATTCTGCAAACAATGAGAAATATTTGCTTAATGGTAGACTTGCATACCATGCTCATGTTGTGCTGAGTCACTGTATCAGCAATGACAAATAATGAAAAGAATGTTAGATAGAGAAAAAACTGCTGAATAGACTTTGAGCGTGATGAAGATTTGTCATAAATATGAAGCAAATATGGGGTGTTTTTATGAAAACATGTTACTGGGTTTGAAGGCAGGTTTTTTGTTTTTTTTCAGTTCCCCAAGGAGATTCTTCAAAGAATGTGGATTTTTTGCTTGTTGAGATAAAACTGCTAGTGTCATTGCTAGAACTGTTAAACAGTCTTTGGCTGAAACAAGAGTTTAATCCAGTACCCTGTTCATATCCACTCAGAGCATATGAATAAAATTGTGCTAAACAGTTTTCTCTGAGGCTGGGATGATGCAAGACTTGATGGCTGATGCTCCTTCAACGCTGGTGCTTGACATAATAATGCCTGATAACTCTGGAGATTGGGCTCAAACTTATGTCAGGGTGACAGTGTAAACAGATGTGCTACATTTTTCCCTGAAAATCTGAATAAGGAGAAGCTTGCTGCTTGGCAGCCCAAAGAATGTTCCAAGACCAAACTGCCAGCTTGTAAAGAGAAAGAGAAAGGCAGACAGATTCTGCCAAAAATGGTTGAAACAATGGGAGTAAAAAATAAATAAAGATAAAAAACTGTTCAGCTTTGTCACCAGAACATTTTTCCTCTTATTGATGGGTGGAAGGGAAGATGTCTGTGTTCATGTCACATATACGTGGGTACACAGTGCTGGTACTGGAATGTCACATATCTGAGGGAAACTGCATTCTGAATTGTCATGAAAAACTGGATATTCAATTTATTCTAGAGAACAACATCTTCTAAAAATCACCATGACAGATCTATGAGAACAGACAGACACAGCAGTGAACTAGATGGCTGGTAAAAGAGGCAAAGGTTTCAAATCTAGCTGTGGCAACTAAGTAAACTCATGAAAGACTTGCACATAATATACATGTTCTTAAAAGCCTCTGTTGTCAGCCACTGTTGCCTGTTTTCCCCAAACAACAGTTGCAGTGTTTCAGTTTCACAAAGATGTTTTTGTTATGAAACAAATATGTGTGCAGGTGCATTCAAGGCCAATAGTGGGGCTGGCTTTCATTTGTGAATCAGAAAATAAAAATTACCCAAAATAGACTTTTTGCTAAGAGGGATTTACTCATGATAATAACTGTGGGCCTGCTGAAATCAAGAAGAAGGCAAATAAAAAGTACACAGACTGTGCAAAGTATAATGTAATCTCAAAGGAAGAGAGATGGCACCTAGTAAATATTGGTATGGAAAGATAAACTCCGAGCAGCAGATGCACTTGAGACACTTCCTCACTCAAAATGGAAGATTGTCTTAATGACTGCAGCTTGCAAGCTCCTTAGTTAATGTAGCCTTGACTAGGTTAAACCATTTAACACAATCCTTTAGGCAATAAATAACTTCTACTCACAGGATTGTAAAAATATCTCCAAAGACAAAAGCACCCTTCATGTGCACTAAAAACAAGCTGTAGTGGAAAAAGCTTTGATGTCAGACAACCCAGAAGGGTCTGAGAAATGATTTGGAGTGGCTGGTGCAGGATGTGTTTGTGCTGCAGAAGAGCTCCCAGTGGCTCAGCACTCCTCACCAGCCAGTCGAGGAGCCAAGCAGGTTTGCAGGGAAGCACACGTCACTTAGAGCAGGGACTCAGTGGCAAAGAGCTAAATAGTTTTTGAAAGATCTGATTACTGAAGGGTTCCCTTTTATTGGCCATGTGCTTTCTCCATGGATGGATTCATTGGATGTGCAACAATAATTGAGTTTCATCCCAGGGGTGAAGTCCATTTGGCGACTTAAGTGCAGTCACTTGTCAGGATGGATTTTTCCACAAATGTACATTTTTCAAGTTTGCATGTCTTTTGTCAATACCTCGGCTCTCCAAGGGACAGCATGTCAACTTCCTACACTCTTACATTTGACTGGTACTGAAAATCCGTCTGCTATGGTTCTCTGAAGTCTGTTTGATGGGGAAGGCTTTTTGACAAGTCCTGCCTCTCCAGAGCTCTTACCTCTTTCTGTGGTAGGTTGGGTTTGGTTTTTTTTTCTTCCTTTTCCCAATAACAGAACCTTTTATTCAGTCCAGCAGCATTTATGGTCTCTTTTTTCTGTTCCTGTCTTCCAAAACAGCAAGGAGTCCCCAAACTGATGAACTCTAATGAACAAGCACCTCAAAGCTTAAAGGCTGCCAATATCTCCTCTCTCAACTCAGCCCTCAGCCTCCATCCAAAGGTAACCATTTAGTTCATGACACAGTGGGAGACAGTAAATAAAGGTCACACCAGTGGGAACCAGAGGAATTGAAAATATTTTAAATCAAGAAAGAAGCACAAAATTAACCAAGCCACTGCATTCTGGCCTTGTGCAACATGTTTATTTAAGTGGGTGGTACTGTGTGCAAGGCACAATTTTAGATCTGTCTGGCAATTATTCCAGGAGGAGGAGACAGGCAGCTGGAAATGAGCATCACTTTGTTCCCAAAGTGATCCTCAACATCAGAGAAAGAGTAGGTGGTGGCTCTCTCTTGCTTTGATGGGATCTAAGAATTGAAGGTCCAGACACAGTAAATTCAATATGAATGAAGCTGAATGAATTGCCAAGAACCTCACAGAAGAACTTTGGAACTGGAGATGATCGATATGTTCAACTCATTGTCTTTCACCTGATGGTGGCCAAATAATCCTATGAAAGAAGCTGTAGTAAATAACTGTGACAAGGTTACTCAGTGCTGTGAAGAATGTCCACTTGAATCCCAGTGGAAGAGATCTGGTTCTTTTAGACAAGAAATACATGCTGTTTGTTTATGATATTTTTTTTCCATCTGACATTTCTCCCAACTTAACAATAAACCTTATTAATTTCGCCTTTGAAACTGAGTTTGCTCTTTCAACTTTCCTTTCATTTCAATATGAACTGAAACAGCCACATTCCATGCAAGAAATGGAAATAGAGAAGAAGGAATGAGGAAAGCATGGAAGTCAAAGTTGCTAAAACACCATTTCTTCCTCCTAACAGAAATTACTCAGGTGGGAAC
Organism: Dicaeum eximium; assembly: GCA_013396995.1. Classification (NCBI taxonomy): domain Eukaryota; kingdom Metazoa; phylum Chordata; class Aves; order Passeriformes; family Dicaeidae; genus Dicaeum; species Dicaeum eximium. The sequence goes on from VWZP01006853.1 coordinate 1,187,611, forward strand.
TCCTCATGACAGGACTTGCATTTGCATTGTTTTCCTGTTGATGCATATAAATTATTATGTGAACTAATAAAGAGAAAAGAAATTCATTAAACAGCACTTTCTTGATTATTATTCGAATGTACAAAAATCAGCAGCACTTTTTTCCATTCTTTTCCCTGAAACATGACCTAATTAAAAACTGTGGTGGATGAAAGAAAAAAAAAAGGCATTTTAAGGCATTGTCTCCCACTTTGAGATAGAAAGCCAGTTCCTCTGACTAAAACTGGCCGGATAATTCCAGCCTGGAGAGTCCCAGTCTGCCAGTCTGTGAAAATGTCTCCATCTACTGTGTTTTGATCTAAGTCCAGCTAAATATTCTGAAAAGGGGGATTTTGAAGACCATCCTGTGAAGCGTTACTGTGCTAGTTTTAATTTCCAGCCAAAATGAAAATGAGACTAATTTTTGTCTGTTCAAGTACTGCTTTCAGTTCTCCCTGGGTTGGTTTGTTAGCTTGCATCCATGAAAATATGTACTGTGACCTTTAAGAGAAAAAGCTGCAGTGATCTCTTTGACCATGTTTCTCTGCCTTACCAAAGAGCAGCTGCCCTGGACCACAGCTTGAAGATGACTGAATTGCTGTTTCTTTCAGCTGTTTTGGGGCTATTTAGATGCATCAAGGAGGAAGACTACAACTCTGTCCTCTCATGTTCGCAGCTGATGGAAAGCCATAGTAGGGCTTTATCTGATGGGTTATGTAAGCCATTTATGGCACCAGTTAATCAATATGAGAATAGGCAAAGTGAAATGAGGTCTTCAGAGAGCAGTAAAGGAGATCTGTTTTCCTTTTTGTGTCCTGTGGTTGGATTCTCCTGTGTGTAAGGCAAACTCCCTCAGGAACACTGGTAAGAATGCTCTCCAAGGGGATCCTCACTATCCAACTGAACTCCTACTACAGCCTTCCCACTCCTACTACATCCTTACAGAGCTTTCCTGTGGTATCTCTCTCCACACAACTGTGCATTTTCACAAAACACAACTTCAAATCCTTAAGCCAGCCACCCCTGTATCTCATCTGATTGGAACTGGCCCAACAGTAATTGCAAGGGGACTGAAAGACACAAATACAGAGACAGGGAGATCTCAGAAGATTTGTATCCTTAGGAAATCAGGCAAACAAGACCTTTCTGGCTCAGGGATCTGGCACAAAGCTGAGTGACTTGGACTACAATCAAACTGACAATGTAATAAATGGGAACACTTACAGGCTGCAACCATCCCCAAGAATTCTGACCTCACTAGTCTGGCATGTGCTTCTGGTTCAGCCCTGTTCTGCTACCAGTTTTCTAACTCTGGCCACTGTCACAGGCATTTTGGAACTTGAAACCCAGCCTGCTAACCAAGACTAATCTGTCAGCAGCTGACTGTTACAAAAAGCAGACAGTGACCTGTCCTTTTCTCCTCCTCCTGTATAGTTTAAATGCCAGAGAGGTGAATTGTTGTCAGCAGACAAAAGAACTTACTGGAACTAGCTGCACAACAGCAATCAGCAACAACCCAGGCTCTAAGTCTTAGAATATACTGGAGCTGTAACACAAGACTGAGGAATCTGGACATGAGTTTCTGGGAAAAGAATGAAGATCACATGTGGTTCATATGAGAGAATTCTACTGAGGATCAGTTCTCAAATACACACTCCTAAATTTTCCATGGAAAGTACCATATCCACTTAAAGGAAGTGTCTAAGGGCGTGGCAGAGACAGCTGTGGTGACATCAGGACATAATTCACAAGGGGTGTCCCTGTATTTTAAACTTCTAACACTGGTAACATTTTAAAACCTGTCTCTCCAAAGCCTCCCCAAGAACAGTGTCAGATCAGATCACATCATCAGCCTGAAGGAAAGCTCAGAACATCTAATATTATCCATTAACTGGCAATCCCCAAACCCCACGTTTCCATCCTAATTTTGAGACATGCATACACTGCCAGTTACTAATGTGGGAGAAAATGAGAAACCAAAAAAATCCCAAGTAGCTCTGTAAAAATTGGAACTAATGAAGATTGCTTCCCTGGGGACATTTGTCTCACAGTTGATTGGTTTGATAATTAAATGGTAATATTTTGGCAGCGGGAATTCACCCCTTTCTAGACATCAGGGAATCCACAACAAAAAAGCAACGCTGTGAATGCCCCAGGCACAGGAAAAGCCAGAATTTACTGCTTACTGGACAATGGAGAACCCTGAGAACTCTGACCTTAAATGCTTTTCATTAAAGGCTGAGGACATCTTTTCAGGACCAGTAACAGTAAGATCCCTCCTGTTCAGTCATTTATTTTGAGACAACTTGTAAGAATTCTGCATACATTTGTAATTCACTTTGAGGGCAAACCACCTCTGCCTCATCTGTGTGAACTGTTTCAACCATTTCAAAAGACTATGAGGAGACAGAGTGAAAATCCACAGTGTGGAATCAACCTTCATTTCTTCAGGCTATAAAAAAAAGCAGCACTGGGTAGGATGCAGCCTGATGTTAACATTCAGCACAGCCTCCCTGCAGGGACTTCTGCCCATGTTCTGCTGGCAGAAGAAGCTGTCTGAAGGGCAGGGTTGTCCTCCCAGTTCCTGAGATAAATCATCACCTCTGCCTGGCACTCCCAGTCTTCCACAAGCATTACACAGGCAGTCTTGGCTCTAAAGCTTAAAATAGAATCATCTTCACTTCTTAAAAAACTTTGAAGTTTGCTACCTGGTTCCTTTACAGTGAGTCAGACAGGTCCTGGCCATGCAAAGGCTGTCAGTAAATGGGTGGATCATCTCAGCAGGGCAGGGTGAGGAGGGACAACATTGCAACATCACTCACAGCCTTTCTTTCACTCCCCCCACACTTTCCACCATTCCTCACCAATAGTCCCTGTTACTGCCTGCCCCTCAAGATTCTCTCCTGAAATGACTGATGTGGGCTCAGGTACTGGAAGCTTCACAGGCAGTTCTATGCCCATGGAACTGGAGGATTTTGCCAGAGGCAAAACCATTCTGTGGCAGAGCAGGAAGACAGGTTCTGAAGCAGCCCACCTATGGACCCTCTGGTTGGAATATGATGTTTGTGCTGCTGCAATTTTTCAGAAAAGCCTGGATGGTGACCCGCCTACAAACGGGAAACATTATCCCAGTGTTGCTTCTGCCCTACTGGCTAATTCTTAGAACAAACAAACTTTATGGAATTCAGATTTCAGCTGTGTAAGTGGGTAAAAAGTGAAGCTTTATTAAATCATGGAAACAAATACTGCTTTAAATGAAAAGTTTTTCTCAGTCTGTGCCATAGCCTCCCTACACTGCCACAATGTGATTTTCCTTGACATTCCTCTTTTCTCCCCTTGAATTTTAATTGTAAATTAATCACTGACTTGGACATGTCTCTACTGTGCATTAATATGGTTGATATTAACAACAATATTGCTCTCCAGGCATTTGGAATGTGCAAGACTTTTTGTGCACCAAATGGCCCATATTAACTTCTGGAATAGCCAGGTGCAAACTCTATTGCAGTGCTCAAATTAGTTCAATTTCTCTAACTGCTTCTCCTGTAATTGATGGCTCAAATTATAATAAAGTACAGTTCCTCTACATGATATATGTTACAAGTACTACCTGTTATGCTGAATATTGCATTGCTTTGAAACTGCATTACCCTCTCCCTTCACCGATTAGATCTTTTTTTTTTTTTAAGGAATTACTTATGAACCAGAAAGTGTCTTCACATCATTCAGAAATTATACATATGCTCATGCACTTTATCAGCAGCTGACAGAATGGGGATGGCAAAATTACTGTCAGTCATGTTGCATTCAATGTCACATAAAGACTTGCTTTTTACTATACCTTAAAATTGACAATAAATGCCAGTCATCTCTCCTTGCCCCATTACAGCATCCAGACATAGCAAGCAATGCTTAGAAGATAACTTCATCTTTTAAATCCCTGCTTCAGCCTTTCTTTCTTCTGCATATATTGTTATTCTCCTATGCCTGCACCTCAAAGACTCTTTACCATTCTCTTTTTTTTCTGAAATGTGAGATTACAGTGAGTAGTAAATTTTTTTTCACGTGGAAACAACAATTTCTATAAAACAAACAAATCAGCCAAATCCAATGGCTTGTTGACTCTTAACTGTTTCAATTCAAATGTTTTCCCTGATGGGAAAATAGTGAGGAATGGGTGCATTTGATTTTGGGGATATGTGCACTTTGAGGTGTGGCTGAATCTGGACCCTGGAATCTGCCTCTGGCAGCCCCCCATGAGTTGGCAGCTCTGCCCCAGCACTCAGAGCTCTGCAGCTGCTCAAGGAAACCAGCTCTAACAAGAACATCGATTGCATTGCACCACAGCAGAATCTGGGGAATTTGCAGTTCATCAGAACTGTATTTAGAAATCTGATCTTGATCCAATATGGACCAAAGCCACACTTAAAAATAACAACACTTCCAGCCAATCAGAAAAGGTGTGATTTTGCAAGCTCCAATTATTATACTTCCTGTTATTTCTTCATTAAACAGAGGCTATAAACATCATCTGCTCCTGAAGACAAACGTCAGTGTACTCACAGAAAAAACCCAAAGGCTGATATGAAACAGCAGGAGTCCTCTCCCAGCTTGCTTGGCCAGGTGTTGCAGTATGAAATGAACCATCTCCCTCCTCCCAGTCCTCAATGGCCACGTGCCTCACATCTGTGGGGCAGCAAAGCTGGTGCTGAGGTCAGCTCCACACCAACCACAGTCACCATGGGTATTGTGCTGCAGATTAAAATATCATCTCAGGATGCAGTAGCATTGGAAAATGAAAACTCTTCACAAGAGTTAAGAATTCTTATGAAGGGAACTGAGAAAAAAAGCCATAAACCATCTCCAGGCTGGTCATAAACTTCTGCAGAAATTAAGCACACTGCAAGTCTTAGGCAGCAATGAACAGCGTGGTAAGAAATCTACAGATTTCTAAATTTGCAGCTGACGGGGAAAAGAGCGCTCAGGAATTGTTATGTACTAATTCTCACACTACTTGAGCCGGTAATGCTATGGAGGAGACAATTTAAAACACACAAAAGGAGCCATTTTGTCATGTGACAAAACACTGAATTCATTGCCACGAGGTGTAGTGTAGGTTCATCTAAAAAGGCTCAAAAAACAATCAGTAAAATCCATTAAACAAAAGTCCATCCAGTGCTCCTAAAGGGAAAGTTTTAGAATGAATACTCCAGAACTGAGGCACAGAAAAATGAAAATTTGAAAGATGTACTAGCAGACTGATCCATCCACATCCTTTACAATAATGAACCTCTAATGCTGCTGTTAGGAAGAGGATGATGGATTTGATTATCTACTCAGGAAGTTTTTATATTCAAATAAGTTTCATGGACATGTTCAGGAGACAGAAGCCATGAAAGCATCCGTGTGAAACGATGTAGTGGGATGTCAGAAAATGGGCAGGAGTTCTGCTGCTTAGCATTCCTGACAAGTTCAGAGAACCACTAACTTTTAAAAGAAGTGACTTATTAGAGCAGCAAGTGCAGTTGTAACTGGTCTTTCTTGTGCCTTGTTTTGCCGGCTCTGACGGAGTAACTAAAATGAAAATATTTTGCATTTGTCTTTGGATAAAAGTTTGCAGATGTATATTGTCTTTTGGCAAAATATATTTATTTATGACACAAACACACAAACAAAAACCATACATCAATAATGAAACTGGGTCATTTAAAACTCACATTAAATACAATTTGTAAGAAAATAAATGTATGTAATGAAACTGTCTGACAATACTGATTGTAAATTCACTTTGGTGACTTCACTGTTTTCATTGTAACTGTGATTCCTGCTCAATATCTGCACGGACAATATCTCAAGATGGTCTTGCCTGTTGGCAAGTGTGTTAAAACAGCCAATATCCTCCTCAGGCAGCTTTTATGTGAGTGATTGTTCCCTGGGTTTTGAATCAACTCGGTTTTTCTCGAGAAGCGCAGACAAGGTTCGTGCCTCGGTGGGGCAGCCTGCAGCCTCCCATCTGCTTTTCCAGCCATTTCTTTCCGAAATCTGGGTCTTGGGGATTTGGAAATTCCAGCGGCAATTCTCTCCAGACCGCGCACCACGACCAGCAGATGGACGGCCATAAGGACAGAATGCTGCTCTTAAACGCGCTCCTCGCGCTAAAAGCTGAGTATAAACCACATTCTAGTCCGACATGGGTTTTACGCCAGTGTTTTGAGTTTAACCGACTATTTCACTTTTTCCATGCTGTGCCTCGCAGGGCTGCGGATGCAGGCTGCGTGTTGAAGGGGTGTGAGGGAGCTTTGGGGGCGGGTTTGAGCCGGGCTGTCCGTGGGCTCAAACTCCTGGGTGCCCCCGCCGTGTGAGAGCGCCCGTGAAGCCCTCAGGGCACGGCCGGGGGACCCTCACGACACCCCCGTCCTTCTCTCCCCACCGCCATCCATCTCCCCCCGACCCCGCCGCCTCCCGCCCCTCACGCCCGCTCCCGGCAGGCCCCGCGNCCCGCAGGCTCCGCGCCCGGCCCGCCCTCCCCGGGACTCCATCGCCCAGCAGCCCGCGCGGCCGCCCGAGCCTTCATTTCCGGGAGCGGCGCCGCGTCCCTTGCTTGGCGGAGGCGGCGGCGGCCGGAGCGCGGCGAGCGGGGCCTCCTGGGGNCTCCCCTGCTGAGGTGGCGGCCTCACACCCCCTGTGTGCCCGCCTGACCCCGGCCGCGTTGTCTCTCCCTGCTTCCGTCCCTGTCCCCCAGTGACTGCCCGGGGTCTCCCCTGAGCGCCCTCCCGCCGTGGCTTTGCGGCCCCTCCGGGGCTGCAGGGGTTGCTTTTCAGGTAGTCTGTGGCCTTGCCATTATGGCTGGCTGCTTTCCCGCCCCTCTCGGGCGCATCTGGGCCCTTGCAGCTCTCGGCGATCAGCGCTTCAGCTTCGGGTGCCCCCTCCTGCGCCAGGGTCTCGGGCTGTGTGTGCCCGGGTTGGGTACGAGCCCTTGGAGTCTGTCTCTGCTGGGTTGGCGCCCAGCGTGGCCATTCGGCCCCTGAGGGGGAGCAGCCAAGCCTCTCAAAGCAGGAGGGGGATAAAGAATCAGCTGCACATTTTCAGAGATCTTCCCAAGTCACCACATGCTCTTTAAAGTGTTTCCCTCCTTCCTAAGGACAGGTTTGCCTGCAATTGCCATTGACTCACAACCCCGGGCAGTTCAGAGTGGTAGAGGAGTGAGATGCTCGTTCCAGCCCTTACACATTTAAATAGCTCAGATATTTACAAGTTTGTTTCCTTGAATAGAGCCTCCTCCTGCTGAATACTTGTCTGTGGATTTGGTTATCGTGATCATTGTGTTGCAGATGGAGAGCATGACGTTATTATTGCGTGTGTCAGCCACTCCTTCATTTTTGGCATGAGAGAAATTTGATACCGTGGAGAACTCAGCAAAGGTTGTTTTGCCTCCTCAAATAATAAGTCTGTAGGGGAAAGCTTGGAGCACTTCTGCATCACTTTTGAGTGGTGCCCAGTGACAGGACAAGGGGCAGTGGGCACAAACTGAAACACAGAAGTTCTGTGTGAATATGAGGAAAAGCTTCTGTACTGTCAGGGAGACAGAGCACTGGAACAGCCTGTCCAGAGAAGTTGTGGAGTCTCCTTCTCTGGAGATATTCCAAACCTGGCTGGATGTGATCCTGTGCAACCTGCTCCAGGTGTGCCTGCTTTAGCAGGGGGTTGGACTGGATGATCTCCAGAGCTCCCTTCCAACCCCAGTAATTCTCTGAGTTGAAGATGTCCCTGCTCATGGGGGGGGGGGGGGTTGGTCTAGAAGCCCCCCCAAAGTTACTTTCCAATCCAAACCATTCTGTGTTCTGTGAATTGTGGAATGCTAAGAGGAATAACTGGCAGAAGGTCTGTAGATTGATATGTACCAGATTACATTAATGAAAAACAGTTGTACCTGCCCTTATAAGTCAAAAGTCTTTCAAATCTGAGGTTCTGTTTTAATTTTTGTTTCTCCAAACAGTTTTGTAAAGGGCCTATGTGATATATAGGCTTAAAGGTGGCAAACTGAAGAGAAGTGTCAGTTTATTCATGATAATCAACTGTTTTGCTTAAGGCACTTTGTACTAGACTGAAACTTTTCTAGGCCAAGATTTGGATGACTTTTAAAAACCACTGTGATTAAGTCTTGTCCTGAGGAAGTTATTTACTTTTTACAACTTCTTGTATACATGGTCAACCCTGGGTGAAGTAGCTTTAATAATGTGACAGATGAGGTATTTAAGAGTACTACCCTGACTTGAGGACTTTTCAGGGAAATAAAGTTTTTCCTAAGTTTTACTTGTGTACTTCTTTGTCTGTAGGATGAATGATCACTGTAGCATTATAATCTTGTCGCTGTTTTTAAAATGTTTACTTCTAAGGATATAAGCTATTGAGTCCAACAGTACATCAAAACCTGAATTGAAAAAGACATTCTATTTCCAGAACAGGTGCAAGAAGTGAACATTTCCAATAATAAAAAATGTTTTTTTTTAAAATAAACTTCAGTTTTCTGGGAATAACATTATCCAAATAAAGCAGATTGTTTATTAAAAAAAAGGGGGGGGTAGGGGCCGGAGGAAGGTGGAGCCTGCAGAGTAAGTAATATTTAGAGATGTCAGGATCAATAGTCCCATTGTGCATGGTGCAGATTTGTCATAATGTCTTCTGTCTTAAGGCCACGACTTACAAAATTCTCTGCAGAGGAAGCTAAATGATATAATCTGCCTCATAAATAACAGCTGATGCTGTGGCAGCTGCATACTGAACTTTAACTAGAAACTGCCCTTCTTTCCTTAAAAAGGGAATGTGATTATATGAGGATTTTGAAAATGTGCAAATAGCTTGAAATTTTCTTAGTTCAAACCTTGATAGCTTTGATAGTGGTTTTAAGCTCTGCATCTTGGTTCCATATTCAGCTGATACTTATCTTAGAGTTTCAATTTACTCATCTGAGATTTATTTTTTTATCCTTATTTGTGCTTCAGTGGCTGAGAGCTTGGTTAGGTCAGCTATTTCAACATGAAGGACTTTTCTTACACAATTCTCAGGTACTTTGGTATGTGAAGGTTCTGTAAGTGATGATAAAGAGCTGTGGGTTACTTTAAATGCTAAAACCCAGATAAAAATGGTAACGTCAAAGTATTAGAACTAAAAAACAAGATAGCAATTGCAAAATACATATGAGAAATTCAAATTTGTGTTTGTTCTCTATATTTATTTGGTGTGGTTGGAATTGGACAATGAAGTTCATCAGATAAATTCTGCTTTGTAATTCTCTTCACACCACAACACCTCTTATTTTTCCCATAGCATTTTCTAGTAACTCCAAAGTCTGGCTGTGCATCCAGTTGTGCATGAGACAGTTATTTTAGATACTCAGTGGTAGTCCTATTGTATTTGGAGTTTAGGAGGAAGACTCTGTGGTAGAGTATCAGATTTACTGTTCTAGGATGTGGTGGAATCCTTTTGTTCTGTGTCTCGGTCTGTCCTTTGTTAACTTCACTGCTTTTCAATGCCAATGCAACTCCCTCCCTTAAATATTAAGTACCTTGGTTAGGTTTGACTGAACAGTAATACCTTGTTTCTGGCTGGGCATTGTAAATAAGGTTGCAGTTTAAATCAAATAATAAGTAAAACCTGTCCGTACCTAGTAAAATCTGCTTGTTGTAAGGTTTATTCTTGCAATTTCAAAATAACTGTCAAAATTCTTCCACCCTCCAGTTTCTTAATGGCTACTGCAGTGTGTTCAAGAGTTCTTCAAGTGTGTGAAATTATACTGAATTTCTGGTTAGTTTTTAGTTTAGAAGGTGCAGGTCAACATGCTGTTATTTCTTCTGGAGTAAATTCTATTTAATATTATTATGTGAATAAATTAACTTAAGAAGGCAGCTTTTCACTTTTGTGTTCACTTGTATGGGTTCTTTTTCCCCAGTAATTCACAACTGAATTTGGAAAATAAACTAAACAGTTGGAAAATAAATGCAGCCTTCTGTGCTCAGCCCGTTGGCTCCAGGACAGTGAACTCTGTTTAAATGGCAGAGGTTTCTGATGGCTCAGGGCCAGGGTGGTGCTTGGTGCAAAGTTGGTGAGTCAGGTGGCAGTTCTGAGTCACTCCTGAGGCAATGACAGAGATTTCTGGTTCGATTCTCTCGTGTCAGGCTTAGGTGAGGGCTGCAGTGGAGCTGTGGCGCCTCAGCATTCCGGGCAGGAGGTGGCTGCTCCTGTGACTGAGCACAGAGGCACATGTCACACACTCAGCTGCTGGTGGGAGTGGGAGCTGCAGGAACATTTGGCAGGTGGGAAGGAGGCTGGTGTCCCTCTCTGCCACTGCTCTGCTTCAGCGTGGCACCTGCAGCTTTGTGTCTGGATGCTCTGGTGAGAGCAGTCACGGGTATTGTGGCACCCATGGCAGAGGGTTCAGGTTACCCACGCCTGCTCTGAAACAATCCTGCAGTTGTGATGAAACGTGAGGCCACGTGTTGCATTTACTGCTTGTGAGCTTCAGGAGAGACTAAGGATCTGCAGGCTGCCTGGAACTGTGTACAAGCAGCTTACCCAAGAAAAGTCATATTTTTATTGGTATAGGTGTATCGGTACTTTGATAATCAAATCACCAAGGGCCTTAACCAAGTTTCTCCTCACTGTTTGATAAGAAAACTGGCAAAAGCTGTTGTAGTCACAGAGTGAGCTCAGGAGTCCTGGCTGTGGAAATACACAGAGTGTTACGCAACTTGGTAACTTCACTTTTAAGTCTTACTGGACAAGTACATATCGTGCTTTGTGTTCCCTATGAGATTTCTAGGAGAGTTCTACAAAGAAAACCCTATGGCTTTTAAAAAAACCCAAAAACCCAAGGAATATTGAGAAATCCTGTTAAAACAGATTTTAACTTGTCAGAAACTTGAAGGTATCAGCTTGGCCTAGTGGCCAGGTTCAAAAGCCAGGCCATCATCTCTTTGCAGTTCTGTTGAATTTCCTCTTCAGCAGAAGTTGCTGATTGTTATTTTACTGAAAGGTGCCTGTATGTTGTTAACCTGCACGAGGGGGTTCAGCTCAAAGCAGAACAGTGTTTGTGTGTATATAGGTAGCGAGGCCAGCTGGACTCCTATTGCAGTAACTTCTCACAATATAAGATGTCATGTTAACATTTTTGCTGCCTGGTTTCTGTCCAGACATGTAGGATATGCAGCAGGCATGCTGGAAAACCTTTGGACCCATTGAGATCAGATTGCTGCCTGTGTAACAGTGTGGTGAGACTTCGCAGCCACTTTCTTTAAAATTCCATTGCCATTCTTAGCTTTTGTGATCTTCTGCATGCATGACCTTAATGTGAGAGAGCTCCTTTTAAGCACCTTTCCACACATGAAAGGATAAGAAACAATCTCACGAAAAAAAAAGGATGAAGGTGACAGATCTGAACTTAGTTAGGACAGTATTATCCAGATGATCATTTGCATTAGTTCAGGTGAGGTAGTTGTAACTTACTTTTACTTGAAAATTTTACTTAAAAATTAAAGGAGAGAGCCTGTGAATTTCTTGCTAGTATTAGGAATATGACAGGTGCCATACTCCTATTTGTTCCACGCTCCTTCCAGTTCAGTTTTGTCCAGCTAACTGAGCCCTGCTTTGCTAGTACTGCTCTTAGCCACACCTTTCTAGTGGCCCAGCAGGAATGTGTTTGCACTCCCTTGTGTTGTAGAGTGGGAGGTGAAGTGTTGCAGAGCTGTTTCCATTCACTTCACAAGCTTGATGAATTGACCCAGTATGTAATAGTTTAAGTTCTTTTTAAATGGAGAGCAAATACTCTTGTTTAGAATTGATTGTAATAGGGAAACATTATAATACCTTAAGATTTATTTCAGAGGTAGGCACTTGGGTCCTCTTTTATTTATTCTGATGCTACATCTATGCAAAGAGGATTTTTAGTGTTTGGGGAAAAGGAAGGATTAAAGGAGCTGTTGTCATGAGCTCCAATAGAACTAGGCAGGGGAGAAGTTGTGGTTGATAAACAGCATGTTTTCTTTAGTGCTTCTAATTGTACAATCTGTAAAGAGGAGGGTAAATTATTGGTAAAATAGAGCGAATTACTGCTTCTATTGTCATTGCAATTTCTCGCTGTTGTAGCCTAAAGCATGTAATGAGACCCTGCACTTCGCTCCCAGGTCACAGATGAGGGAAGCTGGTAAGATAATTCTGTCAAGTAAACCAAGTCACATTGTGCTGGTAACAGTTAAAAATCTGCATTAGTTGACTTCCAGTCTCATGTTGCTGTCTGCTACCTCATGCTGTGTCTGCAGGATACTAATGTGATAAATGCACCCCAGTCACTGACCCTACAATTACAGACCTTACAGTTGACTTTTGGTTGCTCTCTGCCTGTAGAATGCTCGTGTTTGCCCAGAAATAGGCAGGATCCCATGTATCCTTAGCTAGGGGTTTTCAATCCTCCAGCCTAACTGCCTTTTCTCTTTAATGTGCCTGTAATTGTTCTTATTTGCAGGCGATTTTCTTGTGGTTCATGGATTTGTCCACCCAGACTATTGAGCTCTTTAATGAAATGCTGTTTGCTCATTCAGTAATAGCAGGTATTATTGTAAATGATCCATCATATAATATATCCAGCAGAAGGGTAAATGGCTATCTAACATTTGTCCATTGCTATCTGAATCTCCTGTAAGCTCCTTTGCTTCAGTCCCAGGATCATTTACTTTTCTCTATATTTAAGATTTATTTTGGTTTGCATAAGCAAGGTCTTCAGGGCAGTGAACACTTCCACAGTTTTATGTAAGGGACAGTTAGTTAACCCTCACTGCATGAGTTATTCTCCTGTTGCTGCTAAAGAGGTATCCTGCTGATAACTGCTTTAAGAACAGCATTTTGTATTATTATTACAAGCAAGATGATGATGATGATTATCTTCAGCCCTGGAAGGGTTTGTCCTCTGCCTGGTTACCAGAGAGCTGAGAGAGAGAAGAAAGTCTTGGTAATACAAAGGAGGACTGGATTTGAATGTAGCATTTGGCTTTGCAGCCAGGCTTTGCTGTGTCTGCCAAGCACTTGTAACAGCAAGTTACTTCTTAAGGCTTTTCTCCTTCCCTTAAAAAACTTCCAGAAAGTTGCTGGTATTAATAAGGAAGAAAAAGGATTCTAGTCTTTGGGCCATGTAATTGAGTATGGGAGATAAGCATCTGTGAAAGTATTATGCTCTGTTATCTCACAGACATAGCTACAGTGTTCTCCTGTTTGAATATTCAGCTGGTGGAGTAATCCATCAAACAGGCAAATATGACAAGCTGATGGATTTATTAAGAGTTGGCATAAGGTAGTTGTGGCCAAGCAGAGAGTTTCATCAGCACACTCCAAGTGGTGCTTTTGTTAGTGCTCTTTCAAATGTGTTATTGCCATTTTACACCCTGTGGTAGCTGACAATAGTCTGTATTATGTTGTGTGAGGCTAGCTCAGGTGTTGGCTTGATGTATTTCCAGGGAATGTAAGTGATGAATGTGTGACAGCTTCTGTGTTCTTGAAATGTCTCTAAGGCAGAGCTTGTGTGTCCTTGCCAAGCAGGACTGGGCTCTTTTCTTGGGGAGTGCATGAAACTGGTCAAGGATAAGAGCCTTACCTACATCACTGTGTGCAGCTCTGGTCAAAAGGATCAAGGTGCTTAAATCAGTTCTGTGCTAATTCCTCTTGCTTGTGTTGCCAGTTAGTGTATTACAGAATATTAGCTGATTTGCATAATTGTTACATATACAAGGTATAATTACTGCCAAAGCATTGGACGTGCTATTGCTTTCTCTCCTCAGGCTTTGCTATTTCAGTGTGCAGCTCTAAGTGTTGCAGTTGTCCTAAAATACAATCTTAAAATGCTGATCTGATTATTTTATATTTGTCTCCATTAATTTCAAGTGTTAAATGAATTTCTGTAAATATATGAAAATGGTATTTTTTCTGAAAACAAAGATGAGCCATTGGAGAATGAGTGAAGCATTGCATCACAGGATGGTAGGTTAAGAACACAAAAGTGTTCTGATGATTGAGAGTTGTGTGCTTCATTCTGGAACTTTTGGAATAGCTTTCATTGATTTATTCTGAGTGTGAGTACAGCTTGTCCAAAGTCATAATACAAGGATTCCAGTTTGAACTCATCTCCAACATACCGAGTGTGACTGGCCTTGACCTGTTGCTTCAAATACTTTGCTGGCATGTGGTTGATGAGGAACTTCAGCTTCCAAATCACCACTGTGTGCTCTGAAATTAAATTGAGATGGTATTTAAAGAAGAGGGGCAGGAAATTGAAACTCCTTGAGAAGAGCTGTTCCCTTTAATAGTTTTTTACTGGTATAATGTACAATAGCGTAACATTTTGTTAGAAGTTGGCTGTTTCACAGACTTTGTTTAAATGCTTATTTCAATTTTTTGTATTTGTAGGGCAAGAGAATGAAAAGCAGAATTAGTAGCAAATGTACCAAGTGAATAAAGTAGTCAGATTTGTAGTTGGTCGTTTTCCAGCTCCTTGTTGTGATCTGGATCTTATTGACACAGGTTAAATATGGACCTGGTTAGACACAAGGATTGACAGCTGCTGTGGTTTTTCAGTTTGGAGCAAGAGCTTTATTTGCGTGTTCCATTTGGAATGAAGAGTTATTACACAGCTAAAACTTGAACAGTGCTTGGTAGCCTCTTTAGAAGGAGCAGTTGTGTAGAAGAGCATAACTCTCCAGAACAACATGGTCTGTCTATTCTGCCTCTCTGCAAAACAAGATCTGATTCTAACTGGGGTTTACTCATTTATTTTTAAGATATGCTAAGGTAAGATCACGTGAAATTGTTACAAGTTGGTACCTTGCTTCTTTCCAGACAGCTGTATAGGCTGGGGTGCTCTGAGTACTCTGGAGTGACCAGTTGGGAAGAGTATTCATTACTTACTCTTGCATTATGTGCTGTGTAATGATGGTGTTTGGGTTGCTGTGTGAACTGGAAAGGAAAGAGGAGCAGACCCGATTGGAAGCTCCTTCTCTCCCAAAAGGCCTTTGTAGATCTGGGCTTGAGTTAGAGTAGTTCCCTAAACTTATTTGCCGTACAATTGTGTTGCACATTTGAGGAAGCAGTGTTGAGATGGGAAAGGAGAGGAGAGGGACCCTTAAGTTCTCGTGTAAGTGGAGGACATTGGACACAGGGTTAAATCTCCCTTTGTAGTTGCCCTGAAATCTCAAACACAGTCAGCACTTTCACCATAAGAAAACATAACCCAAACCATGAAATCAGAGTTTGTAGTTTCACAGTCAGTGTAAGCGTGGGCTGATGGGGAAAGAGGTTTCACAGCCTCCTGTCTGCCACAGCCTGCACACTTCTCTCCCTTTTGCTGGCACTTGCAGACTTTCTGCTTGATGAGAGAATCTCTGACTAACCAGTAGTTTTTGCCAATTTAGTTCTCCACTTGATTGGTTCCCTGGTGCAGCTAATTCCATGGTCACACAAATATTTGTACTGGCATAAAGGAAGGAATGGTGTTTGGGCAAGAATAAGTGGCTGGGGGCAAAGTACAAGTTGAGTGCAGTACACCCTTAGCATGTGATTCCTTGTGATTCCACAAGTAGGTTGAAGAGCTCTAAGATTATTCTTCTACTAACAGAGAACTAACTCATTTTTATACCTGGCCATTCCCTGTCTTTGCCTTCCTTGTGCTGCTGGTGTGTGGTTCAGTATTTGCCTTTGCTCTCTTGCTGATAACAGCTAAAAAAGCCCCTGTGGTTTTAGGGTTCATAACTAATTTGGCCACATGTTTTGCAAACAGCTGCTCATGGCACCAGAAATGCTTGTGGTGATGGGGAAAGGACAGGATGATTGGCTGTGGGAGCCTTTTTCCATGATAAGACATTTTTGCTTTTTTTATTAAAACTGTACTGTTAGTGGTTTGGTAGCTGCAGGTTGAAATTTGTTTAAGGTTGTTCTCCTGTCTTGTATATCACAACTTGAAGGTCCCAAGCCAACCTTTGTTTGTATCACTGTTGTGATGGGGAGGGTAAACATCAGTATTTTGATTCCACTCTTGGGTCACAAACTTCTGAGAAAAGATACAAATTGAAATACAGTTTTGTCTTGTGTGGTGCTACTTTGAGTGATTCAGGCTCGAATTGATCTCAGGATCCAACAGATTTTCACATGAGAAGCTTTCAATTCAATTTCAGCAGCTTATTGAAATAGAAATACTGGTGGTTAATATTTGGGTTATATCAGAGTGGTGAAGTGGGTATTCTGTGCAGACTGTTACTTTAAATTAGATTAAATCTTTTTTGAGGTGTTTGGTTTTCCACTAAGAATGAAATTACCATGACGCCAGTATTGTCAGGGTATGTTTATGGGTTATAAGGAAAGTTGTAACATATAAACACCTCAAAGTTGTACTTTTTGCTCCCCTCATCCAAAGGGTGTGTCCTATCCTGACCAGTGAAATATTGACTGCATGCTTAATAGATATTACCTGGTTCATTTGGGATACAATTAGAAATATTAGTATATCTTCAACTTATTTAATGAGACTGGCCTGCATGTTTTTTAATGTTGTAATAATAATGAGACCTATTGGGAGTTAGTCAGGGAGGGGTTTTTTTTCTCTACTCCATTCTGAGTCAGAGCAGTAAATGTGTTTCTTGGTGGTTACTCTTCCCATCCTGTCAAGCTGTTTAGAATCATTCTAATATAAGTTGCAGACTGTGCTCAGTGTTTCCTCTCAAGACATTACTTTATACTTAGTAAACAGACACCTCCCTGTGTGATTTTTTTGGAGGTGTGTGTTTTATGTTTTGCATCCTACAAGACTACTCAGTTGAAAGGTTCTTTAAGACCATTTGGGGTGTGAAGAGAAGGCTTTTGATAACCTTAGAAAATTTTACTGGAGTTGCAGTAGGTGACTGCATCTTCTGAAAAATAAGTTAGTCTTGGTAACTTACATCTACAAATAGAGCTGATATCTTAAAGATTGCTGTCACTTCTCATTATTCCTTGTTTTGACAATTACTTAATTATTTGAACTGTTTCTCTATATGATCATGTGAAGTGTGAGGGGAAACTCTCTGTTCAGAGGTATTTATTGTCTAAATGAGTTAACTTCTATCATAGTGTTCTACCTCTCCTTGCTACCAAACAGATGATTGCATTTCTTGAGACAGCTTGAAAACGTAGTGCTAATAGACTCCTAATTGGCAAGTGCAGTCCCAGCCTTTAGACTGCCAGTGTTGTTTTTTTGTTAATTACACGGTAACTCCTGTAGCTGCAGACATGAGCTCAGAAAAATCCAGTTATCTTACCATTAGTGTGTGAATAAATAAATAGTGCCTGTGTTGAGCCATTGTGAATTTTGTTTGTTGCAAATACACGGTGTCATTTGAAATTACCATCTCTGTGTGGACAAGAACCAGAAACTGGGTCTCTGAGGCAAATGGAACAGCTCCTGTTACCTTTTTAGGACATGAGTTACTTGATCTCCTGGAGGAACCAGTTGAACAAAGGGATGCCTCTGAAAGGAGAGGAAACATCATTATCCTCCACAAATAAACATGGCTTGGAAATGTGAAGGTTAATTTGTCTTTAATTGACCAGACTCATTTCACAAAAAAAACCACTTGCTTTCCATCAAAGTGCATGTTTGTGAACTTGAGGGGTTTTTGTTTGCCAAGCTACGCTTTTTAGTTGACGTGAGATACCAACCTAAACATTTTAATGCAATAACATTAATATGATGTTGCTGTTGCAATACTTACTCGGAATGGTGTGTTCTTACTGCTTGCCCATTTTTGGATATTCAGCTGTGAATAGCTCTGGAAGGACACTTTGTCATTAACTATTAACCAAAATTTCTTTGTCCAGCTGCTGAATACAGCCCTGATCAGCTTCTCTGTACTGACATCGGTATTCATTTCCTGGTTTTATTTTGATGATTTTCCAGAAATTAAAGGTCTGAAATCTGATATTGAGGTGGTGCATTTTGGGGATTTTTGCAAACAATAACGAAGGTAGAATTAATTCCTGTAAGCTTAGATATAAGCTTAGTAAATGATAATGCACTTCACTTTATAATAGTCAGGATAAAGGTAGTGATCTCACTCCTCCTGCATACCTCCTGCTTAGCAATTCCACTGCAGGACATTTGCATAAATGAAGGAAAACAACAGCTCATGAACCTGCAATTTGATTCTTTTGTATAAGCTGTTGTTCCCTCTTCCTTTTTCCTGCTCAGAAGTGCAGTTCAGCTTCTGCCTCAGCCTTAGGACATTTTCCAGGGCACGAGTCCATATTAAAAGTGCGGTTGGAGGTTTTCTGGTTTAGTTGCTTCACCTGCTACTTGGACCATGCTCGTGTTGATGAGATAGATGTCCCAGGCTTTCCTAGGTAATATAAATACTTTGTTACCACACAGGTGGAATGGGGAGCTGTACAGAGTCATGCCTGTGTAGTTAAAGGCAGGAGGAAGCTGCAAGCCCTTCACAGGCAGTCTGGGTGCTGGGGATAGAGAGCAGCTTGTGTTGTAGGAGGTCTGGTATGTTCAGTGTGTGATTTCTGTGCAGTTGGGATGCTGTTGTCTGACCCTGGCTGCCTGGAGCCCGAAGGGCTGGGGAGAGGAGCTGGTAGGAATTGGAGCTCTGGAGGCAGCAAGGGTAGCACTTGCAGAGTGGGACTCCAGACTGTTCATGTTGCTGTACTTTGCCCTGAATCTGATCATATAAGAGCTTGTAGCAGGTGCTTACTCTTGGCTTAGAGGAGTTACCTGTACTCAGGTTTATTCCTCAGAAATGATCACAGAAGGTGATTAATGTTGCAAAGTATGGGGGTGCCTGGGATGTCACAGTGCCAAAGTGGTGATACGGCAGCTGAGAATCATCAGTTTGTGTGTTAAAAGCTTCAGTGCCTGCATTGTTTAAACTTTCATAAGCCCTCCCTGTTAGAACAACAAGCATGTGTTTAGGCTAATGCTTAATTTGTAATAAATCTGAAATTAGGGCAATGTTTTAATGGTACTGGGCTTGCATTCAAGGGATAGCTGAAACTACAAGGATTATTAAGCATGGCCAGTTAATGTTGGGGGGTTGGTTTTTGGCAATATTAAATTCCATATAACTGCATGCTCCTTCTTCTGTCCTCACCAGAGACTCAGTCAACTGACAAATTACTGAAACAGTTCTTTGAGTAGGGAAAGTTTGAATTACTTAGAATTCATTGTGGTTAGTTGCACTGAATGGATCTGTGCTGTTCACAGGTGCACTGACTCCCATGCAATGTTCCTGCTTCTCCAAGTAAAATCTCTTACCTGTAACTATTCAGCTAACACACTTCTAGTGTGTATGGCATCAGGAGGTTTCCTTGGCCAGTTGGTGCATTACTGTGAGCTTAGAACTTCTGCAAGTTCTTCATGGTGTCAGAAAACTGGTATGAAGTTTTTTGGTGAGCGCATTTCACACGAGTAGTGAGTGAATGGTTACAAAGAGCACAGAATTGCAGGAGCTTTAGAGGGTGAGTGGGGCTTAACTATTCAGCTAACACACTTCTAGTGTGTATGGCATCAGGAGGTTTCCTTGGCCAGTTGGTGCATTACTGTGAGCTTAGAACTTCTGCAAGTTCTTCATGGTGTCAGAAAACTGGTATGAAGTTTTTTGGTGAGCGCATTTCACACGAGTAGTGAGTGAATGGTTACAAAGAGCACAGACTTGCAGGAGCTTTAGAGGGTGAGTGGGACTCATCAAAGCAGTGGTACCTTTCGGGGATCATCTTAAAGCACTAATGCCACATCTGAAATTCTGAAAACTTGAGGTACTTTCTATGTACAGAGGTAACTACAGAACATTTTGGAGGGTGTGAAGTGTCATACCCACTGTATTATTTTTACTGTGAAGTTGGTGTTTTGGTTTCTTTCTTTTTCCTCCCTATCTTCTGCCTCCATTCAAGGTCACGCAAAATTTTTTGTGGTCAGAAATAGGAAGTCTGAGGTACACAAGTGAGTTGGAGTTGCACAGCTTCAAAGCCCACTGGTGCCTCATGCTGAGCGTGGCTACAACTTCCTTGTCCTCTGAAAACTTCTGCCCCTTTTGTTTGTTGTTTAGAAAGAAGGATAGGACCTTATCCCTCTTGTAAATGTTTGCCTCTCAGCATTAGAATATTCTGTCCTAATCCTGAAAACTCAGTGACTGGGAGTACTTGTGAGTCTCTTTATCTGTTGAAGGTTTCTTAAAATACTTGAGCTGTGGGCTTGAATGTGGTCTCTCAATTCTGTGTGTATACAAGGAAGGAAGTAGCACTTGATACTAATTTGGAGGAGCACTTAGGCCACACCTTATGAACAGCTGAAACCAGCTTTTTATCTTCAGGGAAAGTTACACTCAAAGTTACATGAATGCTACAAAGCCCAAGTTGATTGGAGGGTGTAAGCTACAGTCAGAAGTGGTTCAGTCTCTCTTCCTCCAAAATAATGTATTTAAAGTTTTGTTGTAGTTTTATGTTGCAATTGCCTACCAGGGTTTATTGGGATTGACATTTTTGTGCTGGTATTTCATTTATATAAAAAGCATTCTACAGAAGTGGGTTTTTTATTAGATTTCACTTACACCTTGTCCTACTTGATTAAACCTTTGTTTCCAGTAGGAGTCATGTGACCTGACTGGATCACAAATAGGGAAAATTTTAAGATAGATCACGTGGTGGAAAATTTGTGATGGCATTTGCTGACTCTTGAAGGTTGAAGCACAATCTGAATTCTATAACAAGATGTAGTTAAATCTAAAAAAAGTTAAAATTGCTGCAGCTTGTTTGTTACAGAGGGAAAAACCTGAAGTGTCAGGAGCAGAGTGGCAAAATAAGTGTGAGGATTGAGCAATAGTCAATTGAGTCACAGCATGCATCTCTCTTAGTTAGTCTCTTTAGTTCTGCAGTTAGAAAAGGTTACACAAATTTCTTCTTTTTGGACAAGCTGCTGTTGTGTGACCATAGCTTGTTGAACTTTGAAAGAGATGAATTCCACAGGAATAGGAGCTGCAAAGCAGTGACTCCAATCTGATGTGTCAGATGGAAGCTCACAAGAGCCAAGGAGAACGAAAACCTGCCCAGGGCAGTAGCAGCACCATTTTTATGTCTGAATCAAAACCAGAGTTACTGTTTAGTGTGTCACTGTCCCACCAAAGTGTCAAGTGTGGCCTCAATGGCAGCTTTTTTTCCACTTGTTTGTGACATTGGTTTTCATAGTTAAGTTTAATCAGATTTATCACAAGAATGCTTTAGGTGTAATTGTCCTCTAATTTCAACTAAAAATGTGACCTAAAAACTAATACTGAAAAGCAGTGGAAATAATATTATGGTGTTCTTACTATGTAAATTAAAAGGAAATATTTTGATTCATTCTACTTGCTGGAGCGTAGCATTTATTTTTGTAAGTTGCCTTTTAAAGAATGCTTTTTGAATGAAGTATAATAAAATGACAACACTATTAAACCTTTAAAAATGGAACTGCAGAAATATGCATTTGAAGGGAAGATAGTCTATAATGGGTGAAGTTTAGGTAACTGAAGAATGTGAGGGTGGGTGTTTGGAATGAAAATTTCCCATTAAAAATGGGGAAATAAAGAAATGGGTCTGAATTTACAATGAGGGTACACTTTGTATAGAGGTGATATAAACCCACAATCAGTATTATTATCATGGCAAAATTCTTGATGAGTTTGAGCAGTTATTTACTACCACATATTAAGATATATAAAGCAGCCATGTATCTGTTGGTGAACCACAAGAGCTTGTTTTATATAAGAGTATGAAAGTATTAACACTGACATACTGCAAGGAATCTCTAGTAGGAGAGGTGAAATCAGTCTTAAATCAAGTGGGGGAGGAAGTGTTGGTTCCTTGCACAAATACACTTTAAAACTGCCATGTTCCATGCTTCATGTTCCCGACATCTGCACAAGATAATTCAGCTGTAGCAAGAGATTACAAAACCATTTTGGATATAGCATTCTGCAGCTGGGAACTTCTGAGAGGGGGAAACTTTGAAAGGGAAGACTTCAGTAAGGTGCAGTTTGGCTTCTGTAAGTGAGAACTCTGGGATCTCTAACAGGCTGCAATTTAATTTTTTAAGTCACTGTTCTTTTTGACAGTGTGTGTGGTGGATTTGGGGCTATTTTGTTTACTTGGTAGTCTTTTGTGATTAGAAGTTGTAAGGCACAGGAAATAGCTTTATAGTTCCTTCCTCCCACAAGTTGTAATTCATTTGTGGCCATCAGGATGTTTTTCTTGGCTTATCTCTTTCTGTGCAGTTTGCCTTGCACATCTGCCACATAAATTATGAAACTGAACTTGAAAAGCTGAAAATGTATTTCAAATCCTACTGTACATAATGAAGATTGTATCATTGGTTGGAAGGAGTATGACTGCTCCTTGCATAGAAGGTCTGGGATAATACCTGGTATTCGTGGGCTAAACTGACTGGTGTCGTATTTAGGAGTAGCTGAAAAATAAAGAACTTCAAATGGTCAAGTATCAGTAATGTGCTGTTACCTCTCTGTAACCTGAGGTATTTCACCAGACATTTTGGCAGATGGGTCCCCATCTGTTTCTTTGTTGAATGTGGACTGCTGGCTTCCTATTTGGTATCCATATGTTTTATCTGTAAGGCTCTAAATCTAAGCTACATGTTTTATAACAAAAGTGACACTACTGACAGGAGCAAAATGAAAATGCATTAAGTTTGTTACATGTTTTTTAGTTAGTCTCTTCACCCAGCAAGCAAGAGAGGCTGGCTAAGATTGAATGCATGAGTTCACTGAAGGGAAGAGCAGCACCATCTTTATTTGGAAGTCGATTAATTTCTTCTCTGAATAATTGTTAATAGCATTAGGTGCACAGATTCTTGAATCTCCACTGTATTGTTTGGGATAACAGGTGGATAAATGCTGTCCTCTGTCTGTGAATCAGCCTGCACATTGAGCTCTCTAAGATAACAACTGACAGTGTCATAGGGTAGTGAAGTCTTGTCCCGAAATGCATTTTTAAATCTGGTCCTGAAATGCATGTTTTGACTTTGTATTAAATCCTTTCAGTTTCTTGGAACAAGTTTGGACCAGTGATCATGGAATCCCTCAGAGCCTGAAGGAAGGGGTGCTCACAGGAACAAGTGGAGTTGGTGGATGCTGCCCCTGGTTATGGGGTGCTGCTTGCTCCGTGCCCTGGCCTCTGTGGTTTGGGAGGTGGCACTGTGTGGGTCAAGATTGGTTCTTTTTTAGCTCACCAATTCAGATGCTCTGTTGAAAGTATTTTGTGCCCAGATGGATAAGTATTAAATGATTTTTTTTTAATTGGCAAAAGTGTTTCTGGAAACTAATTAACAGTTTAATAGATGCCAAGATTCCTACACCTGGGAGTGGGGGAGATGTATCCTGTACTCGGGCAAGTTGTGTGGCTTTTTTATTTACTGTGTGTTCTCAGTAGTTGAAACTAACTTCTGCACACAATTTAAAAAAAGATAATTTAACATTAAAGCAGCTGCTTTGCATTCTCAAAAAGCTTTCCCTCTATTTCCACTCCTTTACAGAAACCTGTTAATCTAGATACTAAAAATAGTTCAGATGCGTGACTCACAGGAGTTAAATGGTGAGATGAGGTGGTGTTCACTCCTGAGGGCTTCATCTTAAATGCATGTGTGTCTGTGGGTGGGGGTCTTCTACATAACTGTATTTTGAAAATATTGCCAGGGCCTGCCTTGTCTCTTTTCCAGATGCTGAATGTCCACTTGGCTCATTATATAGTGCATTCACTCCTTCACTCTCGTAAAAAACGAATACCGCTACAATCTCAAATGTCAAGAAGCAACTCCACATTATATTAGTGTCATTTTGCCTTAAGTTGTCAGCCCCTCTACTGGTTTTTGGGAAATCTGAGCTCTAATTGCTGCTGTTGAATTTGGATAATACTCCTAAAGCATGCACCATCATTGTATGAGCAGTCAGTCACTCGTGGTCCCTGTCTCATCTTGGTGGGTGACTGCGGCTTCTCCACCGAGAGGGAGCTGTCAGAAAATCGCTGCTGGAAGACAAAGGCGGGGCTCGAACTGCAGGGGCAGGGAGCTGGCCCAGCCTCCAGGTGTGAGTTTCTGCTGCCTTGGTCCAGAGCTTCACCTGGAGCTGCCACCGTGCTGCTGACAGCCCATCCCTGAGAGAAAGCAGCTGTCATCTGGGTGCCTTTCCATAGAAATGCTGGGATGCTTAGGTGGAGATGGGAAAGATGAATAAATGAACCATGTGCGTGTGTTCCTCTCTATCCAGTTCAAACAAACTTTCCTTGGGCTGTAACTTCATGTTTTCCTAACTATGTTATGCCTTTTATGAGCCTTTCTGGTTGGATAATGCAGTCCACTCAGTTTTAGATCCAAAAAGCACCAGCACAGAGCTGTGGATTTGTTTCCTGACTGGGGTTAGTCCATGTGGAATGTAGGGAATGTTCCCGTAATGGTCTCCTTTGCTATGTCACCAGTTGAAGTGATGAGATTTGATTCAGAGTCAGTAACATCTGTTCTGTCATGACCAAATTTAAAGTGTGCTTTGCCTTTATTCACTGTGAAAGTCACAGGAAACACAGAGAAGACTTTCTAAAAATAAGGAAACTGCTAACAAAATTACTAAAATAGTGAGATTAAACTATTTGTATGTGAGACTGCCTATTGAAAGGATAATGAATAAACATGTTATTCAAAAGATAAAATCATGTTGTGTCTGTTTTGGCACGTTAAATAACAAAAGGTTAAAATATTTGCTTCTTGTAAGACTTTGGCACCATACTTCATATTGCTGTACAGTAACAGAGCTTCTCTTGTCCTCTGTTTATCCACACCCTGCCTGCTCTAAGAGACTAATTTCTTTCTTTAAAAAAAAAAATTCTCTAGTGTTGCTGTTTGTTTGATTAGCTTTAATGTTCATACTGAATGTATGGTACATACACGTGAGTAAAGCTTGGATTTTTTATTCTTCTGTGCTTGGTCCTTAAGCAGATATTTGCAGAATGGTGTCTCATTGGAAACTGTTAATGATGGTAAAACGTACAAAGTTTCTCATCTCAGCTTTTAGTATTTTAGTGTTCCCAGCTGTAAAATTAAAAAAAGGAAAACAGAAGGTGCATAATCCAGTGGTGTCCTTGGAGTAATAGTTAAAGGCATAATATTATGCTCATAGGAGTCCCATGTATACATGATACTGTAATTGGTTTGAAATATACATTGAAAAAAATGTAACGATGTAGCCAGGTTTCTTGTTCCTGCAGCCCAGTCCCTCAGCTCAGTGGGCAGCTTCCCAGAGGCTTGAGAAGTGTTTCTAATTAGGCTCACCCTGTCCAATCCAATACCTTTATCATCACTATAAAGAAACTGCTGTAATGTCCCCTCTCTGTGGCTTCTGGTTATTTTAGTTGTCATAAGATTAGACGTGGCATTTCACAAACCTTCTGTGGCTCTGATGGCCAGAGTTGTGCTTGTCCTTGGTGCCGCCACCCACACCCAGAGCAGCTCTAATCCTGACCGAGCTTCTCATGGAGTGCTCCGACTCTGCCCCAGGGCATATTCAAGGCTTTTACATTTGTGCAGAAACATTGGCAAAGATCTGTTAGGCTTTCCGATTCCTTAATATGTTTTCAAGTAAGTTTCCATTCTGAATGGATGGATAGATATTTATTATTCTTCCATTACCTTTAGTGAATAAATACCTCCTTTTCTCATGGTGCCTATTTTTGCAGGTTAACTGCGCACATGCTGTTGAAAGGTTTCAGCATGTTTAAGAAACTGCTGGTATTTGAGCATTCATACAAAATGCTGAGTTTATATGATGTTTGAAGATCTGAGAATTTTGTTGTATAACACTATTCCTTTCTTGATTAATGATTATATTAGGAGTAGTTCTTCCAAAGAACTTTGCTCCCAAAATCTGGCCATGAACTGCAAGCTTCCTTTATGAGTTTGATTTCATGCACTTGAATATATTGTCAGGGTGGTGAGAGAACAGAACACCACTGACCTTGGGAAAAATGTGGAAGATAGAGGACATGCTGTGGGGAGCATGAAGTGGAAATATCTGTGGGCACTGAAGTATTTACTCCTTCAAGTGCTTTGTGCTGCATCCAGGATTCTCACCAAAGTGTTAAATCACATAAACAAAAATAGTTACATCTTCTCCTTTAGCAGGTTTGCTGGCAGTGTATTTAAATCATTGCTGTGAAATGTTGTTTGAGGGTTAATTTTAGAGTAGACATTAGTTGAGAAAATAGTCCTTCATTTATGTGACTAAATGCAGCGCCTTGTGTCCCCACATCCATGTTTCCAAAGAGTTTCTGATTCAAGGGGTAGAGAGAATTAGGGTGGGATTTTTTTTCAGTGTGGAACTAGCAATGATTGATGTGGATAATTAGTTCAGGCACAACAAAACTAATTGTAATGTTACCAATTGGAAGCTATTACTAGAAGCAGTACAGTTATAGTTGTGTATAAGTGCTTGTAATCTCCTACCAGATAATTGACTTCAGTTAGAGCATATGAATCTGCAGAGAACACCTTGTAGTCCTGAGCAATGAAAAACCTTCACTCTGAAACAAACAGTTCAATTCAGGATGTAGGGTTTATTTAATTATTTATTAGCATCTTGGGTAGAAGTACAATGATTTTACTTTGCCAGCATAAAAGTAGTTTTAAAAATAATTTCTTAGTCTCGAGTAGGAAAAAACCCTCTTTTTCAGTAATTATTTTGTGTCTGTTTTATTGGGGGGGGAACCAATGGTGATGAAGCACTAATATGTTACTGAGATCAGAATATACCTCATGCCCATCAGTATTGTCCTTCTGAGAATTACAGCTTGATTCATGTGCTGTGTAAAATCAGAAGCTTGAGCAGAGTAGGCAGATATATCTATTGGAGTCTGTTGAAATGAAACACAAATAGAAGTTTTCTGCAGATACATATATCACTTACTAGTGGTCATGTGTATTTATGTTCACATTGTGGGTTATGTTCAGTATCTGCTGATAGGGAGGAGGAAGACAGGGCTGCTCTTAGTCTGCCTGTTCTGTCTCATCTGTGAAGGGTTCCTGCAGTCTGTAAGGTTTTATTTCATTCAGGCCATCCACAAGCTGCCTTTCATTTCCCTGTTTCGAAGAAAAGTGCTGAGGACAGTCTCAGACCCGTAGGATTTTTATCCTCTTTCATGCCTGAAGGTTCAAGTGCTTTCAGACTATTGCAGCTGTAAAGGTTGAAGTGCCAGATACTGATGAATGTTTTGGCTGTACCTTCACAGATTCTCTGATCTGAGTTTTATATGAGCAGGTACAAAACTTCTTGTCCCCTCTTGCTGCCTGCTGGTTCTAATACCAGCTAAACATCATTCTTACCTCAAATCACACAACTGAGATATGTTCAATACTGCTCTCCCCTTTCACATCTCTCTCCTCTCCCCCTCTTGCTTATTTTTTGTTAGCACACTGTAAGGTATGACACCTGGACCCAGGTGATATCTTTATCTCAAATGTACAAATCTCAAAATGCAACTTAAACAAAATTTGAAGCTATTTGCAATTGATTAAATTATTTGAGAAATGCAGACAAAATTGTGGACAAAGTAGGATTTCAGGGTATGTGGTACAACAATTTTCTGTATATGTCATATGATAGTTAATAAAATGCAAGTAAAACATTTAAGGGGAATTTTTTCTGCTGAAGTTGGAGATGGTCAGGTATTTAAAGCTATTACCCACTGACTTTATAGCAATGTCCATGTATTCTCTTAAGAGGAATTTAGACTCAGACTTGAGCTACCTGTTCAGTGTTGCTGTAAATTGCAGATGCAAATATTTAAAGTTGCAAGAAAATTAAAAGCGTTTTGCTGACTGTCACAGTGTTGCGTGTTCTGTAGAGAAGTGACAGTGCCCTCTCTTGGCTTTTGAAAACAATTTTATTTTCTAAAAAAGAAAATAATACTGAAATCACTTGGGAGGGGTACAGTAAAGAGAAAAAACAATCTGTTGTCATTAATCTGTTTTAATAGACACTTAAATGTAAGACACAGAAGAATGTGACAGTCTGTGATGTTCATGTCAACCCCTTCATTGCTGTACCCTTCTTTTGGATGTAACTTTCAAAATATTCTTTCCTGTTTAGTATCTTTGTCCATGTCAGAAGTTCCTGTAGATGTTCTCGTCACGAGATCCCGGTGGTGCAGGGTCTCTGTGAACGATCTGGGTGAATGCAGCTGTAGCCTGGCAGATAAGGGGGGTTGTCAGCCCTGCCTGAGAAGTTCCTTTCTGTCAGCCCCGAGTGTTTGCAGAGCAGCCTGTCCCTGCGATCCAGCACGATTCCCTGGAAGCTGCCCAGGATAAACTAATCAGAGAGCCCCCTCTGGTGTCGGAAAGTGTCCTCGGATATTAAATTTATATCAATCACAGGAAGTCTTGGCAATCAAGCTAGTCACTTTTTCCCTTCACATCTGGACATAAATTATTTTTTTGCTGCAAAGGTCGCAGGAATCATGGGTAGGGCAGGGAATGAGGGCCATAGAAAACATGGGAAAGGAAGAATAAAACTGTATTTCCACCATTTTAGAAATGGTTATTTTTAAGTGACCTGGAATGATGCCAAACTATACAACAGTGAGGGGTTTTTTTTTCTCCTTGAAGTTTACATTTGTTGCTGAATTAAATGTGGCTCTAAGATGCTTTGGTTTGGAGAGGTTCATTCCATGAGATCTCAGCTTGGCATTTATAAAAGAGCTTTCTCCTAGTTGCTGAGAACAATAACTTTTCTGCAGGAGGGGTTTAGAAGTCAAGCATGTTTCTGTACTTAGGGAGACTTAACTGCACCTTTTTGCTCTTGGCATTACTTAATTTCCCTTGTTTTCCTTCCGTTTCCCCCCTCCAGCCCTGTTCCTGCTTTAGCCACGTGCCCTGAGCTCGTGCATAGCCAATGGAGCCATTTATTTTTGTACATTAAATTTGCATCTTTTCAAGCATTTTCCATTCTTAAATTCTTTGCTCTAAGAAATTAAGGAAACACTTCATTTTATGTTTCCCCCTCCCTAGTCTCCATCAAGTCTCAAACAAATGCTGAAGGAGGGGTTAGAAAAACAAGGAGAACCTTTCCATTCAGTTCCCTGCCTTTCCTTGCTTTGGACAAGGGAACCAGTGTGCTGGAAGCTGCAAATCCTGGAGCTTTGGGGTTGTGTTTTTTCCACACATGTGGGAAATAAAGATGGGATTGGTTTACATTTGTATGTACAGTAAAGAAAATACCAGAAACAGAAGCTTGAGGTGCATTGAGCATAAATGAATTTGTAAAACCTTAATTGCTGTTGTTCCAAACTGCTGCTGTGTTCTTACATGTTTGTTGTAATACAGATAGGTTCTGTGAGCTTGCTGATTATTTATTCAGTCATGTAGCTTATGCTCTCTTTAGACACAAAGTTGAATAAAATCATACATCAGGATCTGACAGCAGGAATTCTCATGCTGAGAATCCAAGATTAAGTCCAGAAATTTTATTCTGTTTTAACAATTACCTTCTGTGTCCCCTTTCAGACTTAAGGGGATTTCATTCTTGTTTCTGCTGTTTATAACTCCCAGTTCCAAGATCTTTGCTATCCTTATGCCAAATAAAATTGAGTAGGAGTTGCTTGAATGCTGCTTTGTGCAAACTCCTACATGGACAGAGGGATAACTGTTGGGATGACTGCTGAGCATCTTGATTTTTTTTTTTCTCCTTTTAGGTCATTCAGGTTCAGAAGAGGTTCTTAAGGAGCAAATACTTTCTCCACATTGCGTTATAAACAATTAGATCTTTCCTACAGTTTAATTAATTTGTTGTTGTGGGTTGGTTTGTGTTGAAAGTACTCACAGGGCTCTTTCTTAGCTTCTGAATCAGTTATGATGTACTTTTAAGTAAACTTTCAAACTCCTGACAGGCTAGGTGTAAATGTGATGTTTCAGTACACTCCAGGTATGAAGAGAAAGCAGAGACCACCAGGTCTGCTTTCAGTGCTGGTTTCATTGCTGGTGTGAGTCCTGGTGCTCAGAGGCAGAGAGCAGTTTGCAAACATTCTCACTGTGAGGGAGGTTTTAGGGCTGCTCGCTCACCTTAAAAGATGAGGGAAATGATTGTGTTATCAAACACATCGGGATACTTTTAGGGGCACAAAGGAGGTTGATGGGCTCATATGTTACCTGTTTTAAAGATTAATTTTTTAAAAAGCACATATTTATTATTTTAATATTAACATCACAGTAAAGATTTTTTTCCAATTAAGGTTTTCTGTGACCTCTTAAAGAGATAGCCTGAGCTCCTTGCAGTATTTGCATTGCTGTAATCGTAACTGAGTGCTCTGCTTCTCTTTTGCTGTTTTCCCTTTAATTAATTAAATTCAAGCTAGAAACCAGACCTTTTAGTGAATCTCATCTCCCTTACTTTAGTCTCAATGTGATTTTTTTATTCGTTAGTTTTTCACTAACACCTGTTTGGTACTGATGTTCTTGATTTTCTCTTGTAACATCATTCCAAAAAAAATTGTCTCTGATTGAGTTATAAAGCCTCTTGCAAATAACTCTGTACCATTACAAACCTGTGAGTAAACCATACCTAGCTGCAGAAGCCATCAGCTTTGACTCTGGTGGTTTGGTTTGCATTTTA
Source organism: Dicaeum eximium (assembly GCA_013396995.1). Taxonomy (NCBI): domain Eukaryota; kingdom Metazoa; phylum Chordata; class Aves; order Passeriformes; family Dicaeidae; genus Dicaeum; species Dicaeum eximium. The sequence continues at coordinate 1,218,330 of VWZP01006853.1, forward strand.
ATTTGACCCAAAGCCATTTTTACTGGACTGAATGTAATGCTGTAATGTAATCCCCAGTTTCTCATCTGTATTCTTGAAGACTAATAGAATAGTAAAACCTTCTTAAAGATAACTTAAATGTGGTGTATAGTGTCCTCAGGGTAACTTGTGCACTAAAGCTGTTTTCTTTCCCACTCTGTAGAGGTATCTCATTAAGTGAGATCCACACTAGTGTCATTATTAAGTTTTCATGTGTTTCTCAGTTTTGATGCTAATCTTCATGTGTGTGAAATTTTTTTTCCTTTGCAGCACCAATGTGGTTATGAATTATTCAGAAATAGAGTCTAAGGTTCGAGAAGCAACCAATGATGATCCGTGGGGACCTTCAGGGCAACTCATGGGAGAGATTGCCAAGTAAGTGATAATTTGACTCAGTGATGAAGAAAAGAAAGGTACATTTTATATAAGAATTTGAAATGTGATGCTAAATCAACTCTGTGGTATTCAGATTGATAATGCCGAAAAGTTGCTGTAAATAAAGTTTTACGTTTTTTAATGCATAATCATAGAATGTATTGAAAACTCTCAAACAAAAAATGAAGCCCAGATGTTTTTTAAATTCTTGATTTTTCATTTATGTATCCTCAGAATTCTTTCAATATAGCTGACTTTTTTGGAGTATTTATTTTCAAAGCTCTTTCTTGTAACTTCTCCAAAAACAGCAAAACATCTTGAGTTCTTCCTTGAGCTTTTTTTTTCTGTGTTAAAATCACTTTGGAAGCTGCATGTTTGATCAGTTGCAGTGGTTATTTGGGTATTCATATTCAGCATTATTTTCATTACAAATTAGTGAAGCTTCTTTTACTGCCTCAGATTTTTAGAATTACTCTTTTCTTTTGTAGTCCTGGGATGTAAATGACTGATGTAGGGAATTAAAAGAAGGACAGCTTTTTCCCTTTAATGTCATTCCATGTGCCTGGGCTCAGATCACTCCTGCCATCTACTGCCAGCCCCGAGTGTGAGCAAGCTCTTGTGGCAGACCCGGGAAAACGACATTTCTGTGCTGCTTTTGTTCCCTTCCTTAGGGCCACGTTTATGTACGAGCAGTTTCCAGAGCTCATGAACATGCTGTGGACTCGGATGCTGAAAGACAACAAAAAGAACTGGAGGAGAGTTTATAAGGTGTGTAAGGATCAAGGCTTGGTGCTCATGCAGTGTCCTGGTGGAGTTCTTGTTTAGATAATCCTACTGCACTTTCTGCTCTAGCAACCTAGAATTTCTTCCCTAATTGTTTTATAATTCTGTTGATGAAGTCAAAGGTGTTTTTTGAATGCTGTATGTGAAAAAACCCACAGAATTTCTGTTTCTAGAAGCACGTTAATATGTTACTTAATGTACACAACAGAGCAATTCCATTTTGCCACTCTTCAAGTATTGGAGTAGCACTGACATTTTCAGTCTACCCAAAGGAGTTGCTGCAAAACTCCATGAGAAGATGTTAAGTTACTGTGCTATCAGGAAAACATTTTTTAAAGGAATTCAGGAATATCTGAAATAAAATAAATTAAATTAACTAAGCTTAATTTTCTGCCAATTTGTAATGTTTTAAAAATTGTAGCTTACCTTTGAGTCGGCCAAATTTCCTTGTAGATGTTACATGACAGATTTATGTCCTATCTGTGTTTTGGAAAAGATCAGAGTCATTTGCATTTTTCTTGTCTTTGGTACAGAAACTTTTTGCTTGAGATTAGGTTATGCTGCACTTTAAGTGGTGTTCAGTGTTCACTGAATTATGCAAATATAACCTCCTTTTATAGAATTGATGTATTAGACTAGGTTATATTTTGTTTTTCTTGATGCCAGGATTGTAGCAAGACACAATTAATTCTAAAGCATGGTTTGTGCTTTTCACAGGTGCTTGATGTTTTGTAGTCATAGTAATTGTTTTCCCTGAAGTACAATAGAAATTAATATTTAATACTATCACACATAGCTATTTAATGTTATAAAGACTTCTTGGAATTGCTTATCAGGTTTGGATTGGTTGAAATAAAATTATAATTTTAGCTGATAAAGGCACTATTTCAGAGAAAGTGCTTTATTTCTTTCTAGATATAAATCCTCAACATAAAGAATTTAAATTATAGTAGTATTTAAACTTCATTTGTTTTGTCACTTGTCTAAAGTTGTCCTGAAATGCAGTTCTGTATATCTGTTGAATCCTGTGGAAGGTTTCTTAAATTCCTGGATGAGTTACTTTTCAGTGAAAGCCATTGGAAAATTGTGAACAAAAGAGGCAAAAGAAAATGCCTCATTTCACAGGCATTGCTACTGCTTTATCTTAAAACAAGCAGTAGCTGATAAAGGTAACTACTTGTGATTTAGTAGTAACAAGCTAAAGTTTTAAAAATACAGTTTTGATAGTCTAAAGAACAAAAGATTCATGTGAGGAAAATATTTTTTCCATGGGACCCATATAATAAGCATTAATTTAGAAAGAGAAAGTTATTATTTACTGATTTGGGGAGGGGGTTAGGTTTGGGGTTTTTACAAAAAAAATAAAGGTAGAGTTTTTGTTCATGCAATCATAAGGTGCTTTGTATTTTTATAGTCTTTGCTGCTCCTAGCTTACCTCATAAGGAATGGATCAGAGCGTGTTGTTACAAGTGCCAGAGAACACATTTATGATTTGCGATCCCTGGAAAATTACCACTTTGTAGGTGAGCAATAGAAAAATCTTATAAGCAAATTAAAACAGTAGTTGGAGTTGTCAGTCACCTGAACCAGCTTAGAAGCTTCCCCAGTCTAATTAAAATGTGACTGTTGCCAGTTGTGTGAAGAGTGCAGAATCCAAGACGTGGGGCCCTAGAGTATTAATTAGTGAAGACAAGAACTTGCAGAAAAGACTGGCTAATAACAACAGAACCAACACAACATGAGTGTTGGGGTTTATATTAAAATATGCACTAGAGACTGGTCCCCTGTGGTGTCCGTAAAGGAATAGCTTTAATCATATGGGAAGAAAAGGTTAGAGCTCCAAAACACACACATCTGTTTGAAGCTGGGGTTTTTTCCTCCCACCAAATAATATTTACAGTGCAAAGGCAGCAAGGCCAGTGTGTGTTTTGAATGTGAAAAAGGATGGAAAGGAGCACATTTAGCTTATAGTACTTCCCAACTGAAAGCAATTTTTCAAAAACTCAGTTCTGCCATGAGACTGGGTTCTTGCAATGGAACTTGCAACAACTGTGCTAAAAAGACTGAGGAAAAAGGGTGATGTTTTGAGGGGTTAAAATTGTTCAAGTGGAGAATACGAGTTCTGGCTCAGTCTTTGTTAATCTCTCCTACGTTTAAGTACACCATTCAGTGCAAACTCATTTATCTAAATTTTATGTTAATTGGTCCCTTTTAAACAGATGCAGTGGACCTCATGCAATAGTCACAAAATCTTTGACCGTTGTGTTTATTATTCAAATTTTTTTATCAATTTGGTGTTCAGTATTGCTGCTTCTTACTTATTTTCCTTTTTTTCTCCCATCTTCCATCCATCATCTCTGTCCTGCATTACCTGCACAGATGAGAATGGCAAAGACCAGGGGATAAACATCCGCCAGAAGGTGAAAGAAATGGTTGAGTTTGCTCAAGACGACGATCGGCTGCGGGAGGAGAGGAAGAAAGCAAAGAAGAACAAAGACAAATACATTGGGGTGTCCTCAGACAGTGTCGGAGGGTTCAGATACAGTGAGTACTGGGCTGCCTTGGGCAAGGATTGCCAATCCACTTCTGCTCTCCCAAATTATACTGTTTGGAGCCTTGAAATACGTCTGTGGATTTTGTGCGTGTTTCCTGGGGTCTGTCAGACCTGACTTTAGGTACAGGCACCAAGTATGTTACGCCTTGCTCCCAGTCCCTGCCATAGTAGCTGAGCTTTTACTGGGGCTTCCATCTGATGTTTCCCAGCATGCCATCCATGATCCAGCTGCCAATCTGTGTTTTCTTTGGCCTGAGTAAATCCTTGGCTGCTTTTAGTAAGGGATGAGCACCAAAGTCCCAGTGGCACAAGGCTCTGGTTTGCTAGAATTGGTGATTTCTTGGAGAGGAGGGTTTGCTCTAAGAGCTCAGTAGTAGCTATGCAGGGCTTAAACTTCACCTGTTTGTGTCTGATGCTTTCTGATTTTTTTTACTTTTCTTCTCTGTGAGCCTTCCACTTAGATTTGATCCCTCCTGTTTTTGACAGGTTGCTTCTCCATTCTCCCTTTTCCTTATATGCAGAGTAGTTAAAAACTTCCAAGGCAGGATATTTCTTGTTTTATTACATTCCTTTAGGCTTTTGCTACCTGCTTGGAATTGTGGTGATTCTCTTTTTAGGAAATATTTATGAGTCACTGTATTTGTACTTTGAGTACATGTCCCTCTGTTCTTTCAGTGAGCTTATCTTTGACTTCTCTGTGCAGAGTCGTGATCTATCCTTGTAGGCTGGGTAGAATCATTTCTCCTGTGCTCTTTAGGTATCATTCAGGTTTTTTTAATTTAAAGGACAAGTTTCTTTGTCTTGTATTTAATTTTTGTGGGAAAGGGTTTTGGATTATTCCTTCATTTGTTGAATAAAGATTTTTAAAAAGTCTTTCTAGCAGCACAAAACAAACCCTTTCCCAGGTGAGATTTCTAATCAAAAAGATTCTGGTTATGCTTGTATTAATATTTTTCATTAGTTTATTTTGTCCTGAAAATACTGAGCTCCTAGTTGGTGTCTATTTTAATTTAAAAATTTCTATTGCACAGGGAAACCCCTCCAAAGTAATCTGCATTAAAATGCTTGAGAGCCTGACATAAACTGAAATAAAGCCATTTTATTCTCCTGCAAAATTTAACAGCAATACATTTCTGAGCAGTGTCTCCTTTTCCAATGATAAAGATCTCAGTGAGGATCTCATGGATTCTCTACTGGAAAAGTTTTATGGATCTAAACAAATATCATTGGAGACTTGCACCTAAGTCTTTGCTAAGAAAATACACCCTATATGATATGAAGTTATCAGACAGGTATAATTCAAATTTTGCACCTTGTAGTGCTGGAATAAATTTTCTTTTTATTAAATGGCTTAAGTGAATACACCTTGAACATCACATGAGCTGCAATATCATTTTTATGTAACTTGAAGTAGGGATTATTTCACTGTCCTTCCTTTCTGCTACTCAATTTTACTCAGCCTAAGTTAAAAAAAAAAAAAGATTTCACATTTTTAAAATGTGTACAAAAAGTGACTTGTTTTGTGTGTATGACAGCCCATAATATAAAATGTTTGCCTACAAATGTTGTCTAGAAACTGAGCTGGTTAGGTTTGCTTTATACACCTATATTTTGAGCAGAAGATTTGATACAAGATCACAATACAAGTTGAAGTGTGCAGAGCTTCTAATAGTCAAGTCTTTATTAAAATGTTGGTTTTCTCATTTGAATTAAACTCATATTGGCTGTGTGTGTATAAATAAACAAGTCTTTAGTGTTTTAGACTTCCTCAATGGGATTGTACAACGAATGTGCTTATTTCAAGTAAAACTGGCAGTTGTAATGTAAAATACCATTATGGAGGTCTGGAATACTAAATTAGAAGATAAAGTTTTTGCTTTCTTGATAATAGTGCTCAGGAAAGATGTTCAAGGTATTCAGTGGCCCCTGAAAAGGTGAGTTGCTTTACTGCCTTTTCTTTTTTCATCTCTCTTAAAAATTTTTAAAACATTTTTTTAATTGCTAAGTGTGGAAAATGAAAAGTTATAATGCACATTCTTTCCGTATTTTGGTCCTGTGTATTTGTGTATTAATGTCAGTGTATAAAACCCCCAGTGATTTACCTGTGATGACACAGCTCAGGCAGGAATGGAATATCCTGCACAAGAAGTGCCTTGTGCCCTTCCTGATCAGCTGCTCTGCAGCCAGAGCTTCTCCTGCTCTGCTGCTTCTCCAACAGCATCCTGATGTGCTGGGCACTGACCTTGTGTCATTGCCATCAACAAAAGTCTTTGAGACTTCATTCCTGCCCCTTCATGGTGCCATTCCACGCTGTGCCTGCTGTAATGGAGTTGATTCAGCACTGAGGGAGCTCTGTCTGCTCTGTAAACTTGTACAGCTCCTGTGTGTGGGGCAGGGGGCTTCAGAGGGATTCCAGAAAGACCACAGGCATTTTTTGGTACCTTTAATAGTTCTTATCTTTGTCTTACCAGGTGAAAGATACGATCCTGAGCCCAAGTCCAAGTGGGATGAAGAATGGGATAAGAAGTCAGCTTTTCCTTTCAGTGACAAGTTGGGGGAGCTCAGTGACAAGATCGGCAGCACGATCGATGACACCATCAGCAAGTTCCGGAGGAAAGATAGAGAAGACTCTCCAGAAAGGGGCAGGTACTGGAGTTGTTTTAACCTGAATTTATCTGTGAGATTGCTCCTAGGAAGCAGTTTGACATTGCTGGATATGAGCTGCAATCCTCTACCATTCTTTCTGTCTGTAGGGGCAAGCATATTTGGGTTCAGTACCTGCTTCCTAGCCTTCTGCAGGTCCCCCTGGCCTTGGGGAGCAGTGTGGCTCTGGCAGGAGTTAACTGCTCTTGGCTGCCTTCCATTACTGCCCCAGCTGCTGGCAAAGCAGGGAATTTGGCTGAAATATCCTCAGCTTTTCCTTGTCTCAGCAATTCAGTGCTCATGTGCCAGTGTACTGAGGCTGCCACTTAATGCTGCACACACTCTGAATGCTAGAGTGCCAAGGAAGAAAATTGAAATTGCTTTGAAACAGTGCTGCTTCCCTGAGCTGACCTCAGGATGAACAGCCTGCTGGTGATTTCTTTAAAAAAAAAATAAAGTCCATTTCAGTTGAAGCTTTTCAAGAAAATTCTTGTATTTTACATCTGGTCATTAAATTTCTTCAGTAAGGGAGAAAATCTACCCTGCTTTGGCTACAGAAAAAGCTTTACAGCTGTCACACTTCAACAGGTGCATTGAATTTAATTATCTGGAGATCAAGTTTGTACTTAAGAGAATCTGAAATTGCTGTGGAAAAAGTGCTCGAGTATATTGAAATTATTCCCTTTTGGGAAACAACTGAAAATTCAAATTTGCACTGAGATTTGATTAATATTTTTTACAAGAATATCTTTAGATAGTTATACGTGTATATGAACATAAATACACATGCACACATCTGTGTGATGCAAAACTAAAGCAATTTTGCATGGAAACAAAAAATTATAATTATGGCAGCATTTCTGGGGGAAAACCCATGTGGTCCTCTTGCTGGGGCATTAATAAATCATAAAACTGGTATTCTTTGCACACTTCAGGGTTCCCTCTTAGAACCTAATATCAATGGACTACAAAGAGAAGGGATCAGAAGAAAAGTAAACAATTCGCATGTAACAATGGTACATTTCTGTGTGCATTTCTGTACTTATCTTTCAAAAGCAACTTGTCCCATGATGTCTGCAGACCTCACCAGCCATGTTTCACATAGGGGATGTAGAGTAAACAGTTTTTTTTTAATCTTTCTTCCTTTGTTTTATTTCTGAATGGCTCCTGTCTCTTACTTGTCTTGGATAAAGTCCTGTGTTTTTCACAAACACTGAAAAACTTGTTTTTCAGTGGTATAGACAGCCCTTTCTGAAGTCTAATCTTTAGCAAAAGCAACTTATTTTTATGACTTCTCCATTGTACATCTCTACCCCAAGTTACACTGCTCTTTTTTTCTGGCTAATATTACATTTTTCATTTTTGCTTTGCTGTTGTAACCCTTGTCTCTTCGATTTTTCTCCTATTTTTTTTGGCCTGTCAGGTGGGGTATCTGTCTCAAAATTTGTAAAAGTGATAAACTTGGGACTAGGAATAAAAGGAGGAATTTTTGGGACATACGTGAGCAAAGACAGTTTGGTGCTTGCAGGAGATTCTGCTGTAAGAAGGAATTCAGGCTGCAGCATTTCAGCTCCTCTAACATTGCTTCAAATCCCAGCCTGGAATTTCTTTTTCTCTTCTCCTGGCATAGGGATCAAATACCATGGAAAGTATTACCAAGGGCTTGAATGAAGAGTTTTGTTTCTATAGAAGCCATCAGAGATCTAAGAAGATTGAACTGAAGGTTATAGAATGTCTGTATTTATCCTTAAAGATACTCTAAATACATGCCTTAGTGCATGCTCTATTAGCAAAATACTATATTTAAATATTAAAACTGAAGGTGGCATAAAATATTAATTATCATGTAACTTAGGCTCAGAATAACATTCTTTGTAAATGCCTCATGAAATCTCTGTGTGTGTGTTTTCACACTTCAGCAATTTTTTTGTAGAAAAAAGGGCCAAAAATGTGCTGGCTTATTTGTAGCCTGCTGCCATATAATAACAATTAAGTTGCCATTTCACTTGGAAAAGTGACTAAATGCTGATACTCACTCAGCTGGCAAACATGCTGTTATGTTCTATTGTTTCTGTCTTAATAACTTCATAAACCATTATTGCTTGAGTACTGTAAAGCCAGTGAAAGCCTTGAAGCACAAAGAATAGATGCGTCTTACACTTTGTACCTGTGGCAGATAAAACTTGGAAGCCATGGTCTTTACACACCAGAAAAACTTGGCCAAACTTGAAGGAAAATGCAAGCCAAAGCTTGAGGGAAATAAGAACTTTACCAGAGAGCTAAATGATACAAAATGTTGAGTGTTCAGTAGATTTCAGTGCAACTGCTTTACACAGTGAGATTTGGAGAAGCTAAGTCTGCTGCTGCTTTTTTTTTTTTTCTAATTTAGATTACAGATTCTAACAGTGTTATGGGGGAAATGGATTCTTTTTTCCAGTAGTACATCCCTGTGCAAGTAGTGAAAACCACAAGCAGTACCCCATGGGGTGGGAAAGTCTCTGGTTTTCTTTCTTAGTGCTTGTTAGTTCTTAGGTGAATAAACCAGCTGCTGTCCTGAGTCCAGCACTGTTCACTGAAATTCCTTTTTCTGAATTACCTGCAGACACACAGAGATGGTTCTGAAACACTGCATTTTTTCCCTAAGCATTCTTAAAACTCTGTTAATCCTTGTTTCTCCAGTACTCAGGTTGATGCAGGTAACAGAATAGAAAGGAAGCAAAGCTTCCAGTACTTCTCTGGAAGGAGGCAACGGCCATGTTTAAAGACAACTTGTATGTAAAGAATGACTTTTATATTGGGGTGTAATTTAGGTATACTTAAAGTCTCAGTAAACTGTTTTTGTTTTCTTAAAGGCTGTTTAAAAAAAAAACCCTCACTACAAAAAAATTTAAGGCAAAGGAAAAGAGCATGTGTCCATACTTTGATTTCTCAAAGCTGTAGTTATATACTTTCTTTGCAGAAGTTTTTAAATTATTTGGTACATTGCTATAATTTAATTTTTAAGTTCTCTGTGCAATTCTCAGATGAAGCACTGCAATTTTACTGAGCGCAGTAAACACACTTAAAGTGAACATTAATCTGTAAATTTTTTTTTTGTTAATGTGACCATTAAAGAAAAATAAAAAGTGGATCTCCTGAGAGAGTTTGGAAGCAGTACAGGTTGTCATAGAAAATTGAGTCCTGTAATATTTATTCTCCTTTCTGGCATATATGTTTAATTTCTTTCCTGAGACCCTTTATTCATTTATTTTGCTGTAAATCACCAAAGCCTGTTTCCATTTTTGCATTAGTGAGATTGATCTATAGCAGTTCTGGATCAATCAGACTTTGCTTGTCACTTGTTTCTTCAGCCCACAGAACATTCTTGGACTCTGTAGTATGCACAAGAAATGCATTGCAGGTATTGAATACAGTACATGGAGAGACTGAGCCTTAGTTGTGTTGTCCTGGATGCTTCCAGCAGCATCCTCCACCCTCTGCAGGGCTCTTGGGAGGGATGCCCTGTGTACACCATGAGAACGTGCAGATCCCTCTGCTCTGGGGGCTCCTGGAAAAGTCCTGATGGCACAAATGGAGCTGTGGCTGTGGTGCCCTTTGGGGGTTTGTGCACCCAGGTGGGGCAGCAGGGCTGGGCTCACACAGCAGGGTTGAAGTGCTTTGGAAAAATAAAGTTAAATGGTGCCATTTGAGCTCCCTTATCTGTGAAAGGCTGGCTCAAGCCAATGCCGGGAGCTGCTGGTTGGCCAGCAGCTGTGAAATTTATCTTTTTAACAGTGAAAGAATTGCAGAGGGGAATGAGCATTTGTGCTGAGTGATGCATGCTACTGAACTGAGCCATCCCCAGTGGTGAGCAGGTAACATGCACAGAGGAAATGGCACATGCAACGTGTTCCCAAAAAGCCACCATTGTTAGCAGAGAACAAAGGCTCCCCCCCAGAGTATATTGCAGTTACTGTCACATTCCCTCTGACAAAGGGACAGCCTTTCTTAAATTTTTCAGTTTTAGTATTCTAATGCATTATTAAAATATAAAACCCTTCCACTTTCAACTCTGTTGCTAAGGGAATTACAATTTCAAAATACGTTCCAATGTATTTAAGCTTTCTCTACAGCAATTCTCACTGTTATGTACAGATCCTGATGGTAACAGGCAACAGACTGGTGGTGGGGGCCAATTTCTTTGTGAAAGACTTAAAATACGAAAGTATAAAATGTAACAAATGAATCAAATAGTGTGCAGCAACATCTAAAAAAGTTTTTGCCTAAGAGGGTGATATTTTTATTCTTTTACATTTTGAGAACAACTGTGTGTGCTCTGATAATGGTAACATTGCATTGCATAATTCTGTAAGCATTCTTTCCCCACAAACATCTTAAAGAATATGAAAGCCTGTTTCCCTGGAAAAGGAAATGAGCTGAAATACAAATGGAGTTGTTCAAACCCGAAAGACAGTACAGAATGTGGTTCATTGCTTTCTGTCTCTTGGTGTAAGTACTGAGCACACCTGCCAACTTGACTTGCTGTTGCTGAAGTGTTACATAATGTGTGGGGGAGTTCCTGTCAGAAGGTAATGCAATGTACTGGGTTTGAACACTAATTTCCTATTATCTTCTGTCGTGGACTTGCAGTTCATGCTTAACAAAATAACCTGCTTTTCTCCACTGCTTCTGTACAACAGGTGCAATGCTGTGTGGTGTGATGTGTTATGTAAGGGTGAAACAGTTCCTCTCTCAAATGTAGGAAACAGCAGCATTTTTATCATGAACTGTTGCTACAAGAAACTGCAGTAACCAAAATCTTGTAGCTTATTGGCCACTCAAGGAACTGAGAAGTCCATCACAAATGCTGTGCTATCACTTTTGTTTTTCTAGTGACAGTGATGAGGAAAAATCAAGAAGAGGCAAATCTCCCAAAGCTGAATTTAAAGATGAAGAGGAGACTGTGACAACAAAACACATTCATATTGCACAAGCTACAGAAATTACAACCATCAGACAGAAACGCTCAGCAAATCCTTCAAAAACCATTGACTTGGGAGCAGCAGCTCATTACACAGGAGATAAAGCAAGTCCAGAACAGAACTCTGCTGCTCATCCTGCACAGCCTACAACAAAGGTGAGACAGCAGGACAGCACATCATTCTGGAAGCTGTTTTCTTCTATCCTCTAAGACAATTTCTAATTTAGGGTAGGTTTTGTGATGCAGCCTTCAAGGGAGCTGTTGTATCAAAAATGCTTAGTTTATCACACTCTGTGGAACAGTGTAATTGTAATGAATTGTGATTGCTTTAAAGTGTGGGATTTTTTTAATATAGTCATTAGCATGTTTTGCTTTCTTCAGGGCAGCAAAGAGAATTTTGGCATGAAGTGTTAAAGATTCTATGAAGCTGCACACTTACTGAAAGCTTACCAAATTCTTCAGTTATAAAAAACGATGAGCCTTTAGCTTTTCAGTATTTGATTTCACATTTAGTCATATAATTGTTGGCTTTAAAGACAAATCTGTTATCTCTTCAAAGCGAAGGCAAACAAAATCCTTCAAAATCCCAGAAAACTTCTTAATGTCATTTGATTGATTAATGACATCATGAGTTGAGATCTGGTGTCGTTTCTTCTCCAGGCTGCTGTCCCCTCTGGCAAGTCCCCTAACGACCTGGTGGACCTGCTGTTTGATGGAGCCAGCCAGCCAGCTTCCACAGGTAGGTCTGGGGTCTGTTCCAGTTCTGAGGAGAAGCTTGTTTGTCGCTGGAATAAAGTAGATAAATTGAGAAATGAATACTTGAAAAACTGTGAAACTGCCTAGAAAGAACCCTTTGTATGTTGTATGTGTGTGCTATTGCATGGGAGTAATAAATGTTGGGAGCACAAAGATTAACTGCTAGATCAGTCTGTCAGAAACTGTATGTAATGCAGTTATTTATAATTAACTCTAAAAGCAAGTGCAGTCCATTCATATTCAAGCATTTCTCATAGTGCAGTTCAAGGCTGGGCAGGTGGAGATGGATAATCTTCATGGAAGCTTTCATCTGAGGTATATGGCAAACTTGTTTCTTTGTCTTATCTCTTGGCGCTTGGTTGATCCAAACCCTAGAACCAAAAAGAAATTGCTACCTAAAAGTGAAATTACTCATTTTAAAACACATCCTTTACTCTATAAATGTGTAGCAAATCTGTTAATCTTCACATGGACTTACCCTTATGCTCCCAAAATGCAGATTCTTTTTAGGAGTGTGTTAAATTTCAGTGCATTCCTATAGGATTGATAGGAGTTCAGAGGTTTGGTGCTTTGCTTTTCAAAACCTAAGACTTGAACTTCAGACTTGTTATTGTGCTTACAGGTTCCTGGTATCAGTGGGTTAGTGGAATGGAGTAGAAAAAGAACTTCTGTGCACTTGTGGTGTGATGGCACAGTTGGGAGAAAGTGAACTGTAAGATGAGACCACTTTGAGTAGCAAATAAATGCAAACATTTCCTAGAGAGAAACCCTTGAGAGACCTTCCCACTGCAGATGAGCAGTGTGCCCTGATGGGCAGGAAGGTGCTGGCACTGCAGAGGGGGATGTGTTTAGATGTTTATTAGACCAGAGGGGTGTGTGTGTCTCACTGAGCCTCACTTTAAAGACAAGGTGAAGTGGCAGAGGCTGCACCAAGGAGTGACAGTTCAGAGTGGCTGCATTCTGTAAGGCCTGGTCTTGCTCACCCCTGAGTGAAGCTGCACCACTGCTGGGGGTGTTGTAGGGTCACACCAGGGATTTGATTGTCCTGTGTGACCAAAGCCAGCACCGTGACCATTCTTTGTGATTCCTTTCATCACTACCCTCCTTCTGTAAGTGTTTCATACACTATAAAATATATGAAAACTCTACTGCAGGGGAGGGGAACTGTCATGGTAATTTGGTATCAGACATCTGTCTTAATCTTTTCTTTCTCATTTTGAGTAGCTCTTTAAAACTTTGCTCGCTTTATTTTTGGGAGAGTGTTTCATGTCTCTTCTGAAATGAGTTAATTCCTAGAGATGAAGAAATTAAGAAATAGAAATTAAGTCATTTCATGTGTCTATTCTTATGCACAAATGCATACGTTTAAGGAACAACTTAATTTTGTTCAATTTCCTATTTTTTTAATTTCACATACAGAGGTGTTCATTGTACACCAGAGTTACCACAGTGACATGAAAGTTTAAGATCCTGGATCAGAACCACTATCCCAAGTCAATATCAGTCAAGTCAGTATCCCATACAGAATTTTTTCTACCTAATTCTTACAGCAAAAGAGATAGGAATCTTTTTTGTTTTATATAGAGTGTGTATGTTTTTATTTTTATAAAAATAAGATGTCACTGAGAATAGATGTTTCCACTTCAAAGTCAACCTGCCCATATTTCAAACAGAACTATGGCAGCTTCTATATTACAGTATGTTTAAGTCTTTCATCAGTTTGGCTCATTGCTATAGTCAGCCTTTTTTTTTTTTAATCTTTTTTTCTTCTTTTTCCAAAGCAGTATTTAGAAATGGTGCTGAGAAGAGGCACATAACCAGCTGGTCCTGCTAAATAACCTCTGCTGACCTGAGCAGGCAGATGGAAAGGGTTCATTTGTAGTGACAGATCTCGTCTGGGGATCTTTGAGGCTTGCTCATGTTGAGAAGATTAGCACTGTCCTTCACATGCAGGTCACTTGTTCTGACCACTGCTCCTTGCAGCACAGGGTGTGGGAACATTCCCAGTGTCAGGCAAGGCAGAGGGAAAGGGTCAAAGGCAGCCTTTGATGTGTCCTGTGAAGGAACTGGCAGAGAAGTGATGTCAGTTCAGGGAACTTAGGGTTTGCTTATCTGTGTATTTCCAGGTGCAGAGATGTGAAAGGGTGATTTGGCTCAGTGTCACTCTTTACTGGAGCAGCACAGTTTGTATGTGAGGGGGTGCTTGGTTGCCATAAAAGAGAAGATGTAAAATCCCTGGTTAGACCTGCTGGGAGATTTTTGGTGTTATTGAGCTGAGGTTCCTTAACCTTTCTTTAGAGAGTTACTGCATCCAGCTTAATCTCTGTCACCTCTCTCTGAAACTCAGTTTCACTTGAAAACAGGCAAGAGATGGGGAGGAAAAGTTAAACTTGACTGAAGATGTTAAGGGGTTATTTTGGATTTGAACCTAGTTCTGTTTTTAAAATTAAATTAATCCCTAGGCACTGTCAGGCAGCCCAGGGATAATGGGTGTAGCAGGGAGCATTGATTTTTATTTTTTCTTTCGAGCATGTGGTCAGGAGTGTGTCATCTGTGTTTCTCATTCAGCATAAGAACTCTCAAACCATTAACTTGTTCTGAACTCTGTGAGCACATATGTGGGGAAAATAATCACTTGAAAATGTTCATTGCAGTAGACAGGGCAAACAGGATCAGATCAGGTTTTTAGTTTGCTATTTCACTGTCCCTTTTTCATTCTCTGGTGTCAGAAAAAACCTGTGTATAAACGCACATGAGATGTTTATTAGATCGCTTCAGAATTTGTGTTGAAGAAATTTCTTAACTTGGTGTGAAGTTGTTTCCCCCTTGAAAAGGTGTTAAAGGAGTTTCTGTAGTGCTGTGTCTGAAAATTCAGAGACCATCCTTGCTTTCTCTGCTCGTGTTTTATATCCTGCACTACGCGCTCAGCAAGAAGACATTTCCCCTTGGAAGAACAGTCGCCTTCCTGACAACGTCTACAGTAAAATAACATTAAAAAGAAATACTAGTACACATGTATTAGGAAGTGAATGGTTCCTTTTATTACTGCTGGCCATTTATTAAAAAGGAGATGGTTCTGGTTTAATTAACCCAGTTGAGAGCAGCAGATGGGGCAGAATGTCTTGCAGCGATAAGACAATTCCGAAATGGCACCAGATGTTGGAAGCTGTCCCTGGTGGTGTTTGAGTGCAGCACAGATGTTCCAGTCCCACCTGGCTGCCTCCTAAGCACTGCAGGCTAAGCAGCTGTGATGTAACCTATATAATGTACGCAGAACACTAAAAGCAAAATAATTGAACTGCTGCAGCTTCTTCTCAGGGTGGGACTGCTTGGAGGTGAAATCTTTGAGGACAAACAAATAAGGTCAACTTCTTGGCTTCCTCTGGTCAGTGGGATCCCTGCTTAAAAGCAGTACCAACCATAGCTAGGTGATTTTTGTAACTTTTTTGAGTTTATTTTAAAAATCAGCTTTACAATGTAGTCTTAGATCTTCTGCTTTTATACCTTGGCCATATCTTTTTAGTGAAAAATTGTCACTATGCTTTATTCAGAAGTTAATCATTTATATACTGTGTACAATGTCTAGTTGGAAAACTTAATGTTCTTGCTGTAGAAAGGAAGCTAACATAAAAAAATGAACACAAATGCAAGCTCTGTCCCTGAAATCCTAATTCAAGATCATTGCAGAATCATTCATGCTGTAGGTAGCACAAAAGCTAAATATAAGGTGACATGTAATTTTTCATAAGAAACATAATAAATTAACTTTTATACAATAAGAATGTTTTACCTCTTTATATTATGCTTCCAAATTTTTAATTTTACAAAGTGCCAAATTGGTAGCATCACTCCCTAGTTAAAAACTTTTTAATATCTCTGAATTTATTTTTAGAGGTGACAAAAACTTGCATATTTTAGTTCTTCCCATGGAAAACAAAACTGGAAGATCTGAAAGGCAGTTGAAAATAATCCAGTTTCTTGTTACTCAGGCTTGTATAAACATAGTGTGGGGATGAGCAGGAAAACAGAGCTGACTTAGGGAGCAGAATCAATAAATCCCTCGTGTCAAGTGCAGAACAGCTTTTCTTCATAAATCCCACATGCAGTTGTTGCAGTGGATCTTTGCACAGTCCTGTAACAGCTTTTGGCTTCCCTCTGTTCCTAGGTGGACCAAGTGACCCATTTGGAGGATTTGCTGATTTCAGTTCCCCTGCTGCTTCAGCGAGTTTCCCATCGTCGCAAGGTAGGATTGATTTAGGGATTGCAGTGCCGTTGAAGGGTGGAAGGAGGGCAGGAGATGCCATATGGCATTATTGAAAGTCCCTTCCCTTTCCAGGGTAAACTGTGAGTGTAACTGGACCACAAGTGCTCTGTGAGGAAGGAAGATGCAGCCTGGCTCAGTGCATGTGCAGACATTTTACCTGCAGACAGGCAAGCTTATCAGGAGACATGGCCACCATCTGAAAAGGTTTCCCTTAAAATTGGACCGGAAATGAATAAAATATGCTTGGAAACCTCCTAAAGTGATCCATTTTCCTTTGGTGGAATCTTTGTGGGATCCTACAGGGCTGCAGACAGCACTGGGGAGAGCTGGCTGGCTGTCCTTTGTGAAGTTAATTTGAGTAGGAGTGTTGTTTGTGACGGGGGGTTCTCATCCAGGGTGCAGGATCAAGTACAAAATTAGAAAAGAACAGCAAAGAAGCTGAGCAGCAAATCTACCTGGGAGCCAGCTTTTAGTCACCATGTTTACATCTCCCCCTTTATTTTGCTGTTGGGAAGGCTCTTCTGGGCCTGGGTTAGTTGATAGACCTCCAGTTTACTTGGTGGGATAGAACTGCTCAGGCTTTCACAATCAAACCAAGTTGTTTTGCAAACACAAAGCTGCCTACTATGCAAATAAGTCCTGTGTTAATACAGTCTAAATTGATACAATCCTTTATCTGCATTAACATGATTAATCTGTTCCAATCACCATTATGCAAGGGACAAGGAGTCCTGTGAAATGATTAATCATTCCTGAACAGTGTAAGCCCCTCTAGAAATCTTTTCTTTCTTGATTAATCATCTTTGAAGTCCTACTGAAGGGGCAAAACCTTCCCCCTTTTACCCCCACTTCCATTATTGGTGCTCAGTGCACAGGTCTGAACACAGAAGGAGCACACTCAGCATTTACTTATCTATCAAGAATATTTAAAGTAGGTTTTAATTTTTAATATGTAATACTAATTGAAACATTCTAATATAGTGCCTCTTTGTGAGGAAGATCAAAGCAAATGTTCTAGTAAGGCCCTGAGCTAATGAATATTAGCCCACTTCATGTGCTGAAGTTGTTGGCAATACTTGGATTTTGTGAACAAATTTACTCTTCTACTATTCTTTAAATTGTCATGTGTTGGTAAAGAGAGGTAACTAAAGGTTGAAGGTGTATGTTGATAAATATTTACACGAAGTGTAAAAGACTGCTGCAGTTCCCCATAAGTGGGTGGAATACATTATGGAAGCAGCCATTGCATAGGGCAGGAAACAGAAACTGGCACTGGATTCATCTGCCCCAGCTCTACGTCTTTGAGTCTGTTCAGTCAGCTAAAGAAATCCAAGAGATGATTTAAATGTTCACCAGCACTCAGAGGTCACTTCCTATGGCAACGCTGTTGTTTGTGGTAGCTGAAGTACCAAAAGTGAATCAGTGGGAGAATCAAAAAGCTGAGCTGGCCAGTGGCCCAAGCTCAGAGTGTGATACACTGTGTGGCCTGTGAGCTGTTTAAATGGTGTTGTTTTGTATTCAGCATCTTCTGCAAATGCTGTTTTAAGCTTTTCTTCCCCCATCACTGCTGTGAATCAACACTTTCCCTGTTAATAGGGAAACATGTGTTTTGAGGGAGGGAACATCTCCTCCTGTTTGACTCCAAGGTTTGACACGCTCTCAGTTCACTGGTTTGTGTCACAACATCTGTGATGCTGAAGAGGTGCCCTTGCAGGTGTCTACAAACAGCTCGTGCTGTTGGCTCTGCCTTCACAGACAAATACAGAGAGAGCTCTGAGTTCTGTGTTCTCATTTAAACACTTGTCTCCAAAAAGCCCATCAGTTGAAATTGGAACAGTGTTTAAGTGATGAGCTACAAGACTTCAGCAAAGCTGCTGCTGAGAGAAATGATTGATCCAAGATTGAATTTCTGCTTCAAATCAAGGCATTTAGTTCAGGAATCGAATTTTAAAAACCTAATGTGTTTTACATGAGCACTTCATGGATGGGAAATGCTCATTCCTTATCACCTCAGATAAGCTTTCCCTGGCAGCCTGCTCTCAAAGTTCCGGGTTTTATTCCCCTCAGCGTGGGTTTATACAAAAAGCTGCAGTTGTATACAACCAAATTTGGCTGTAGTTGTCTTTATCATGATGGAATTTGCTTTATCCAGTTGCTTGTTCCTGACAACTGCTCTCTCTGTAAATACCCAAATGCCAAGCTAAAAGGTTGATAAATATTATCCAAGTTCTCAGTGTTGTTCTGACTGTAGTCTCCAGTCTACCCCAAGTTATCTTCCAGTTGTACTTCAACTGAAGCAAACCTGTCCCTGCTTGCTTGGCATCCACAGGTGACATCTTATCAAACATCTTCTACTGTCTGTGTACGGGTGTTTCATATTTCCTTTCGTACCTTGTTAGAATTGTTGGAATATTCATGAGAGGGAATGATGTCCAGATGGAGGTTCTACCTGCAGATGTTAATCTGGACGGACACAGATCAGCTCTCATTTGTTTCAGTTCATGGAATATGGCATTTGCTCAGTGCCTTTCTCTAAGTCTTGTCTTTCTTCTCTGTCTTCCTTTCTCCCACACTGTTGCCTTTTCTTCAGGTACAGCAACAAGTGGAAATGGAGACTTTGGTGACTGGAGTGCCTTCAACCAAGCTTCTCCTTGTGCCAGTGCTTCATCTGGAGAGCTTTTCAGCAGCACAGCACAGCAGCCACCTCTAGAGCCCTTCAGTGGCTCACAGCCAGCTCCAGGCCAGCCTCCAGCTGCTTGCAATTCCATGGATCTTTTTGATTTGATGGTACCCTCTCAGACAACCATGACCTGCTCACAAAGCATGAATTTCTCCATGATGAATTCCAGTTCCGTGGGTGTCAGTTTACCCATGTCCAGGTCACAGGTATGCTGCTATTGCTACAGTTTGCTAATGACCTTCTCCTTAATCACAGCTTTGAAAATGAATCCGTTCCTCTCCTGGAAGGCATTGGGCCTGGTCACTCAGATGTGATCAAGATTTTGTCAAAAATGTTTCAATTGCCTCCTACACAGAAAAGTCTCTTCTTGAAGATGGGCTTCATTGCTCTAGGAAGTGTAGCTGCTTTTTTGGAGCAGTTGAGTTAGGTAGTGTAAAGCCATTCTCCACAGAATGTTACAGGTTTCCAGCCTCAAGTAGGTGCAGGTGAGGACTGGTGTGTTCTCCAGAAGACAGAAGTGCCTGCTGCAGTGGAGACTGATTTGGAAACCATAATGGATCAGCTTGGTATTAGGAGGAAAGAATCAGCATGTTTGAGTTCAAAACTTGGCTGCTGCTGGTCACTGTCACTCCACGTTGATGTGGGACTTGACCTCTGCTTTCAAATACTCTTCTGATTTAGCTGTGAAACAGCACCTGGCAGCCCTGCTTTGGAAGAGATAAAGTTCATGGCTTTGTGAGTTTTTATCTTCTGTAGAAAATGAAATACTTGTTGTTTAGTCCTGTTTCCTACCCGTAAATTGTTTCAAGTGAATCCCAACAAACTTTTCCTTTTTAGCCTCTGCAGAGCGTGAACCTGATGATGCCGAAGCCTAACTCACTTTATAATGCAAGGACAGAGATGGTCCAGAAAAATGCAAGCAAAACTCTACCCTCAACTTGGTCAGATCCCAGTGTAAATATCAGTTTGGACAATTTACTACCAGGGATGCAGCCTTCCAAACCCCAACAGCCATCTCTTAATACTATGATGCAGCAACAGAGTAAGTGATCATTGCACTGTTTTGCACACTGAGCCCTGTCTGTGTTCCAGAGGCTGTCCCTGAGATCCAAGTCTTCTGTCCATTTATTGTTTTCCTTCCTTTAGTCACAATCGTTTCATGAACTGCTGTGACATTGTGACACTAGTGATGTCCTTTAAATGGAGATTGGTGTGTCAGGAGGCTGTGTCTGTGCAGGTTCTGCTGTAGAGCTTGCAACATGGCTGTATCTTGACTTTGGGCTTCCTAATCTTTAGAACTTCTCTAGAATATTTATTGGCATAAAATTATATTCATACCTTCTGTAGAAGTTTTCTGAATCTTCATGCAGAAAATAGGGAAACAAGTGCAATAGAATCATAGAATCATTAAGGTTGGAAAAGACCTCAGGGATCACGCAGTCCAGCCTGTGACCCACCCCCACCTTGTCACCCATCCCAGAGCCCTGAGTGCCACATCCAGTCCTTCCCTGGACACCTCCAGGGATGGGGACTCCAGGTATCCCTGGGCAGCTCCTGCCAGTGCCTGACCACCATTTCAGTAAAGAAATTCCTCCTGATGTCCAAATCAGGAAATAGCTGCAGGCCTGGCCATCATATCCATGTTTACAGCAGTGACCACACAAGTTCCTTAAAATACTTGAGCTCCTTCAGCATGACCAGGTTCCACTCAGTGATTTTTGTTCTCTTTCTCTTCGCTGCAGATATGCAACAACCGATGAATGTCATAACGCAGAACTTTGCAGCTGTGAACCTCAGCCCCCAGCCCAGCGTGATGCCGGTGCGGCCCCAGAGCAGCGCACTGCTGGGAGGGCCCATGGGGCTGGCAGTGCCCCACGGGGTGATGTCAGGTACCTTGGGCATGGCCTCCATGGCCCCCACGCCCATGATGGGCCAGGGGATGATGGGCATCAACATGGGAGTGCCGGCCACGGGAATGGGCACGATAGGAATGGGGGTACCCAACATGGCTATGACCTCTCTGACTCCTGGGACTGTACAACCCAAGCAAGATGCCTTTGCAAATTTTGCCAATTTTAGCAAATAAAGATTGTAAAATAAATAAATAAAATGAGATTAAAATAAAATAAATGGGCAGACTGAATGAAGGATTTTTAGCTGCACAAATATAGCCGGGGAAGGGATGGGAAACACTGATTAAATTTTTTTTTCTTTATCAGTTAAAGTGTCTACATAAAGAACCAAAAGCTATTTTCTAAGTGTTGAAATAACTAGTGTTCAAATTCTGGAGAGGTCAGAGATTCTTCTAAGGAATGTGTTGGATGATTTTGCAAAATAATTTGTATTAAGACCATCAAAAAACCTTTCCTACGTAGAAGAACCAATTTTAACTTTGAGACTTGATGGAAGACTGGATTGGGGACTGGGTAAAAATGTTTGAATCTAATTTTATACTTTTCTTTTTTCTTGAAGAGCTTTGACTTTCTTTTCCCCCTCTCCCTGATCGCCTTGTCATAATTGGATCATTCCTTTTACTACCACTGAGTCCACAATTGTGAAGTCACTCAAGTACTATGATCAGTTTTTTATAAGAATATATATTTTTGTCCAAAAATGGCTTACATATGTGACTATGGCTAATTCAAAGGGACCTGGAATGTATATATACTTTTGCTAATGTTCCAGCCACGCTGCTGTATTACCCAAATTTTTATTGTAAAAGTCCTCTCTCAGCAATTTGGTGATCAACAGATTTTTGGGGTCTTAATGTGCTTCTAATGTTACAACTGATATCCCATGCAAGTCTGGGAGAAGCTTTATCCAAGACTGCTGGAAGGTTTCCCTTCAGAAAACTCCAGAAAATGCACCTTCTTGGAGTTCTTTTCCAGTGGCACTTGGCATCCTTTGTAGCACCAATGTCCCTGAGGAGCCACTGGTTTAGGGCATCAGCAGCAGGTGAATCACACTTCAGTGATGTAAATCTAGAACCCAACTTAATCCAATGGCATTGGATCTTGACTTTTATACAACACTTGGTGATTCTTTTGTGTAAATAATGGCATTAGCAGCTGTGGAATCCAATAGAGGAGTAAAAAATATATATATATTAATAAAGGAGACCTGTAGCAGTCAAAGATTTTACTGATTTACTGAAAGCAAAAGAGTGAATTAAGGTTTTGGGGGGGTTTGTTTTTCCTACTGTAATTCTGCATTTAAGTTCACATGAATCAAGATTTTAGAATCTGGAACACAAAGACATTGTTATATTCACAAGCTGGAAATATTGTTAAGAATAAGCACTATACTATAGGTATGAAATTTATTGCCTCCCTTTTCTTATGTTGGTTTTCTTTTTTATTATTAAATTGATAAAACTTTGTTTCCATTGTATTCATAATGTTCTGTTATACATAACATTAAAATGTTCATTAAAATCAATGTTGGGCTGCTTTTCCTTTCATTCCATTTGACGTTTATGAGAGCATTTGGGAAAAAAAAATAATTATAATTTGGGCAAAGTAATTTTTATAAATAATTTAAAATTGTTTAATGACTTCTTATCTGAAGCCTTTCCTATCTGACTCTACCGTTAGGAATTAAAAATGAAGCAGGCAAGATATCCTGACCCGCTCCAGCCTTGCTAATGCTCCATCTACAACATTTCTAATTAGGCAGAAATTCATGTACTTCAGCTAAGTGGTAATGAAAAGTGATTCATTTGCTGAATAAGAGATGAGAGTGAGTGTAATTAGCTGACTGCGGTTTTTAATCTTTCAACAATTCAATGTGTTTAAATTAGTTTCAAAGAATAGGAGCTTTCAAGTGTTGTTACATCAAAGTAATCAAGGCAGCCTTCAACAGCTGAGTAGGAGAGATGGCTCTGGTTCCTGTTCTGAAACCTTTACACTTATTTGGAAAAATCATCTTCAAACCCTCTCGTTCGAACAGATGGGAAGGCTCGGACTGGTTCCATGTATGCAGAATTGTGGTGGGACAGAAGCTCCTTCCAGGGCTGAGGAAAGCTAAACCTGGAGTCACTGTTGTTACCCTGTCCTGCTGGAGGCTGCAGTGCCTCTCAATCCTCCTTGGAACGTTTTGGGATGAATAGGATGAGTCTGTTCCTCGTGCTGTCCTTCTAAGAGGGATTTGGGGAGTGATAGTCAGCTCTGAGTTGAAGGACCATGTCCCTGTTCAGGCTGCTCACATCTCTTCAGAGGAACCCTTGGTTTTGTTTCTAATTGGCATTGGTGATAACGAAGCAGATTAGTCAGGGGTTGGAGTAACTCCAGTGGAAACCGTGGTCACTTTGGGGTGGGTCTGTGGTGGTGCCAATTACACCTCAGTGAAGGGGGCCCTGGCTCAGGGAACAGCTGTAGGGGTGACCTGATCCCTGTTCATCCCATGGATCAATATCCTCACAAAGCAGGGGGTGTGGAGTGTGAGAGCAGCTTTATCAGCCAGCCAGGTCCTCTGCAGGTGGGTGAGAACAAAGCCCTTCAAACCAAAACAAACATCAGAGAAGAAACCCTGGAAAGATTCCTTCAGAACGTGGGCTGGGTGCATCCCTGTGCATCTTTCCTGCAGTGCTGGGAGCCTGCAAGTTTTCTCCCCAGTTCAAGCACATGGATCACAGGTAGCAGTGCTTGGCAGAATGTGGCTTACATCTTTATTTAGAGACTGAATATAAAATGGGTATTTGCTTAAAACAATATTGAACTTGTTTAAGATAAATACCAAAAAATTTTTCCATCTCTGGTATTTCAGGTATGAACAACATAATGTCTTTAAGCTAGAAATTACTTTTCTGGGTGAAAATACAAATGAGCTACTGTGTGAATGGGTGCAGATCCAGCAGTTATCAACTGCTGCATTATAGAACTGGAATATATCCAAAATCATGCTGCTGTGTTAGTACAACTGCTTTCTTCATTTTTGAAGCCAGGTCTAGGTGTAGCTGTGATCTCTCCAAAAGAGTTTGGCTGGCTGGGTGTTGTGTATCTGTATACAGAAACATGGAATTCAGTATATAGAATTACATTATTCTATAAATCAACTGTGTGTTTGGTCCTGAGAGTTAAACTTTTACCACCTCTGGATTCTGTAGCTTCTAAATTTTAAAAGAGTTCAATTAAAATGAGTACAATCCTTTGTAAAGATTGTCTCTACTTCAGAAGGGGAGAAAAGGGCAGCAGAACCCAACTCTGTGTTTGGTTTTTTTATAGAATAATTTTTTAAAAATGCATCTTGATGTGTACAAAGGAGTAATAAATTCCAGCACAGGTGCAAGTTCAGTGATAACTAGAGCACCCACCATGTTCTACAAAAGAAATTATATTCAAAACAGCTAACCAAGGGTATTTATAGCAGCATCTGTTTCAGCTCTATCTGTCAGCTAAGAACAGTCTGACAGCTTAGGGGAGGTGGGGGAGGGATTTATCAATGAAGTGTTTACATAATGCAGGCAGGCATTGTATACTCAAGGTGATACCAGCTATAACAGGATAACAAATATCTAAAGACACTTTTATTCTCAGAGGCCTTTGCTCCAGGAGTCACTCTACAAAATTGCCTCCATGTTCCTCTGTGCTTGACTGTAAACACACTCACAGCAGATGACATTTTATACTGCCATCGCTGGCTGCTGGGTAAGGCTTTTAATGCTGAGGGCATTTTTGGTTTTAATTTTTTTCCTTCCTCACAAGTTATATTCCAAGGTGTTACTGACTAAAGTTTAGAATGGTTTCACGTTTTCAATTGTTTCAAGGTTTCAACCTCTTCTTCCTCTCCTGGTGATGGAAGTGCAGCTCCTTTTTGGGACAGAGTGAGGCTGCTGCTGTGTGCAGTTAGCCAGAAACCACAATCCCCAGGAACTTTTTTTGCCCAGATCCCATGGACTTGGAGCTGACTTTAATGTTTTAAACATTTCCATGGGCAAAGGGCTTCCTGGAGGTGTGGTAGGAGGATGGTGGTGGTAGCCCTGCTTCTGGGAGCTGCTTTTAGAGCTTTGAGGAAAGAAGTTGCAAAGACATCTCGGTGAGCTGGGTTAATGTTGTGAGACTCAGAAGGATGGCCCCTGGAATTTGTAAGTCAAACTCTAGAGCTTGTTCAATGATCTGGTCAGAGTTTTAACTAGCTGGGATGCCATGGAATTTTTCTTCACGTAAAATGACCTTTAAAAACGGAGATGTGTCTCGTGTTCACTTTTTATGGGTTTCTGCATCCACTATTCACCTAAGGAATGATAAGAGGTAAGAGAAAATCTGCAGAATGGGGAAAACTAAGAAAGATGTCTTTGCAGAACTCAGTGTATCCCTGGATTCTGCAGCTGGGTTTCTTTACATGGGGTAATCCAGTCTCTACTTCCACGTAAATCCTGCATGTGTAAAACACAGCAAAGGCTCAGCTCATCTCTGTTTATAAAAATGTCTTTAATCCTCACAAATTTACAGGATTTTTTTTTTAAATCGTGCCATAAGGTACTGGCTCAGTAATTAACTGGTTCTTTAATCGAGCTACAATTACTTTGTTTCATGAGAAGGGAAAAAAAAAAAAGAATGTATACCAAGACAGAGCTACTTTCGACATCTGGGAACCTCCTAACAGCTGGCTATCTAATGAATATGCATCTGCTTAAGAGGCTGTAGGCCATTAATAAACCAATAGATATAAAACAGAAACAATCTTTGTCAGCTTCAAATGAGATTGGATGCAATGTGCTGTGAAGTGTCACTGTCACATTGAATCGAGCCGGGGAGGTTAACGGAGAAGGCGGAAAAGCGCCGGGGCCGGGACGAGGCTGGGCCCGCCGAGCGCTGCGGGCGCTGCTGCCGCCTTTTGCCTCCTCATTTCTCCTGGTACCGGCTGGGTTTGAGGCACCGGTGGCCTTTTCTTTGCCACTCCAGCAGTTGTGTCTTTTGGGTCTGACAGAGGAGGATGTGGGTTTTCCCACACAAATGATTGGAGTGCCGCAGGAATTGTTCACGTGAATAAATGACTGGGGAGAAGTTACAGGAATGTGATAAAAATGCATCTGACTGAGACCTGGGGCTTTGTAAGGAGGCTCAGAGCAGCCCCTGATCCATGTTGTACAACAGGGTTGTTGTAGGGTGAAATAAATCCCCTTAAAACAGTGACAGTGACCTCATGTGACTGTACAGGTATCTCTGACCCCTCAAGAGTTGTATCTGCTCTTGTTCCGAGGTGGGAAGCTCGTATGTTGTCCCAGTATTTGGTACCTTACAGTTGTTCTGCGCCTTGGTTTCCTGTGGCAGCTCCTTTAAAATGTGAAATGGATTTATTTCAGGGCTCTCTGTCCCTTCTGCACAGCCTGTGTTAGTCCAGTGTGTCCTTTCGAGGGATGGTCACCCATGCAGTGGCCTCTCGCAGCAGCTGAGGAATGGTACCTAGGTGGCATTTTCCTAAGAGAAAATCCATTCTTTCAGCCCAAGCCCCACTGCTGGAACAGGGCACTCTCAGCTGCAGTAGAGCTGGGCTGCAGGCACCCCTGGGATGGGGACAGGGGCAGCATTTAATTTTGGGTTTGGGGATCTGGAGTAACGGTCTGGTACCTCACCTGGACTCTGCTTTAGAGCCAGACTTACACCACCTATGTTTCAGTTCCCAGGAAACTCTATAAATCGAGATTTGGAGTAGTTTTCTTTGCAGCTCAATTGTAAAAAGCAGTCTTCAGTTTAGCAGAAATTGTAACACGAAGCTTTTTGCCCCCGGATTTACAGGTTTTTGTTACGAGAAAATGGAAGCAAGAGAAGTTAAAATGGGAAGATGAGCACTCTGTAATTACTGCAGATCTTACTAGCAGCTTCTCAAGAGAGAAAATTGCACTTTGTATCATCACATCAATATAATTTAAACCAAAATTTGTTAATAAGATTGACTTAATTCCTAGAATAGTGTTTGTCTTACCCTTAGTTTTAAGACAGTGGATTACTCAGTCTCTTTCAGAGCTGCAGCCATGCTGGTGACAAATTTAACTTCTGAAACTTGAAGTTTTACTTCCAGCCTTGGTGTAAAGGGGAAGTGTAAACCTCTGCATTACGGCCGGGCTGTAATTTCCTCTCCTTGCTTTGATGCTGCGCTGCCACAGCCCGGGGCAGCAGCGAGGGCTGCCCACGGTGAGGGGAGCGGGTCGGGCAGTGAGAGCCGCCCGCCGCCCTCCCCGGAGCTCTCCCTTTCAGCCCAGCACCAGCAGCGCCCTCAGATGCCACGGTTTTATCCTTTTTGCGGCAGACAAAAGAGCACCAGGCAAGGGAGGGCTGTCCTTCTAAGTACTTTCACTTTTCAAGGTCATTTGTGGAGCTTTTATCAATCAGAAAGCTAAATCCATACAAAAAGCATCTATAATGAACCAAGCATATCTCAAACCGTATCCCTTCAGCTGAATACGAATTATGCAGGAAGGTGCTTCAGTGGCCATGTTCACCAAGTTCAGCATCTCCATGAACATTTGTAAAGTAAGCAGAGAAGCCACTACCACTGTGATTTGGCATCTATCAATTTCTTTTCTTTTTCTCTGTAATTGATTTATTAATTACAGCATCTTAATGATCTATTTAAAATAAATAAACCATTTACACAATTTCAAAGGTATTTTGTGATGTTCAGCTGATATTAAAATAGCACCAGCCTTATGTGCTTTTTCAGCAAGTGACCTAATTAGTTAATAAAGTAATTGAATATTAAAAAGGATGTTGCAAGTGATTAAAATTTAAGAGCCTTCAGAACATTATTAAAGCTATAAATCATACATCACTGTTTTAATTTGCATAGCTACAGAATTACTAATGGTCCCACATGCATAAGCTACTTGGCAATTAGTCTTTTAACAAACTGTTGGTGATACTATAAGGTTACCAAAATCTTCCCCCTTTTTGGATTTGCAAACAAAATCCAGGACTGGAAAACACTAAGGGTTAAATTCCTAAAAGCCAGGAAATTTGGTTCTTTCCGTTTTCTCTCTACCTGCCTCTGTTTGCCCTTGTCCCTCCACCCTCCGGACAGGAGGGCACATCCTCCCAAGTCGCCCCGAGGTGTGTAAAGGAGATGAGGAAGTGTCTGCTCCCACCTTGGGCTTTCTGAGCTGGCCTCCGAGTGCTTTTCCAGCCCAGTCTGGTGTGCATAAATTTCCCTACCTGGTGCTGGGCCTTTTTCCATCTTTCTCTCATATTCACACGACTGCCACCGAGCAGGGAAAGTGGCACTTCGCAGACAAAGGGAGCTGCTCGCTGCTGGCAGTCTTACCTGAGCTTTGTCCCATGGACATTGCCTTTGGGATCTGGGAGAACCACACCAGGTGCTCATCACCTTCCCTTCCCTGTGCTGGGGCTTGCAGCTCATGGGAAATCTCAAATATCTGCAAACAAAAAAGAATTGGAAAAATGACGGGAGCTTCCTGCCCTGCACCTCGGGGCAGCCGTGGCGATGAGGGTCAGCTGCCCACAGTCCCCGGCCGAGGCCTCGGGCTGGCTGCAGGCAGGAGGAGAGACAGGATGACAGTTTTCAACTTAATTAGACGCAAACTGCACTGACCGGATGAGCTGCCCCATTCTCCCCTCTCCGCAGCATTCCGGCCTCGGGAATGACGGCCGGCAGAGCACGGTCCAGCGCACAGCAGAGCGCGCCTGTCTCTGCCCGCAGCACTCGCAGCCTGTCAGAGGCACACGGTGCTGGGGCAGAGGGAAGGACCTGCTGTGCGGCGGAGCACAGCACGGCACACCGGGAGCTGCGGGGAGGGGAGCGGCCGGAGCTCCGGCACAGCCCCGGCTCAGCTCCGCAGCCTCTCCGCGGAGCAGTCCAGTGGCTTGGATGGCACTGTCACCTCCTCCCTGGGCTCCCTGGAATGGTGTCTCTGCTCCTGGTCCAGGGCCAGACCCACAGCAGATGTGGGTGCCTGAGCAGTTGCTGATTTCCCCACTATTTTCTTTGAGGCGGGGTCTTCATAGAATCGCAGAATCATGGAATGGTTTGGGCTGGAAGGGACCTTAAATATCATCTAATTCCAACTCTCCTGCCAACCAACCAACTTTCCACTAGACCAGATTGTTCAGAGTCCCATCCAGCCTGGCCTTGAACCCTTCCAAGGACGGGGCAGCCACAGCTTCTCTCGGCAACCTGTGCCAAGGCTTCAACACCCTCACAGACAATTTCTTTCTAATATATAACTTCTTTCAGCATGGAGCCATCCCCTCCTTGTCCTGTCACTACATGCCCTTGTCCTCTCTCTCTCTGGGAGCTGGGATTTCAGCATCCCAGCCCATCACAGGGACAGGTGCCTGTGTGGCTCTTGCTCCCTGCTCCACCCTCACATCCTGCCCGGCTGGGTCACTCCAGGTGGCTGCCTGGGTAAGCTGCACCTTCATCTTGTCAGCCTCAAGTCCTTTGTATTTAATATATAAATGGAGAAAAAAAAAGACTTTACAGAACAGCATTCACATGCAAAACAAAGACACTGTTTCACCCAGTCAGCAGAAGCCTTGGCATAGTTTTGGCTGTTAAAGTGCTACATTACCAGAAGAATTTCCTTTTTGGGCAGCAAAAACTTTTCAGGATTTTCCTTTGAAGCCCTTATTGAGGTCAGGGGCTGCAGCCTTTTGTAATCTCTCTGTGTCAGCCCACAGCAGTTTTGGGAAGCCCTTACACTGAGTATTGTGACAACCAGCAGCTCTTCGTTCATTAGTTTACACTTGCTAATAGATGTGAGGCCAGGGTGGAGGATGCTCTCGGCAGTGATGCACACTCTGCTGCACTAAAGCTTGCCATGATGGCAATAGTGGGAGACAGAACCACCCTCTTTTAAGGGTCTTTTTAATTAAAACACCAAGCTGAGGAATGGGCGACTTCAGAGCATTTTGACCCAATAAGGAATGACAAGCACATGGCTTTTAAAATAAACTAATTAATAGCCACTATCTTATCAGTATAAAACTGTCAGCACATGAGGAGGGTGGGCAAACCCAGATGCAAAGCATTTGTAAATGAGGCTACAGATACACACAAATGTTACTGCAATACCAGCAACACACCAAGGAACACACTTTGGAATATCCAGCTCCAAAGGCAAACAGGAGGGGTCTGGAGTTGGTTCCAATTCACACCTCTGGGCTGATTTTAGGGAAAGTTACATCAACCATTTGTTTCAGTGCACCTTGACTCCACTCCCCAGTTTCACTTCAATGCTGCAACATCACCTGCCAGCCCTCACAGCGTGGGAAGGGGACCAGAGCACACCTGGGGTGACACACCTGCCTTTGGACCAGCATACTCTGACCAGCTGATATTAACTTTCTAAACACCTGGTTTTCAAAACACTACAGACACAGGCAACTTCAGAAGCAAGCACAGCCAATGCCTCTCACCCAAGCACCTTTTCCTGATGCACAGTTGGTGACTATCCCACGTACACGAACTGCTCCTTATTCCGTGTGGGATCCCTTCTCTCCAAAAGAAAACTAAAAGCTATTTCCTTGCTCTCACATTTATGCTCTGGATGAAAGGAGGTCCTGCCAAGAGTATCCCCCCCACCCCTTTTTTCAGCTTCCCACTGCTCTCATTTCCAAGCCTCCAAGACAGCTTTGGGATGTTGCCTAACAGTTGCTCACTTTTCCCCAAAAGAATCAGCAAGGAGCCCTTTTTCCCAGCAGAGGAGCACAAGATCAGGAACATTCTGCTTTCCCAGCTCGCAGAATGGACCCTGGCTGACTCCAGCTCTGCAGCCCCAGCATCGCTCCGAGCTCTTTCCTCTGAGCATGGTGAGTATCCTGTTTGCCATCCTTCCTGCTGCTCTCTGCCATTAGCATGATAGCATCAGGTTTTCCACTTGAGCTTCCACATCCTTTTCCTGATCAACACGTTGTACAATTTTTCCATTGACCACGCTCTGATGGAAAAAACGTACAGAGCTTGAGCCTCATCCCCCGAAGGGCAGGACAGCAAGGGGCTGGTTTCCTTCTTCCAGCCTGTTCTGCTGCATTTACACATAACTCTACCACAGCACCCACATTCTCAAACAACAGTATTTTATAGGATTTACTTCAGTGTATCATTGTGTATAAATGATTTGTGATTTCTGCTTGTAAATATGTGACAAGGTAAGGATACCCATGGAGTCCTGTTTCACAGCCTGGGCAGCAGTGCCAGCAGTCGCTGTTCCCCATGTGTTCCAGCAGACCCAACACCAGCTCCTGCAGTCCTCACACAGGCAGTGTTTCCTCCAGCCATGGCCTCATCCCTGCTGGGCAGCTGCAGGACTCCTCTGCTCCTACACCCAAAGCACCCACAGGAGTTCCCTGGCAGATCTGTGCTGTCATTCCTGCCTGGCCTGGCTGTGGATTTGGTTTCCTCCGCCAAGTGCTGCCTCCCTGCAAGGTCTTCAGATTTGTACACATCCCCTGTGACAAATCCAGTGATGTTTTGCCCGTTATGGAGTTCCCTTTGCAGGCTCTGGTGCAAACCAGAAGTCAGCTTGCAGAGATGGACCGAAGCCAAAGCCCAGGGACTAAGTTTTGACCACTGCATGCCATCACCCCCTGTTCCCAGCCCTGACCTGGAGGTGAGGGCTGCCCAGGGAGGTGCTGGAGTCACTGTCCCTGGAGGTGTTCAAGGAATGATGGATGTGGCACTCCATGCTCTGCTCTAGCTGACAAGGTGGGGATCAGGTACAGGTTGGGCTTGATTATCCTGGAGGCGTTTTCCAACCTCAGTGATCCTGTGACTGTGTGAGGACTCTGTCCCTGTGACTCCAGCCATGCCACCACCCCAGGACGGCTGTTTTTAAGGGGGAACTTTGGCCTGTTGCAAAGGGAGAGATGATGCTGTGCAAACACTGCTCACACGGCAGGGAGAAGCAACACCCGGGGCCTGACATGGGCCGTGTGAAGCATCGGGGAGCACAGAAACGGACAGACACGGACAGACACACACGGACAGAAACGGACAGACACGGACAGACGCGGACAGACACACACGGTCCCTCCAGGAGCGGCTCCCAGGGCGGCGTTTGGGGCCCCGATGCCCCGAGCGCTCCCTCCGGCCCCTCCCGGCCCCTCCCGGCCCCTCACGGCCGCCGCGGGGTTTCCCTGNGGATCAGATGGGGATGGAGATCGGGCGAGTGACCGGGAAGAGCCCGGCCCATCCCCGCAGCCCCCACATCGCACGGCTGGGGGTACCTCCGGTGAGCCCGAATCTCCCGTTTTTCCCGGCGGGAGCATCAGCGGATTCCTGCTCGGTAGAGCCCGCTTGGCACTTCCATGGCTGCGCTGCCCGGACCTAGGGAGAGGCTCTGGCTGAGATTCCAGTGGAATAAAGAGAAGCATGAAGGGCTGTAGCACACAGAGAAGTGTTTGGACAACCTTTCTGGAGCATTTAGTGCCCATGGAAGGGAGAAATCCAGAGCCTTGAAAATCTCCCCCATCCTTTCCCAGAGAGGGGGCCCGTCCACAGAGTGAGAGCATCCCTCCAGCCTCTGCCTCCTGCCTGGAATGGTACCGGGCGCAGGGTCCCTGTTGAGAGAGGGAGCACCTGTTGATCCCACAGTTCCCAGGTTGCAATGGGAATTACTCCTTCTAGACAAGGGCAGGGACACCTTCCACTATCCCAAGTTGTTCCAAGCCCTGTCCAACCCGGCCTTGGACACTTCCAGGGATGGGGCAGGCACAGATCCTCTGGGAAACCTGTGCCAGGGCCTGCCCACCCCCACAAGGAAGAATTTCTCCCTAAAAAGACATCTCTGAAACAAATGTATCAGCATCACTTACCATGGGATTAGAGAGGTTCCTCGAAGTCAGGTTCCCCACTGGCTCTGCACACACTGGAGCAGATGCTTGGATGCTGGCTCTGGACCTCCCCAATTCCTGGAAAACCATCTCCTGATGGCATTGTGGAGGGGCCCACACTAAGGTAACAGACCTTTGAGTGACCATGTAGTTACATTTATCAACATGAAGTTCACTTCCCTTCTGCATCTCTAAAAGACAAGTATCATGGTATTGTTGTTTTGTAGATTAATACCCTTTTGAACACACAGTTATGTGACTAGATGGAAGTGCTTTATTCACACCTGGGTATCTCCACATCCAGCATCTGTCCTAACCACAGCAGTCCCAGCTCCTTCACTGATACAATACACATCACTGTATTGGTAGAGCACAAAAAAATCATGCTTTGAGGCAAAATGTTACATGGATATATTTATTGCATTGCAGTCTTAGCAATTTTAAATACAAACATTTATATCTGGAAAGCAGAATATTGCAAATTCAGTATTATCCAATATGTTCACAGCAGCATCAGCTTCCTAAGAAACAAAATGTTTAGGAAGACAGAGAAGGAATTACAAACAAGATACACCCTCATTTATCACCATCTGACCCAAACATGGAACTGCAGCTGTGAAACAGATATTGAAGTCACCAGATGTGACCTTGAAGACGTCAGTGATTTCAAGACTGAAGAGTGTTTTTGTACCTGATTCCCCTCATGGTTGTTGTGTGCCAAGGTGAGGTTAACAGTCACAAGCCTGGAGAGGGCAGAGGGTGGATGGATCTGCATTACCTGACAGAGAGTTTTGATAACAACACTTGGCACTTGTGTAGCATTTACCACTTCCCCAGGTCCTTGCAAGGCAGGCAAGGAGAGCTCTTGGATGTGTTACAGCTGTGGAGCGTCAGGGAGAGAGATGGAAGGGACTTGGCAAGGCCATTCAGTGAGCGACAGGCAGCGAAGAGAGCGGAATCTGTCAGCCCCTAAATTCCAATCCCACATCAGCCTGGTGGCTCATGCTGCTCCTCCTGGCTCCCTAAGGAAGTTTTACAGGTGACTGATTGGTTAACAAGTCCCAGCCCCTGAACTACAGTGGGTGTGTGCACCACTTGAAAAAAGGTCAACCCATCTGCTACCTTTGTAATGCCCATTTTAGTTTTAGGGAAACCAAACATTTCTCTCACCTCGTCCTTTCAGAATAACGTGTCAGCTGAAGACACCTTGGCTCAGCTGCACTTTGCTCTGAAGCAGTGGAAATCAGAAGCAATTGCTATAGGAGCAGCTTTCATTTCTTTCCTGAGGGAGAGCACTGATCTTTTGAGAGGAAAAAATGATGGATATGTTTTCACACAAACTGATCAAACTACTTTTCATCCTAAACAAATACAAGACTGACTGGAAGTCTCAGGTGTACTAATCTTTTTTTCAACAGAGTCATCCAGGTGTACACCAGGAAGCTAGAAGCTAATAAGATAGTTATCCAGAAACACCAGGAGGCATTTGCCTTCCCTGACATTCCTTCACTTCCACCAGGTAAGAGCAAGAGCACTTACAGTGACATCTGAAAGGACTTGTAAACATTATGAGACAAGCACCTCTATTTCCCCAGTAAAGCAGTCCTTTCTCCTGCACCCCAGGAAGCCAACAAGAAAAACCAACCCTCCTCCATCCCTGCCTCAAAAGGGCAAATTTTCTTACTTCCTTCTTCTCCCACTGGGTTTCCTCTGCAAAATGTTAAGAGGCAGCATCAAACATGTCAGTCATTAGGGGTGGAGCCCAGCAGGGATTCCAGGGGCAGTTCAGGTGCTGTGAAAGGCTCACAGCACAAGGGAGGCTGCACTCAATAGCTGGCTCAGCATCCTCCCCTTCATCTAGAGCTCAACTGCCCAGTGCTGGCAGGATTGTGCCCAAGGCACAGGCTAGAAAGCCCCTTCCCATGTCAAGGAGTTATCACCACCTGAGTAATTCCTCTCCCCTCCTTTTTCTTTGCCTAATATCCCACCTAAAGCTCCTCTCTGTCAGTGTGAAGTCATTCCCCCTTGTCCTGGCACTCCAGGCCTTTGTCAATAGTCTCTCTCCATCTTTCTTGTAAGCTCCCTTCAGGTACTTGAAGGCTGCAATTAGGTCACCCCAAAGCTTCTCTTCTTCAGGCTGAACAATTCCAACTCTCTCAGCCTTTCCTGGTTTACAATACTTTAATTACAATCAGAATTTCACAAATTCTGTAAAAACTTACTTTTCCAATACTATTTCTAGTCAGCAGCAGCCTTTCTTAATGTTGTAACAGACTGTCTTAGGATTGCTATTAGTACAAACTTGAATTTTTTTAAGCTGACGTCAAGAAGCAAAAGCATGAACTGAAGTAGTTCTGGGCTGCAGATGCTGCAGACCTCAGCATTCATATTTTACACTTGGCAGTGCAGGCAGGAGAGAAAACATCCTCATATTAATTGGCAGTATTTGCAGTTATGCTCTGAGGCAGACACTGGCATACACCTGAGCAGCTTCTCAGGCAAGAGCTGTCCTTGCTGAGGGAATCACTGCATCACCTCTGAAAAGGTGCAGGACTGGGCCTTCCAATTTTAAGTTGGTGCTCAAAACTCTGATCTGTTTAATCAAAGACAGGAAGTTTACCTGGAGATAAACATCTTCATAAACTCAGTGTTTTCAGTCTGCTGTCCCTGCTCCATTTTCCTTCAAGATTCTGGACCAAATAATTGCCACCTGTCTCATTTAGGTCAGTGCTAGTAAGAAACAGAAAGGGTGAGTATGGGCAGAATGTTGGACAGAATGTCAAATTCAATAAAAATTAGACACCTTTTTTCTCTGCCTCTTTTTATCCTGCACAGCTCTTCACCCAGTGATTCACAGGTGCAAGTGGGTGACTGCAACAACAAACTAGGAACACCTAGCACTTTGTGAAGAAAAATAAATAACAAAATTATTTTTCAAAAGTTTCAAAAAATGAGCTTACCCCAAAAAGTAGTATTATCCAAGATAAATAACTCTTCTGACCAAATAATTCCAAAAATCTAAAGAGAACAGTATGAAAATGAAGAATAGCCAAAGGCTCTCTGGATTCAAACTGGATGGGGTAACATTCCTTAGGGAAGGGTAAAAACCATTGGGCACTCAGGGCCCTGCTGAGGAAATGCTGCAACAGAAACAATGAATCCAAACACTGAAGGAGAAGAAGCAGATGGAAAACAGCACTCATTGATTAATTCAGTAATCACCTGCAGAGGACATGCTAAGTACTTCACTCTAGGTCAGAAAAAAACCTTCCAGGCAATTAACAAGCTGGACAAATTAGAGAGAGAAGGAACCAAACCCACATTTTTTATAAGCCCCCTTTGGCCTTACTTTTTCTACTACCACAGCCTAAGAAGTGGTAAGTTTGATATAAATGAAGCACCTGTACAAAAACATTTCCTAAGAAATAATCCCAGAAATGAGAAATTATTTTAAAACTTTCTCAAATTATCTCAACGCTTCTTCAAAGTTATTGCAGAAAACTGCTCCCTGCAGTAACTGGGTACCCCAAACACACTTTAAGGGCCACTGCTGAGAACCAGGCTGAGCAAAGTCCTAGAAATACAGGACAGGTGGCAACCTCTGGATCCTTTCCAGGGAAGTTTTCATATCCGCCCAAAGCTTTTTCACTCTCATGTTGCTCTCTGTTTCTTACTCTTCATTCCTTAGCACAAAGCCTTTGGTGTGTCTGTGCTCACAGCACCACTGCAGCAAGAGAGAAAGGGCTGAGAGTAAAAAACTGTTCGAACAAAAAATTTTATGTTGAGTTTGGAAAAGGAAAACCATGGAAAGAAACAACCAGAAACAATTTTTAAAAACTACTGAGAACTAAAGCTCATTTGTTTCCAAAGGTTGTTTTCTTTTTCTTTTTTTAAAAACAGATTTAGGAGAATACTTCAGTGAGGTAGAAGAATCCATTTCAGAACATGACATTCAATTTTATTTAAAGAGCAACATTATCTGAAGTATTGAACAAGCAAGTGACAACACGCCTACAGGATCACTTGCTTCATCACAATCACGATGCTTGAAAGAGACAAAATCCATAAGATAGCATTTTAATGATGGATTTAAAAAATATACAATGCCAGAAAAAGTGGGAAAAGGAAGGATATTTTGGAAGATCTGAAGCTGTAGAAGAGGAAGCAGCAGCATTTAGGAGGCAGCCTGGAAATAATGAGAAGGTGGACAGGAAAGTAGGAAACAAATGAAGAACCAACAAATAATTTGTTCAATCTAAATTGGAAGAGAGTAGTTTAACTAACTTCACAGATGAGAGGAGCTACATTTTAATAATGAGGTAGTGCAAAAAAAGTAGACAAATTATAATCCTTAACCAGGTTTGCTCACCAAGGTGATGATTCTGGAAGAACAGGTCAAGGATGATATAAAAATCAAGGCACAAACTTAAGTCTAAGCACCAGCATTTTTCATAAAATGTAAACAAAAAAAACTCCTAGACACAAAGCAACAAACATCTGTTAGGTTTCAGGGAAAAAGCCATTATGGAAGGAAACACTGAGACTTCCAGCAGCAACTGAGAACTTGGGGAAGTGTCAATGGACAAGGAAGGGCAGCACAGCCACAAAAACATTCATAGTAGTTGTATCTTAGTTAATGCACAAGGCATAAACTTGGCAGACAAACAGAATTAAGAATATGAGGTGAAGAAAAGCAAGAATTCAATGAGCTGTCACTGTGTATCAGCCTGAGGGTGACCTGACACCCCCTCTGGTCAAATATGGAGGAAAGAGGAGAGGTCAAAACCAGTGGCCTTTGGTACTAATAGAAAAGGCAGAGAGGAGTCGTCCCAAGCAGATGAAATAAAACCAAAGCTGCCAGAAAACAGAGAGGAAAATCCCCACAACCAAAACATAAGGAAGAAAATATTCACTTGCAATAATAGCTGCTGGGAAGCCAGGAGCAGAGATAAGCACCTTGTTTCTAGCTTCACATGTTTCTAGTAATTTGTGAGGGTTCTGGTTAGCACATAGAAAGCCAACCAGGAAAGGGTGCAGAAAGCCAGGACAAGAAGAACAGTCTTTGTAAACCAGAGTTTAGAATGTCCTGAGGAGACAAAGTACTGACAGGAGACAGGGAAAAAAAAAAAAAAAAAAAAAAAAAAAAAAAAGAAGGGAAAAGCTGCAGAACACATGAACACAAACATGAACAGTAAAGAAGGGAGGAGAAACAAGAACCTCCATGAGAAGAATCTTTTCAGTGCCTAGTCTCAGTTCACAGAGGGATGGGATTACAGCAGTAAAACAATGTTTCAGAAGAATTAATTATTTTCTTTTCTTTTTTACCCTTGATGAAACTATTTTGCCTCAACAGTACTTTTTATTCTGTCCCAGGCTGAACTTGGCTTTGAGCTCAGTGGCTGAGCTCATCAAGCCCCATGTCATGTGAAATGTTGACATAAGTTTCAAGCTCCCTCACTCCCCCAGAGGCAAACAGCTGCTTTGTGTGTCCAGAATGCCTGCTAAATGATTTCTGTGATTCACCCAAACACCAGACATATCCCTAACGACCAAGCAAGCAGAATGCTGCATCTGCAGCAACAGAAATCCATGCCACCCACAGTACAGCCACTCAATTTGAGAACTCAGGGCATCTATATGCAATGTAAGTCCTGCTATAAAGCAATTTCCCAACTTCAGCTTAAACACACAGAGCTGCTGCAAAGCACAAGGCAGTTGAGATGAATACAGAATAGCAGCATGAAATCTCCTTTGACAACAAAGGGAACAGGCTACATAATGGAACAGCTTCATTTACC
The DNA here is from genome assembly GCA_013396995.1 of Dicaeum eximium. Classification (NCBI taxonomy): domain Eukaryota; kingdom Metazoa; phylum Chordata; class Aves; order Passeriformes; family Dicaeidae; genus Dicaeum; species Dicaeum eximium. The sequence continues at coordinate 1,256,948 of VWZP01006853.1, forward strand.
CTCAGACTTCTGCAGGTAGGTTTTTTGGAAAGCAGTTTATACCTGCAGAACCATGGCCTGACCTGCAATAATTCAACAGCCTTGCTAGAAATGAAACACTGATGAGTTGAGTTTGACTTCTATACTTCAAAACCTTTTCAGGCACATCTCCAAAGCTCAACTGGAATTAGATGATGCATCCCTCACATGGACAGGAAAGACCCATGAAAATTCCTGCTCCATGAGAACTGCTGGAGACACAGCAGCTCTGGTTTCAATAGAGGGAGCCTGAAAGGTGTTAAAATACAGCACAGGTGTGCTCAGCACAAACACACCTGAGAAAAACCCAATCTTTGCCAGCTTCACCGTTACACTAAGTAGCAAGTGGGTGAAATATAATAGCATAGTTTTCCATATTCACCCCCAGATAAACTCCAAACAGGGAGGTCTCTGGGTCAGCTACATCATCTGCTTGCTGATGACACAGGGCCAAAGCACAGCATTACAAAGAGAGCCTAAGCTTTGATACTGGAAACAAGTTACAGTCCTGCCATCACCCACATTAAAAGAGCAGTTTACAATTAAGAGGTTTTCTATCACACAGGGCATTACACAGCTAACTATGGCAAAGAGGCCAGTGGCCATCAGCAGGGTGTGACTCCAATGTTCCATGAACTATTTCAAAATGACTGTCAGAATTATGTCTGGAAAAGAGGACATCCATGTAACAGCAGCAGATAAACTGTTGGTTTCATTAGCAATTTCCTCTTGATATTTCTCAGAATGTGCAAAAGAGCATTTCTGATTTATTGCAGGTCCAGATCTTATCCTTGAACGTGTGCCACAAGTAGCTCCTGTAACAGAGTACACCAAAATTCTCTTACAACCCTCTTCATTTACCTTCTTTTTAAGAAACAGTGGGATCTGTGCTTAACTCCCTCATATCACAGAAACAACTGCATTGCTGATGTTCTCCTGAGACCCCCAACAGGGATCTAAGGAGGCTGCTTTGGCATCAAGCCTAGGATGCTCAAGTTACAATTCTTTCCCCTACCTTATGGTGGCAATGGGAAACCAGCCACGGTACCACCCTACTCAATGACAACTCTAAATAGCAATGGGAGCTGCAGCAGCAAGTCATGCTATCGAATAAATATGCTGACAAAGGCCCAGCCAAGTCAATGTGCTAAATGGACAAGCAAGACATTCTCTCCTCGAATAAAGATCTGGTTTATGTGGCGTGTGAACACCTGCTGATAATCCACCTTGGGCCGCCTTCTCCTCCGGGACTGGCTCCTGGCTCGGGCCCCACCAGCACTGGCCCCCTCTGTGTGGGCAGTCCTGCTGCCCACATCAGCTTCACTTCTGTCACCTGGGGTCTTCTTCTCTCCAGCTCTGCCCAAGTGTTTCTGCCTCTCACGCTCCTCTTCTGCTCTCCCTCGCCCAGATCCAGCTTTCAAACTCAGCGTCTGAGAGTCATTTGTCAGGGCCAGCTCCTCTGAGGCAGTCTTTGAGCCAGCTCCCTTCTTCCCCGAGGATTCCTGCAGCTTGAGTCTGTCAAACAGCTGTAAAAGGACAGTTGTATCTATGACCACACTCGTAAAACAAGAGAGGCCATTTGCTCCACACTTCTACATTGTATTTTCATGTATAATCCCAAATCAGCTCACAGTGACAAATCTCCACCAGCAATAAAGACCATGTTTGCTTACCAAAGCCAAACAGTGACAAAAGGTGAAGGAGTCTCTTGCATGGTCATGATTGTCTTAATGTGAGCAGCAAGGAATTTAATTTGGGGAGCAACACTGCTGTGTGGTAGCCTTTAACTTTGGTCAGGAGAAACAGATACCAAGTTGCTCCTACAGCTCACTTTTCCCCATGTTCTTTTAATGTTGTCAGACAGTTTTAGAGAGATTTCCATTCTTGTATCATGAATCCCTAACACAAGGGGCCTCCATTAGCAAAGTCTGTACACTGAAAAACTGAGGGATCTTTTGTGTTCCTCAAAACAAACTAAAAGGCGATGTGTGAGTATTCTGGGAGGTGAGCAGACCACAAACAGAAAAATAATAAAAGCTACAGCAGCAGACCCAAAGCATTGTATGAACTCATTAATCTACAAATACATGGTGCTGAAACTGGAAAAGAAATTGCTTTTACTCTGGCAGCAGACAAGCTTTTAGGAAATAATGACAAATGAGATTTTTGGTTAGCCTCTCTCTTCCCAGCAACAGGATGGAAAGCCAATGCCTGTGAGACTGAGCTAAAGGAACAAAGACAACTTGATTATTTTTAACTAATCTTTAGAAGAAGGAAGGGTGGGATCTATCAGAAAACAGATTTAAATGGCAGAAATTTGAAAGCAAACTCCTCACAATGAAACAGTTTAAATGTTTTTGTGATGCTTCTCTGATGTTCAAAAGGCCCGGAGCTGTTGTCATTCAACGGGCACTGCCCTGTCTCATTTTTTTTCCTTTCATTGTTCAGAAGATCATCTATCATCTCTTCAGTTGTCAGCGTGGTAAACAACTCTATTTGCAGCTGGATCCTAGAGAGTGGAGAGCTTTGGAGATCTTGGGCTTCACAGTACCCAGACTGGAAGCTCAAGTGGCCAAAGAGCTGTGCTGTTCCTCTGGCTGCAGACATAGACTGTGCCATGAGGAACTTCAGTACCAGAGGGATGCTCTGCCACATCTCTGGCACCCCAAGCACGGACCTGATCAGTCACAGGTGCAAAAAACACACAGAACAAATCCCACATCAAAACCCACAGGGTGAGCTTCTAGAAGTTCAGCACGTTACATTAAGCAGTGGCAGCAACTCTGATCTGATTCTGAAGTGGAGCTTTAGTAACACTGAACTACTAAAGTACTTTCAGAAAGATCAGAAAACATTTTGGGTATTTTTTTTCTCAGTTCAAGTTATTTTAGAGTTATCTGTAATAAAAGGAGGTAAAATATTTCAAATGTAAATATCGGTTCCAAACAAATGCTCCCCTTTTATTACTTTGAAAAAGGAGATCCTATAAGAAAGAAAACAGGAGATGTCACCTACTCGGGTCAGTGAGAGCTGAGGTTCTGCATAGAAGGCTTTGCCCATTACTGGTTTCCTGTAAGTCTCATCCACATCTGTCAGGGCCTAAAAAAAGAGAAAAGAAACTGAAAGACTGAAATTAAAATAAAACATGAAGCAGCTTTGGACCAGCTTTGTGTCAAAGCATTATGAAATTATGTTCTGAGAAAATCTATCCCAGGAACAAGCTGTGCTTTGGAGCAAGTTTGTTAATCATCTAAATTGTATATACACTGAGGTATAAAATCAAGCCTAAAGTTAATTCTGCATTACTTGCAAAATCTCTGTGATTCTTGCCTGCAAAATCCTTCCCTCCTCCCCACTTCCAAACTTTTCACACCTCCAGGCTCATGAATATTTAATAGCTGCTTTTCCATCTACTGTCTTTAAGATCTTCATAAGGAAGAAAACAGGGAGAAGCTTTTGTCACTGGCAGCTCAGTGATTTTAGTGAAAGAAAACAGAGAAGCACCCACCACTATAGAAAGACTGGGTTTTGCAGAGAAAGCTTTGGAAGCTTCTGATATTCCTCATATTCCACTTTCCTGTGGAAAGTTTCTCTGTACCAGAGAAAATTAGTTTGTAAACCACAAAATCACATTAACCCTCCCTATATGTCATTTGCTTAAACCTATTGCAAATTCCAAGTTTTCAATATAACAGTTACAAATCAAGGGCTGGAACAATAATTACCATATTCCAGAATTTATCAAATGCAACCAAAAAGCCAGTGCAGACTCCACGGAGGCCTTTGAAGGTGCGGATGTGGACGTTAATTCTGACACCATCTCGGACACAGCGGTGAAGTTCCCCCAGTGGGCTGCCTTCATGGACTAGAACAGAAAGAGAACATCACCAGTCTTCACCAAAATATACAGAATTATAGACAGAATTGCAGAATGGCCTGAGTTGGAAGGATTGATTAAAGATCATCTTCTTTCAACAGCTTCCACTAGGCCAAGGTTGCTCAGAGCCCCATCCAGCCTGGCCTTGAACACTTCCAGCTGCTCTGAACAACCCATGTCAGGGCCTCACAGCCAAGAATTTCTCTCTAATATCTAATCTAAACCTATTTTTTTCAGTTTGAAGCCATTCCTGCTTCTCTGTCACTACATATTCTTGTAAAAACTCTCCCTTCAGTATCTATCTATCTAAAAACCATGTAGAAATCCACTCTATGTACAAGTATGGCAGAGCTTGGCACAACACTTGTGTTCACAACAATAGCAATGAAGAAGCCCCAGGCACTGTAGCACACTGTGTTGCCATTACCAGACCACCAAAACTCTTCTTACAATGGGGAGAGTCAAGACTTCAGAAAATATGAAGGTTTTGCTTTACATAGCCCACAGTCAAATCAGCCTTAGCTGAAAACCTTTTTGTTACATTTCAAAAACATGCCAAGTAATCCAAACTGTAAATAAAAGTGGTTGAGGGGAAACAGAAAGCTCATGGGGCAGAGTTAGTTCCACAGAAAAAAACAAATGCCTGGTTAAGGCTACCTCAGATTAGTTATGAGCTGAAAATAAAGAACTGTAGCAGATTTGTTCCTTTTCTTTACAAGGGGATTTCTGAAACAATGAATGACTCAAAATCCTTCAACTTACTAAACTGGACCAGTTAAAACTGATGAAAATGCATTGTTTCAGTTAAGATTTCAGCAGCCAGCTGAACATCCTTCAAAGTCCTACAAGCCTTTGGCAAGGAAATAAAATTACTCTAAGGAGCAGCCAGCAATTAAACCATGCTAAAGGTTTAATTAGGGCAAAAGTGAGGGAATTCAGTAAAATGTACAGCCTGGCTCACACAAGCCTTGTCTGCACACCAGAAATCCTTGCAAGTGTAACTTATCTAGAGGGGTAGGTATTATTTACAGCTTCCACCCATGCCTTGGTACCAGTTTGCTTGTGCAAACACAGCCCCAGAATTGCTGTACAATTCCTAGTAAAAGTCAGGGAAAAGACTTGGTCTAAAATCTCACATGGTTCTCCACATTAATAAAATATGTGAGCCACAGATGACCTCTCACCCTGTGCCTTAGGGACTGTACATTCAAGGTTTGATGTGCACACCAGAAAATGCTTCCTGTGAGTGTAAAATGACTGTAAAACAGCTGATCTGCAGGCCTGGGCTGCAGGGTAATTCATGGCCACAGCAGGGAAATCTAAATCAGTTTCTTCTGAATTAACCTAATCACATTTATTTTTTGAGATCCATTGTCTTCTGCCAGCCCTCTCCAGCTGGATAGCTGCAGGAAATTGGTTTCACACAGAGCATAAGCTGTCTCAGCACCTCCCAGCCCTGCTTAGGGGGTCTTTCCATGAGCCTCTGCGTCTCCTTCAGCTGAACTGATAACAAAGATGTTCTGGATTGACAGATCTATCACAGGAACCACAGATGACACCATCACGATATCAAATGGATGCTTCCAATCAGAAAACAGTAATTTTTCTAACCAACCCAGAGACCTTCCATAATAATTTAAAATCCAGAATTATTTTAAGTTGAAACATTCCCTTAAAGTAGGAACTCCATCTACAGTTTTTTTCAGAATTCTACATCCAACCTTTATTTTCATCTATGCCTCTGCCTCTCAGCACCCAGGAAAACACTACACAGCTCTACCAAATCTACACTCTGCCCACTTTTCCTTGCTGGGTAAGGTTCTGGCTCCTCCACAGCAAACCTCCAGCTTCATCTGAGCAAAAGGGAAGAACACATCATCCAAAAACCCTTCAACAAGCTGACATTCTCAGAAAAAATAAAACCAGCAAAGCACAGCATTTATTTTTGGAACATACCTGCTCTGCAAGCACGGAAGGCTGTAATGAGGCTCTGCACACAACTAAGGACCAGCATGAACAATGTTTCAATAGACTGGAAAAAAAGTTACCTAGTTTGTACTCAAAATCCAACCCCTACCTGGATAAAATAAGCACATGCTGAATACCAGGACTCTGAAAAAAATGACTCAAAAAACTACTGTAAGCAGAGGGCAAGCACCCCAAAAGGGTGAAAATAAAGATCTAAACTTTGGTTAAGTTCAAGTCCTTGTCCTTAGGGCAGACTCTATTAAGAGGCAAGATTAGAAAAACCTCAAGAGAAAAATGGAAATAACTCAGAACACGGTCAAACACCTTTCCACCTGCCCTGCACATGAATTCTCTGCCCCTTGGTGAATGCAGAGTAATGATAAATAGCTCCTCCTGAACTCATCCAACACAGTCCAAACTGGGGGTGTAGACATCCCCCCCCAGTTACAGGGAAAGCACACAATTTTGGCTATAAATCACTCTTAAAACACCCCAGGCTGCTGAATAGCACTTTCTGAATCAGTTGTGCCAGTCTTCTTTGAAGTCCAGACATGGATGTGTGCATATTAAGTATGTGTTCTTAATTGTTCTTAATTTTTACAGGTTTGTTTTTTTTCTCAGTTTTCATCACCACTGCAATCTGAGATATTTTTTATTAAGATCTGAAATCAACACTTAAGGTCAGTTTTCTGGAAATCCTGGGCCAACAGAACCTCTGCATTTGTGCAGAACACTTAAGTGTGTGACACTTAAGATCATGCAGCATCTATAGCAATGAATACATCGTGTTTTAGTGTCTGAGCAAGAAAAAGGTTTTACCTTGGGCATTCAGAATTGAACATTTTGGGCTTTTCCTTTTCAGGGAAAAAAAAAAAGTGATGGTGAAAAGATAATTTGATTCCAAAATGAACCCCAGTATTTTTAAGTTACATCTCACCTGACAGCAATGCCATTTATTTTTGGTGTGGGGGCACAAGTAGCACCTCTTCATGTTTAGGGGATGTTTACCCTGACTGCACACACAACATTTGTACAAGAAATATGTGTCATCATTACAGCCAATGAATTTAAATTTACATCACAGCTGTCTCACACCACAATCCACTGCTCTGCCATCCTGTTACCAGAAGTGCCAGTATTTCTGCCTGCAGGATGTTTGGTTAGCAACCAAGTAACAGCAGGTGTTACAGACTTACCCTGTGGTTATGGTTTAACTACACCCTGGACTGACCCGAAGATCAGTCCTGGTTAAAAACAGTACTTCTGAGAACACAGCAGTGTCTCATCTTTTTTCTCCTTGAAACCAAGAGGATGTATGTAATTCGCCAATTAACAGAGTAGAACATCGCCAAACAAAGTCAGCGTCATCGCTGCGTGAGCAGCTCTGTGAAACGCTGTTCCTCATTCCTGCACACCATTTCAGAGAACCACGGAACGGTCTCGACTGGGAGGAACCTTAAAGCCCATCTCGTTCCGATCCCCCTGCCATGAACAGGGACACCTCCCACTATCCCAGGTTGCTCCAAGCCCCATCCAACCCGGCCTTAGACACTTCCACGGATGGGGCAGCCACAGCTTCTCAGGCACCCTGTGCCCGTGCCTCTGCACCCAAGTGTCACTTCCCATCAAACTCAATCGTTCCCCCCACACCACTCACCCACCCCGTTGTCACCTAACCGCTTCCTCCAGCCATCGCTCTCTCCTCACCCCCAAACTCCCCTAAACTCCACCGCAACTCCACGCCGGACCCAGCCGCAGCCCTCGACCCACCTCAGCATGACCCCGGCCCTCACAGCCTCAGGCTCCC
>VWZP01006853.1:1264653-1283819 GCA_013396995.1 Dicaeum eximium
TTGAAGCAGGGCGCGGCGGGGAAGGGCAGCGGCGTGCGCGGCGAGTAGAGCGCCAGCAGCGGGTCGAAGCGGCTGGAGCTCACGTCCAGGCGGCCAGGGCTGGGCGAGCGGCGGCGGGAGCCCCGCGGCTCCGCGCTCGCCGCGCCCGCCTCGTCCTCCTCCATGCCGGGCTGCGGGCGGCCGCACCGCCCAGCGCCGCCGCCAGGGCGCGCTGCCGAGCAACGCCGCGGGCCTGAGGGCGGAGCGGCCGCCATGGGCGAGAGGGGCCCGGGAGGGGCCCGGCAGGGGCCGCGGGTCACGGACACCTCCCTGCCTGCTGCATCCGGCACCGGGGAGCGAACAGCAAGGGCCGCAAAGATGGTGAAGGGTCCGGAGCATCTCCCTTTTATAAAAAAGAGACACTGCGGGAGCTAGGCCTGCTTAGCCAAAAAGATTCAAAGGGGGTATCAAAAGGATGGTGCCAAACTCTTCGTGCTGACAGGACGAGGAGCAGTGCACATAAACTAAAACACAAGAAATTTCACCTTAACATGAGGAAAAGCTTTACGTTGTGAGTGGTAGAGCACTGGAACAGCTGCCTGGGTGTTGAGTCTCCCTCTCTAGACACATCCCAGACCAACCTGAACGTTCCTGGATAACCTGCTCCAGGTGTCCCTGCCCTGGCAGGGCTGTTGGGCTGGATGACCTCCAGAAGTCCCTTCCAACCCTAAGGAATCTCTGATTATTTTCAGTTACTCCCCACTGGGGCAACCCTCTTCCTGCAGCCCATTCTGGGGCCCGTCCCTGATGGGGACCGAACCCCTCTGCCCCAGGCCATGAAATGCCAGCTGGCCAAGAGGAGGTTGCAATGTAATTTGAAGTTTAATACATAAAAGGATACACTGGGCAGAGTAATTTCACTGAGGAACAGCAAGGAAACGCTTTTTTATAAGTTTTACTATAATGATTCATCACTTCCATTAATGTTTCGTAACGGGTTCCCGTACCTTTAATGCTTCTTGTTATGGCAATACATCAACCAGAGGTTGTTCACCAGCTTCAGAGGAAACACCTCTTTCTTCACTGGGTCACAGTACAGGACTCCTCTAGCTACAAAAATACCTGTGTGTGCTACCAACACCAGGCTGCCAGTTATTTTCCCCTACAGCTGTGAAGTCATGTACACTTTATGCATGAGGATACCACAGGGACTTTCTTTCTCTAGCATTTATCTTAACACAGATTAAAGGCCATGGTTGTACAGACAATCCTGATCTTGGTTCCAAAGTCTGCATCCATATGTGAACAGTTATGTTGATTTATTATTCTAAGAATGAGTTAATTAGAAAACACTATGACCTAATACAGACCTCATATTTTTTAAAAGTATAAAAATCCTGTACATTTGACAAATACTTTTAAAATCAAGCATAGAAAACTGCTGGACTACTCCACTGTATTTCAGTAAGAATCAGACATCAGGCCATTGAATGGTTTGTCACTCATCTGACTAAACACACCAGCCTTGAAATTTAATATTAAATCCCAACTGAAGTATTCTGGTCCATCTCAGTTGAAAACAAGAATCAAACTAATAATTTTCTGTTCAAATATGTGGGCTTTTTTATAATTCAGCAATACAATAAAATACCTCATTGTTTAAATGCTATAGAAATACAGGAAATTTCTACATACTTTTTTTACAAATACACATGCACAAGGTGGGAACAGTCTTAATTCATGATGAGTTCTTAACATTCAAAATATAGTATGATTTGAGCTTTCCAGATGGGCATAACCTTGTATGTCAGACAGCACCAGTGTCTTCTTTTTAGGCAGCAACAGTGCTGAACCCAATGTAGCTGCTGAAGAGGGTTTCAGGTCAAACTCTGCCAGCCACCATTTGTATTCCTCACTTGTCAAGAGCCCAAGCAGAGCAAAATGTAAACTATCAGTTATGCTCATCAGAGGTATCAACTATCCTCAGACAGAATCTCAGGATATTCCTCCCAGAACTGGTCCCCAATGATGTCACAGTGCAGAGGAACAACTTTAGTCTTAGTACGGGTCACTTCCACTTCTTTTTCTTCTTCTTCTTTTGGCAGTTTTATTTTCTTAATGATGACTTCATTAACCTGAAAATACAGTTGACAAATTAGTAGATGTAAAAGGCTCCAGAGTGGATTAAAAAACTCTAATAAAAAAGAATTTAATAAAAAACACAGGTCAGGGACTTCTCCCACTTAATCAATGATGCAATCGTAGAATAATGAACATTTCCAAGTTAAGTTAAAGCAGAAAAGGACTAAGCCAACTATGAGCTTTGCTACTTTATTGAACAGAAGTTTGTAATTCCTTTGCCATGGATATACTTAGGACCTAATCCTGGGAAGGGCCTGGCCCCAGTGATGCACACATTGTTATCTGCTGATACATGTTTCATCTCAATGGTCATAATTTGTATCTAAACCAGACTTCAGAGAGTTTTTATATTATGCTCATAGAAACAGCTCTCAAAAATATCTCCAAAACAATGAGAGTCATCTTACACATAATTATATGGCAAATATAGTTAATTTTAAGATATATTTATTGCTAGACACACACTGGAGATACATGTGGTGCTCTTACAGTGCAGTCTGTCTGACACAATGTAATTATTTAAAATATGAGCCCAAAACAAGCAGCAATATGTTTTTTTACCTTCTGCCATATGAGGACAGTTCCTTTTCTATACATCAAAGGTTCGTTGTTGTAGTTGATGTTGAATTCAGAAAATAAGATTTCATTCTTATCTCCAGCTAAAGTTCCCTGAGAGGAAAGGAAAAGAAAAATACTCTTAGAGAAAACAAACAAGTTGTATCTCTAGGGTAGAGGAGGGGTGAATATTGGAAGCAAGACAGACATTTGTAAAGGTTTTTCACCTTTAAGTCACAAGGTTTAATTGCTTCTCTCAACACTGGAATTAATTCCAACTGCCAAATGAGTATTACAACTGAAAGGGTTTTTATTAAATTTTCAAGACAAATGGAAGACAGTCAACAGATTCCAGGAGAAAACAGGAATAATCTGCTGAAGTCTGCACAAGGAGACAAAACACAACAGAAGGGACTGGCAATCAACAGGACCTGAATTCTGCCACTGTTCCTCATGTGTTTGGATACTCAACATTTTATGACATTTCTAAGATTTCTGGGATTGCTAACTAAGAACTTAAAACCCTGCTAATACTTGACAAAAATTACATTATTTGCTAGTATCTGCACAATTGAATAAGTTGTTGACTACACCCACAAAATTATTACAGTAAGAACAGACAAGCCAGGGCTGCTGGGCAGGCAAGGCACTTTGCAAATCTTATGATTTCACTTTTAGCTATAAAAAACCATGAATTCAGCAGACTCTTACCCGGAGCCTCTCCTGTGCTTGCACTGGTGTCAAACCACTTCGCTGTACAAGCATCCAGAACACTGTATTATAAAGGTTATTAATATGGCCTAGAGAAAACACAGAAATGCATGTGAGGAAGGGTATTTACCAAATCTGAGTGACTACTTAGGAAAAAACAGCTTTATTTCCAGAGCTGTATCCAAGAAACAGCCGAGAGTAATGGAGAATTAATATAATCAGTTTCTAAAGAAGATACAATGTTTATAATACATTTTTAAGGTACTGCATATCATGACTAGAAGACATTTCATAAGTGAAAAGGACACAGCAGAGGCTGAAGGGTGTTTATGTATAATGTAAATTATTTTCATTTGACAGTAGAGACTAGGTACTGACAAAGGTCTACAGACAAATCCAGTGGTCTATTCTAACATGGAATATTCAGCACTTTTGATTACTACCTGCTGTGAATTTGAATATTCACATCTCTTCATTAAAGAAGATTACCTCGGCTAAGCCAACTCCGAACATCAAAATTAATTCATTAATTCTATTAGCAATTCTAATACTTCTTGTGCTGAACTCACTCTCAAGATGCAATAAATTTAGTTGTAGCCTGAACACTCCAAATTCCAGCCAGTGACCATACAAATCCCAGAACAAGTGTAATATTATTGAAAACTACCACCCTACCTGCTGCTCTTTCACTGGCAACTGTATATACAAATACACTGTCAGAAAAGACATTTCTGTTCAGAGAAGTGAACTCAACTGCACAAATCTCTCTTTTCTAGGAACACTTACAATCTGCTTGCCTCCAGCTGAGGTAGTCCTTCAAATTCTGGTTGCTGGGATACAACACAATTCGTCCATCAAATCCTGGTGGGTACAGAAGCTGCTGGTCCTTAAAGAAATCCTTCCAATAGAACACGTAACTTGAGGAAAACTGGGAGACCACATGAGTCATGAACTTACTTGCAAACACAGAACAAGAGAAAAAAAGAAATACATGAGTGTGATTATATAGCTGTGGTTATCTGAGGTATCAGTAGTGATAACTCTAGTGGAGAGCAGCATTTCTTAAATAATGGCCAAACAGATGAGGAATGGCACAGAGACTTTTGAATAACAGAGGTACTGAAAATTGTAACATTTTCTTGAACGAATGTCTGTTAAAATATTTTGATTGTTATTATATAATAAGTTGTTTATATAACTCTTTTACAAGCTCTGTATTATTGAACATATTTTCCTGAAAGATCACATGTAAAGAATCCACATGAAAAACTTGAACTAAGTGCAGTGTAAGCACCAGCCCTCCCCCTAACCTCTGTGTGTAGGTAAAGGCAACTCTGAAGAAGAATTACAAAGAGATGCTACAAACAAGTTCACTTCAGTATCAAAGCAGCTATTACCTTGCTCTTCTTTTGAACCACCTGCTCTTCTTTTTGAAAACAAAACTATATTCATCACTCTGTCCATAAGCAATAGCAATATCCTCCAGTTCTTGCATCACTGTCTGGGCACACTTGGTCATCAGCCCCAGAGCACGGTCATCATTTGGCTTTTTGAATTCATGCTGCTCAGAAAACCTTCAAAGCAAAAATGGTTGCATAAGAGTCCATTTAAAAGCTACTAAAAATGTTAAGCCATTAATTTTCCTCATATCTGCTTTATATGAATATTGGATTTCCAGTATCCTGTCAATACTGAAAAAATAATTCTCTCCAGGTATGAAAAGCAGGAACAAAAATCCTTGTTATCCACTCTGGATAAGCCATTCTCTTTCCTACCAGTATCAGACCCTAACCAGTCTTTCAAAGGAGCTGGTTTATGTATTTTAAGTGGAAATGGATAACAAATACTACTTTCTGTAAACTTCCCCTCTCACAGGGTGTCTTTAATATTCAGTCCAATAAGGGCAACATTATCAACAAACTTGTCAAAACTCAAGAGCTTTACCAAAACCAGAGATAATACCCCAGCAAGAACCTGTGCTATCTACCAGCTGAGGGAACTGTGCCCCATTTATCCCGAGAGAAGGCGAATGTCACACACACACTGACTCCAAACACCAGTACACATCCCTGGATAGCAGCTGCTGTCCCTCCCCAGCACACCCAAGGCACTGGAACCATTTCCCTACTGGGACCATTCCCTACCACCTCTGAAGCCGCCCGTGAAAACAAAACCCCGGTGGAATTCCGTGCCCTGGAGAGGCCGAGTGTGCGGCACGAGGATCTCTAACCCCGCACCTGCAGGGCAGGAGCAGCCCAGCACAGCCCCACACCAGCCGGGCCCCTGCTCTGGGCACAGCTCTCAGCCGCACCCGCCGGTCCCGCAGCGCCCGCCCCGGCCCTCCCGCACCTGTGGAAGTTGCGGCCGTCCAGCCGCACCACGATCCAGCAGTTGGGCAGCACCGTGTCGTCCGCCTCGAAGTCCCGCACGTACTCGAACTTGCTCTTGGCCATGGTGAGGCCGCGGCGGCCGCGCGGGGAGCCCGGGGCGCAGCCGGCAGCGATGGCCGCGGCCGCCCGGCAGCAGCGCAGCATGACCGGCGCGGAAGCGGAAAGAGCGGCGCGGGGCCCTTCTGGGCGGCCCGGAGCAGCGCTCGGTGGTGCCGGCGGAGAGCGGGCGGAGCCGGCGGGCGGAGCGTGGGGCGGCTCCGGCAACGGCGCCCGTGGCAGCGGGGAGGAGCGGAGCCCCGTGCGCCCCGGTCCGAGCGCGCCGAGCAACGAGCACGGCATGGGGGGTCGGGGCGGCCCCAGCGGTGGGCGCGGGACGGGGGGACAGCGCGACCGAGCCGGCGGGGCTGGGGCTCGGTGCGCGCCCCGCGGTTGGTGCGGGATGCGGGTTCGGTGCGCGCCGGCGGCGCGGGGCCGCGGGGAGCGTTGGCGCAACGGCGGCGGCGGCCGAGGAGCGGCGGCGGAGCGATGGAGCGCAGGGTCAGGCACTGCCGCTTCCGCGCCAGGGCGAGCCCCGCCTCGCCCCCCAGGCACAGGGAGGTCATGGGCCCCCTCGGAGGGCTGCGCGTCCAAGTGCAGGAGCACCCGAGCCGGCCCGGGCACAGCGAAGGAGCAGCGAAGAAGAGCAGGTGCATCTCGGCTCCGGCAGCGGTTGAGAAAGAGGCCCGGAGCGCTATCAGGGGAGAAAGGGACCATGAAAGGGGCAGCGGTGACCGCCAGAACGAGGAGAAGGTCCTGGAGCAAACTGGGAATAAGCCCTGGAGAAGAGCTGCCATCCAAACGGAGCGACCCAACGTGGCCTATGAGACCCGCGCGGTGAAGGTGGAGAAGAGCGATGCCCCGGCTGGATCCCTGTGCGAGCTTGGGAACCCTCCTCAAGATCAGAATATCCCGGTCTTGTTTCAGTCCTTACCTGCCAGGTCCCACGTCCAGCTCCAAGGCCCTCTGCCCTCGCAGCTGATGCATGTGACTCCAGTGCCGGTAAAACAAGTGCCAGTTCAATTGCAGCCCCTACTGCAGCGGCCAAAGATTGAAACAAAAAACGTTCCCCTCACAGTCCTGCCCTCGGATTCAGGTATATGGTCAGAGAGTTTGCAGGGTGGCACACAGGTGACAGATTACCAGGCAGGACAACACAAGTGGAAAGGTCATGTTAGAAAACCATCCCTTTGCATAGGCTGGGTTTAGCACAACTCTTGCACAGCATAAGACAGAAAAGCACAGGAGCACAGAGTTCTGTAGTGGTTTGTTACGATCAAGGCAGTTTTGTCACATTGCTCCCTGTCTGCATGAAACCCCTTAGGACAGTGTTCAGAATTACACTGAGTTATGATTGCAGTTTTAAGGTCAGGAATCTGCTTGATTTTTAAAGCTATAAAGTACTCATATACCTCTCTGAAAAAATCTGGACATGTTAAATGAAGAGCATTTTGAAGCATCTATATTAGAAGCTTTTTTTTTTAATATCGAGGCATTCAAAATTAATTACTTAAGTAAGGTCTTAAAGACCTTTACCCTTTATCGATGATGTGAAAGAGTTAATTTCTAAACCTTTTCCAGGAGGAAATTTCTTGCTCAGGGGTCAGTTTTAAGGGGCCTGTGGATTCATCATGTTGCCAGCTCAATTTAAATGCAGCCTGTGTTTACAAACAGCCAAAGCCAGGTATCATATAACAATCATTTGGGAGTACATGTTCCTCCAGCAAAGCCAATGACCAAATCCAAAAAAAAGAAAAAAAAATACCTATCAGAAAACCCAACTCAACCAAACCCAAGCAGAAACCCAAAAGAGCAACAACCATGGTTGAGAAGGCAGGGACTGCACAGGTGTGGGACTAAGTAGCCTCACCATCCTTAGTCCTAGTCCCTGCATCCTTAGGGCTTTGGTTACATAGTTTTGGTGGTGATAATAAATTTGCAGTGGTGTGGTCTGTGCTATACGGTGATTAGTTTATATATTCATAAGAAAACAAGCCAACTGAAATCCATACTAGTGTGTTAGCAGTCCCTGTTCCTTTCTTTTTATCTAAATTATACATAACAAAAGCCAGGTAACTGATTCCATGTGCAGTGACTTGGCAAAGGGCAGTGGAGGATTTTGTGGGAACTGCTCTCCAAATGTGCACTGAGTTTCATCTGTGCCAAAGCTCCAGCGATGCTGTTGCCAGATGTCCTGTGGGTGTGATACTGAGTGTGACCTGCTGTATTCCCTGGAAGGTGATGACTTTTCCTTGCCTTGCTGCACAGGGATGCCAGACACTCCATTCAGCAAGACCAAAAGTGGCCGTGTGAAGCGTCCCATGAACGCATTCATGGTGTGGGCTCGGATCCACAGGGCTGCTGTGGCCAAAGCCAACCCGGGGGCCAACAATGCAGAGATCAGCGTTCAGCTCGGCCTGGAGTGGAGCAAACTCACTGAAGAGCAGAAGCGGCCTTATTACGAGGAAGCTAACAAAATAAAACTGAGGCACAGGGAGGAGTTTCCTGGTAAACATCTTAGTTATTTACCTGAATGCTTTAGAAGTGCTGGGCTTTTTGGAGAATCGATCTCTTGCATTATGGCAATTAATAGAGATAGAAAAAAAATACAGATATTTCAAGCACACAATCCTTCTGTGTGCTTGAAACTTTGAATTTTTTAAAGCATCCAGAATGCTGGTGCTTAGAACACTGCAGCTACAGCAGCTCTTCTGAATGCTTTAGTAGTGTAATGGCCAGAGAGTGAGTTTGTTGTGAATGTGGCCTGCTGCATCAGTTTGCTTGCTCCAGAAACAGCTGCCCAGGTGGCCCCTGGTGACACATGTGTCCATTCCCTAAAAGCAGGAAAGGGAAATGTCACAGGAAGCACAAGCAGCATTGTATTCTGTGGGATTCTTCAACATGTAGACTTGAGGTTCCCACATAATGGTGTGAAAAATGTTTCTCAGCCCTTTGTCAAGTGTTAAAATTTGTACCCTTAAAAAATTCATTTATCCAGAAGATAACAGAGCATAAGTACTTTGAACACTTTTAAAGAGCTGTTGAGATACCAGATGTTGTGATGCTTTTTTCTCTCTGTTGTCATAATGCTGCTTGTTCATGATCCTGCCCAATCTGTCATAAACAAAGAAAAGAGCATCAATCTCCCTCTCTCCTTGCATCTTTCAAAAAAAAAAAAAAAAAAAAGCATTTCTTTAAAGTTGCATTAAGAGTTAAACTGTGTAAGAGCTCAGCATAAATTCATAATATATTCTTGTGTCTGTTAGTGTTTGGTTAATGTTGCCAGGCAAAGGCAAACTTGCTCTTCCAAAATTATGCAGGGTTCCCAGTGGGTCATATTTTCTGTTTTTCTTGTAACCTGCAGATATATGTGAGACTTAAGGGGTTAAGAAAACAATGAGGAAAGACCACATTTTGAGTAGCCATGGTTTTCCTCACATTCTCCTTAATGTGGGACACATCACTCCCCAGTGTTTGGTATTTTTTTGTCTCACAAGCACAAGTTACTACTTGGTAACTTCCAAACAATACCCAAATATTTCTGTTTCATTTCCATCCCCAGAAAAATTCCCAATTCCAGGTCACCAAAACAAGTGGAGCATTGCCATTGCCTAAAGGAGCAGGTTTTGGACTTGTCTTACCAGACCCTTCAGAATTACAGATAACATAACTTTAGATAAATAATGAAACCATCCAAAATATCGGATGTCTGCATCTTTTTTTCATCTCTGGCAGGTTGGGTTTATCAGCCGAACAAAAAGAAGTGCTCTCCACCAGCTGGCTCTGCTACATTTTCGGGCACTTCCCAGTGTACCATCACTACAAATCCAGCTGGCACCCTTCCCTTCTCATCACCTACTTACTCTTTTGTCAACTCCAATGTTAAGAACAGTATTGGACGTCCAGTCTGTGAGTTTTCAGCAGTGAATTATTTTAAAAATTCAGAATTTACCTGTTCCAGTAAGAGTTTGTATTTACAAGAGCATGTGGTGACAGGGCAAGGGGGAATGGCTTCAAACTGAAAGAGGTAGGGTTAGATTAAATATTGGGAAGAAACTTTGATCTGAGGGTGGTGAGGCCCTGGCACAGGTTGCCCAGAGAAGGTGTGATTATTTACCAACACTTCTTTTCTACTTAAGATGTTAAGCTACAGCTGCTTCTTTCCCTCGTTTGGTCTCCACCTCACAGATACCCTGGTAGGATCCTTCTGTTTTACAAAAAGTCCACACTGGCCTTTTGAAATAGGAAATAGTGTGAAAGCCCCCAGAGCAATGTAAGAGCTGATCTGCGTATTCCTTAGAGAATCCTCTGGCTCTGTCAGTGCATGGATAGTGGATTTCAACAGCAAATAGCTCAGATCTAGGCAATGGCATTTTCCTTTTTAAGCATCCTGGGAAGGGCTGCTTTCTTTGCAATGAGACAAGTAAATGAAATTTCTGATTATGCTGGGTGGTAATACTTCGTGATACTAAAACAAAAGAATACTCAGTTTTATTCTGGTGAAGTTCTGAGTTAGTGATGTTTGAAAATTCCTATGCAATGTGTTTTGAAATCTTTCCCTATAAAAGCAGCCCTGTTGATGAGGTGTAATTTGAAAGTGCAAATTGAAGTTTGTGCTCTGCAAAACATTTCAAAGTAAAGTTGTCTAGTGGGTACATTCATTGATGAAATAAGGAAACATATTGGAGATCAGGGTCTTTTAGGCTCCTCAGCACACAGGGCTTATAACAGCCCTGTTATAAATTTGGCTCACTTCACATCAGTAGACTTGGGAGGTTTTCTGAGCTGAAGGCACACTCCAGCCCATTGTGGGGCCTTACTAAGACAAGACAGGAGCTCAGCAGAGCAGTGGGCCCTCGTTAGCCGCTTCCTTCCGCCCGCAGGTTTCTCTGGAACGAAGCTTTAACGTGTGGGCTCCAAACACATCTCTCAGACTGCTGTCACATTAGGTGTATGACATGAGCTGCTGGGAAGTGTTTCAGGGGGAATTATTCTGTCTGTACCCAGAAATGCTGTGGTTTGCTATGATGCTGTTTATCAGAACTCTGTTCAAGTCTGATAAATAACTGTTTTGTTTCCTGAAGGTGATTCTCCCGCCATCCGTCTGCCGGCTTCTTCCATCCAGCACGCTGTGCCCATGACCCTTTTCCAGACCACGGCTGCAAGCACCACATCA
The DNA here is from genome assembly GCA_013396995.1 of Dicaeum eximium. Lineage (NCBI taxonomy): Eukaryota > Metazoa > Chordata > Aves > Passeriformes > Dicaeidae > Dicaeum > Dicaeum eximium. Next base: position 1,275,643 of record VWZP01006853.1, read on the forward strand.
GTGGCTGTTGCAGTTCCAACCCTGCCCCTGCACCCTGTAGTTTCATCACAGCACTTTGCTGACCCTGCTCAGGCAGAAGCTTTTGTGTCACCTGGCCTCAATTTCTCCCTGAAGAGACCTGCACCCGTTTTTGCTGAGAGCTTCAGCAACAGAAACCCAAGTAACATCAGCAGCACTAGTGGCAGGTTTTCTGTCTCTAACAGTGAGATCCCAGGGATTTCTGTTTTTCCTAGAGGCATAGCTCTTCCCCAGGCTACCCCTTTTATTCCCTCACCTGCCTATGTGTCTGCTCCCATTGGACAACCAGCCAGTTTGTTTGGAGGAGCTCCTCAGTTTCCATTTTGCCAGCCTTCCTTTATACCTGGACCTCGCTGTTTCCCGTCAAGGTAATGAAACCATTTCAATACCAGTAAGAAAAAAATGCTGAAAGGCAGAGAGTCTTTTGACTTGAAGACAGCAGGTGGAGCATTTAGAGGGAAAGGATCTCTTACCTTCCTGTAGCTGCTGTGTGGTGGGACCCCTGACCTCAGCCTGCTCGTAATACCTGCCCAGTTACTGAAGGCTCCATAGAAATATTGCAGTAATTGGCACTCCCAAGGCCATGGAAAACAGAAGTATCTTCTTTCCACTTTATGGGTCTAAGTGCAGTTGATTTTGGCAGAAGAGCATTAGGAAGAGATAATGTAAATATACTTTGAAAATGGTCAGATAGAATTAAAGTGGGTGTGTCCTGGAGATGTCTCCTGGGTACACTCTGGTTGCCATAAGTGTTAATATTTCTGAAACCCAGCCTAGTGGGAAGTGTCTGCAGAATTCTTGTGTGAGTAGTAATTCCTACTTCTTCCTTTTCAGTCAACCAGAGGTCCCCTAATCAAAGAATTTCCAAGCTAACACACGTAGTGTCCCGTGGGTATCTGCTGGGCTGAGCATGCACATAAAGCACCAGTGTCCTGGTGTTTGGGCAGCTCAAACACCACTCATCTGATGCTTGTTCTTTACAGAGCATCATTTTTCTTTCATGACTGTACAGTAGCAAACCTAACAAATTATTGCAATTATTAGACTTAAATTTTGCCTGTTTATGCACTGCTTATTCTCACTAGTAGCAGTAACCAATTTGTTCCTGTGGCAAAAAGACCACCTGGTCTTTAATTAGGGCTAATGATAACCCATCAAACTCAGAAGAAATTAATGAGCTGACAAGTACAATACAAGACACTTCTAATTTTGAGGTCCTTTAAGGAAACACAGAACACATATTCCCAGAATTTCTAAAAACAATCTTTGCTCAGCCCTTGGAGTCTGAAATGAGACAGTTTTGTGAGGCCTCTGAGAGAGAAGAGTTCTTGTAGCATAAAAGACTGTTCTGATTTCTCACATTAATGGACTTCTGAAGGCTGCCAGCTTTGCTAATGCCAGGGTCTTTCTAATACAATGATTTATAAGTTCTCTGTCCTATAAACTCATTTCTTGCATACAAGAGTCGTGATTTCTGAACTGAAAGTGCAGATGTATGCACTAAATTTAAATATTAGATTGGAATGATGAATAGTCCCCTTGAAACCTCAGTAGATATTGTATCAATGTCTTTACAGTGCCTGGGCTGTGGAGCTCTGTTACTTCTTCACGTATTTTTGTTTTCTTCACACTGTAGTGAATTTCTCTAAACATGGTAAATTACAATCCCTTTGTCTTTCTGCATCAGAAAAAAAAATTCAGGCATCTGCCACTGGATGAATATTTGACATAGTAACTTCCTGCAATTTGCTATGTGGTTACTTTTTAAAAATTTATCACTCTGCATTCTTTAAATATTAACATTGACAACCACATATTGGGCACAAGAATTCCCTGTCCTGTTTGATAACAGTGTAACAGATGCAAGATCTCACTAAAAATTATAAATAAGAGCATTTTACCCCAAGTCTGTCACAAATTTTGGCATACAGAGATTACACAAACCGACTTTTGATGCTTTGTTTTATTACTCTGAGTATGTTGGTTAACTCACTGCATGCTGTTTTATCCATGGTATTATTTGATTGATAAATACAGTGGGGTTTATGTTTGTTCTCAGAGCAACCTCATGTGTCCATGAGGTTGAAGAGCTGCTTATGCACAGAAATGGAATCTGAATGACTCTTGTTATGGCCCTAGTGCTGAAATTTGGCATTGTTTTAAGTTTGTATGTTTTAAAAAACAGGGTAAGCTAAGTAGCACAGAACATCAGTGTCATTGTGCAGCCCTGCATTTCTGAAAGCCAACCTTGAATCTCTTCCCTTGCAGCACATTCCCACTCAGGGCTCCCTTTGGCTACGGGAATTTCTCCAGCTCAGTGCCTCAGTGCTTTGGCTTTTATGAGGAGAGGAACCAGAGGCAGGAGGTGATATTTTCCACTCTGGATGAAGACTATCGTTTCAGGGCATACTCAGAGGAGAGGCTCCGTGAGAACCAGCGTGTCTGTGGGAGCCCTGAAATGGTGCCCTGCCAGAGCAGCTGCAGTGAGGAGCGAGTTCTGAGCCCCCTGCCACAGCTGGACGTGGAAGTGGTAGAGGAGGTTTTGCCATCCCCCCCATCTACTCCCTCCAGCACTTACATTGTCAATGTAACTGACAGTGATGAGGAAGAAGAAGTAAAGTTTTTTCAAGTATTGTAATTTTTAAAACTTACTATAATCCAGAGAAATATTATAGAATGGGAAATAAATGTTTTCCTCAACACCACCTTTTCAGTCAGTGTGTTCAATGGGAAACCCAGGTAGCTTTAGTAAGTTGCACAGGTCATTATGAAGAGTCTGATGAGCTGTTTGAATAAGAAGAATGTCTTATAAATAGTAGAAGATGCTTAAATTCTCACTGAAAGCTGATCTGGCCTGCGGGAATGCATGTGGCCAAATATACAAATTCCTCCACGAGTATGTTTCAGGTTATAAAACAGCTGTTTGTGAGATTATTCTCTAGCTCTAACTTACATGTGGAATAGGATATCAGACATATTTCAATGCACCAGAATCTAGAATGGTACACAACTGTTGTGATTAATTCTACCAAGCCCAGAGAAAGGGAAGACTGGTTTCACACATCCTGGACATACTAATGGGAAACTACATGTGAGGATGATCCCTTCTTCCCTCCCAGCTAGAGCTGATGTCCTGGAGTGGTTGTTAGGGATCTGTATCTGCAGGTCTATGTCACTGCAGCCAGCCCTCAGCTGAGCTCTCTTGAAGGCTCTCCTGTCTCTTCTACAACAGAAGTGAAAGTTACACAAACAATCCACTCAAGCCTGGCCTCCTCTGCATCATCCCTCAGCATGTCTGGCAGCCCTGCAGCTGAGAAAATGTGATAGAAGAGGTTTTTAGTTCCCATTTCTAGGTGATTTTCAGCTCACCTACAAACTTTCCCATAATGCAGATTCCTGCAGTGCCAAGTGCTGTTACCTCTCCTCCTGGAATGTGTGAAGTGGCCAATGTTGGCAGGGCCAGTGCCTTGGTGGCTGTGGGTCCTCCTGCAAGCTTTCATGGCAGTGCAGAGATTAATTGGGACATAAGAGGGACATGTTCTACTCTCTTATAATTATTTCCTTCCTTACTGTTTACCTTAATCTAAACTAAAAACAACTTTGTGTCCTTTTCAGCTTGAAAAACCGATGAAGATTTTCTGCACAAAGTTTGTTTTCCTCCTGCTACTGTAAAAGCCTAAAGACACTCAGTGCTTCCCAGTGCATCACTGCTATCCATTTACAGAGACAACTTTCTTCTCCAAAATTACTGGACAATTTTATGGACTGGATGTTATTAAAAGCCCTTGTGCTGTTATGCCTGTTTCCTTTTTCCTTTTAGAATTAACTGTTTCAGTATAGTCACTGTTGCGTTGGAGAAGTTTGCAGGCAGCACAGAGAGGATTAAAAGTGTTTCACGTGTGGAAATAGAGTTAAAAGATGTGTCTGCAGATATAATCATCTGCAAGTTCACTTGCCTGTAGGAATGAAGCAGAAGTCATAGCAGAAGGTGGTAGCAGTGACCCACCCTTAAAAAGAAGCTCAGGGAGTGGTTTGATACCCTTTTGCTATCAACATATCAGGACAAGCCCTTGTGTAGCTCCTGATCATCTTACAGCACTTCTCCCTCTTTGGCAGGACAGCTGCTCCAGGGCCCTTCCAAATATTCCTGCTGTCCTGCATGGGTGGTGGAAAAGCAAAGCTAAACAGAATATTCTGGGTCAGCTGAAGCTGCTCTCAACTGTTAAGACACTGGATAAAGGAGTTAAGAGGGAATCTCCAGTTTCCTTCACGGATTCACAGCCTCCTTCCTTTGATCATTTCAAATGATCTGAACCAGAAGAACGTTCTGTAAAGTGGGAGATTCACATTCCGCTCAAGCCAGCCCGAGTTGTAACATCTCTCCCATCAGTGAGAGTGTCTGCAATGCAGAGGTTAGGCAGGACAGTCCTCTCCCTTCTCCTGATAAGCCTCTGATTCTGGGTAAGGTTTCCCCTGCAGTCAGCAGGAGTCTTCTCAGAGCACTTTGTTGCACAGCCTTTCCTAGGAGAGAGTTCCAATGAAGTGTCTGAGCTGTGACACAGTCTGAGTCATTCCCTGCTTGTCTGCTTCTTGAACGGGCATTTCCCTCACCCCAGACCCATTTCTTTCTGGGTGCCTAACTCCTGGTTTACTATGAACATCAAGAGAAAATCGTCATCTTTTGCACTCCAGCTAACAACAATAGCATTAAATCATCTTGGAAATTGTCGAGCAAGTGCAGAACCCCTCTGCAAAAGCTCTGTCATCAGCTTTGTCCTGGGGAGGCTGAACCAGCTCATTGTGGAGCCCAACGAGGGACCCTTGCTCCAGGTGCTGCACAGGGGCTGCTGCTCCATGCCTTGGCCAGGGGGATGTAACAGATGAGGGAACAGAGCAGACCCGAAATGCCCAGCTGATACTCTTAATCAGGCAGTTTGGATCCTGGAGGAAATGAGTCTGAGCCTGTGTAATTCGTAGATAACCAAAAGTCTGACCTTGTTCTGTGAAATCCAGCAAACGTCCCACTGACTTAGGGGAAGAGCTTTTGAAGAGGTGGGCACAGGCAGGATCTGACTCACCCTGTGCCAGAAGCAGTGTTACAGCACCTGAGCACTGTTAATAAGGCTAAAATACCCTGAATTTTTCCATGCAACAGTGTCTCAGTAATGTAAATGATATATCATATATATATATAGATTAACCTATATATAACCACTACACAACCTGTCATTATATTTTTATACAGGGAGTTTCTGGTGCTTTTAAAGTGAGATATCCGTTCTCATATTACCAAGCTCCAAAGGTAAAAATATCACTATATAACAAATGCAAATATTGCACATATTTTATTTTCATGATACTTGAACGCTGAGAACAATCGCAAGCAGATAGCTGTTGGCCTAAATACTTTAATAATCTTAACATAAGGCTCATTTTATTCCATTTTGTGCTTTTTTGAGCTGACCTTCTTTTAGAAAAATATATGGAGCAGTCCCTGCAAAGATTTGTTGTTCTGAGAAGATTTGTGACAATCTTTTAGTACAAGCATACATGTTCCTCATCAAAGTTTTTTTTTCTTTGGGTAGGCAGAAATTTTATGCAGGGATGAAAGCAGGGTAGCTAAATTCGTGTCTAAATTTGGCTTGCAGTTTTACTTATTTATAATATAGTCATGCACAATAGTGCCATTGTTTTCTCCTATATTACAGGCAGCTATAAATAAGTAGGGGAATTCACAGGAAAAAAAAAATTAAGATTTCCCTTCAGGGTATGCCATATGATTAGAAAAGAGCTGCAATTTTGCCCTGTATTTTTTGCTCTTAGAAACAAGAAGATTTAGTTGTACCATGAAAATTCATGACCTCTCTATGGGTCAGCTAAAATGTCCCTCATAGCCCTCTGTCTTGGTTTAAAAAGACAGGTGTCTGCTAAGAAAGGCAGGAGCCTTCCCTGAAATGGGAAAGGTAAACCCCCTGCCTCCAAATCATTACAATTTTGAAATTAAAAGGCTCTCAGGCAAAGATATGGGAATAGGAATAACAGTTCTTTACTAGGAAAACTGAAAAATATAAATGTCACTAGTACAAACAAACAAACAAACAACCCTGACAGAGTCAGGACACAACTTGCCACCCTGGGGCTCAGGGTGTTGATAACAGTCCAGTTGAATGGTGGCTGCTCCTCCTGGAGTGGAAGATGTAGTTCTGTTAAAGCAGTGATCTTGTGGGACAGGTGTAGGGTCCCTCTGAAAGTCCAGTGGATGGACCTGGTCTTCCTCTGGGAAGGTGTTTCAAAGTCTCTGATTTATCCAGGTAGGAATGCTTGGCTCCTCCCCCTGGGCAGAGCATCCCACAATGGAATAATGTAATTTAATCAGTCATGCAGTGGGGCTCAATGACCATTAACAGAAGATATCTCCCCTGGAGGGAGATTGTTTGTGGAAGAGAAAAGAAAACCTGCCCAATTAACAGAAGATAACAACCCCGTCTTTAACAGATGGCAAATAGAATACCTTGTTTTAATAATCCAGGACATCCTCTCACCCTGATTATTCCCTCTACGTGTCCCTACAGTGCCCGGCTTTCCTGTGCCAGGGTGATATCAGGAATAATCTGACCTTCACAAGATCAGAGAGATTCAGTTTGTGAAGTGCTGGGGGACAAAGGGAACATATGTGAGATATAAACCAAAATGGTACCTGCAAATGGGAACAGTCACATTTCCTTTGGGCAGCCTGGCAGGAACCTGCAAAAACCTTCAGTACAAAAGAGATTAAAGTTTTCAATAGCATAAATAATCCTCTGGACAAGAGACAAAATCATTACTATTATCTGGCAAACCTTTATTTTGAAAGGAGTATTTACTTCCTACCAGCTTGATTTACTTATACACTATACACTTATACATTTATAATCTATCCACATGCAGATTCTCCCCATTTCTCATTTCCCTGGTGGCGCACCTACACTGACACTTTAAGTATAGAGATGAATGGAAAGGCTTGAATGGGTAATGCAGATCAATGTCTGCCTGAAAAGTGTGGCTAAGAGGTAATGGCTCTTCCTGCCACTCGGAGCTGACCCCATAAAAATCCGTGTCAGCCTTGAGTGGGGCTGCAGCTGGGCTCTCTGGAGTCACACACTGACACAGGGAAGGCAGTTGCTTTCTGTGGGCTCAGTGTGTCCTACAGCACCGTGGAGTCCCCCAGTGTTTGCAGCTGGCCCCACTAACTTGGATTCTCCTGTCCTGGTGTGACCCCGACCCCACGGGCTGATTCAGCAGTGAGACACAGTCGTGCTCAGCTCCCTGAAGGGCAGAGATCCAGCAAAAAGATGATGTGTGGGCTGCAAGCCTTGGCTCAGCCCTGAAAGATGCAGGAGACACAGGGATGCTCCTTTGGGAGCCTCATGGCAGGGGCTGGACACCCCTGAAGGGCAGCACCGGGAATACGAGCTGTGGATGTCCCCAAGTCCTTCCTCAAGCCCGGCCCTTCCATCGGCCATAAGGGGAGAGAGTCAGTGAACATCCTTTTGCTTCTGCCCTTTCACACAGGCACATAAAAATCTATCCCCTTCAACTGTCCAGGAGTAATGTATTTCCCGGGAATGGAGAAATTTAGGATGCTTCTGGAACCATGGCATCAGCTATAAGATTGCACATAAATATAGCAAACAAATAAACAGCTCTTGAGCTCCTTTCTTCCCCCAGCTCTCCCCTTTTTCCTGGCTTTGGAGGCACAATGGATTTCCGTGCTGGCGAAGGCGCTGGAGGGGAGGTTTTGCAGAGGGAGCCTCAGGGAGCTGCTCCGGCTTCCCCCTGCCCCGGAGCTGGACCACCGCGAGTATCCCGGGCTGTGCGGAGGGACAAGGAGAGAGGAGGGGGCTGCGGGGCGGGCGCGGGGCCGCGGTGCGGTGGGAGGGGACAAGCGGCGCCGGGCGGGTTTATAGGGCGGGTTTATAGGGCGGGTTTATAGGGCGGCGGCGGCGGCGGAGAGCGGTCCCTGCCCGGAGCCATGCGGGGCCGGGGGCTGCTCTGCGGCATCGCCCTCTCGCTGCTGCTGCGGCCGCCGCCCCGTGAGTCCGCTCTGGGTGCGGGATGCCTGATCTGAGTGCGGGATGCCTGATCTGAGTGCGGGGTGCCCGGTCTGAGTGCGGGATGCC
>VWZP01006853.1:1284012-1324104 GCA_013396995.1 Dicaeum eximium
GATGGATGGATGCGTGGGTTGCGGGATCCTCCTGCTTTTCCTACAACCAGCGCAGAGCTCCCTCTCCTCTCCCGGCCCGGCTTCGTGCTGCCCGGCCCCGGGGTGCGGAGGGGCCGGGGATGCTGAGCCGCTCCTCCTGTCTCCGCAGCCGCGGCCGCTGAGGTGCGGCCCCAGCCCGAGGTGGTGGTGCCGCGCTGGGCAGCCCCGGGTGGCCCCGGCAGCCCCCAGGTAGGTCGCACCCAGCGCTCGGTCTCTGTTTTGTTTGCAGATCGACCTTTGCGGGGGCAGAGGGGTGTCGCGGGTAGCTCGGCACCTGGCGATGCGCGTTTTGGGCTTGTTAGGCTGTGGGGATGAGCAAGGAGCTGCCGTAGCTGCTGCAGATTGCAGGGAAGGCTGTGAGAGCTGGCTGGCGCATCTGGGAACTGCATTCACCCTGCCCTCTGCCATGCCTTAAAGCCTCGATCTGTGTCTGCTTGATGTGTCTGTGAAAACGGAGCGGGGCCATACAATCGGCATTTAGGGAGCGGCTGGATAGGAGAGTCTGCTGTAGGAGAAGATAAGCCCAGAAAATCAACTTTGTTTGACTGCATCAAAATAAGTGTGAGCAGCAGGTCAAGGGAGAGGACTCTGACCCTCTCCTCTGGTCAGGTGAGACCCCACCTACAGTGCTGTGTCTGGGATCCCCAGCACAGGGAAGATACCGAGCTGCTGGAGCCAGGCCAGGGCTCCAAGGGCTGTAACACCTCTCCTGTGAAGACAAACTGAGAGAGTTGGGGTTGTTCATCCTGGAGAACTCTCTGGAAAGACCTTGTAGCACCTTTCAGTACTAAAAGAGCTACAAGAGAGCTGGAGAGGGACTTTTTACAAGGGTGTGGAGAGACAGAACAAGGGAGAATGGCTTTAAGCTGAAAAAGGGCAGGTTTAGATTAGATATTTGGCAAAAATTTTTGACTGTAAGGTGGTGAGGCATGGGGAGAGATTGCCCAGAGAAGCTGTGGATGCACCATCCCTGGATGTGTGCAAGGCCAGGCTGGATGGGGCTTGGAGCCATCTTTCCTTGTGGAAGGTGTTCCAGCCCAATGGAAGGGGGCTGGAACAAGATGATCTTTAAGATCCCTTCCAGCCCAAACTATTCTCAGGTTCTGTGAATCCCAGCTGTGAGGGTGCTTCACTAGGTAAGAAAAGTCAGCCAGCAGCTCAGGTGGGTTTGGCTGTGTCTCAGACACTGTGTTAATACAGATCTCACCCCTGCTGCTGTTCCATGGGTGGGTGATGTCTCAACAGCCTCCAGACTCTGCCAATCACTGTTGTCTGAGGTCCAGACAACATCAACTGTACAAAACACAGTTTCCCTTTCCAGGCTTGGTGTTGTTGCAATCAAGCAGTAATTGCAGTTGTGTAGTCAAGAACAGAGAAAGAGGAAAGTCCACAAGGTGTTTTTTACATTGTGAACAAAAAAAAAGGAAGCTCAGCATTATGGAGGCTTGCAGTTTTTCTTGAATATAGTGGTGTTATTTGGGAATTTATTAATGGGTCTTTTCCATATGATGAGACTCTAAAACTTATCATTGTGTCCTATTGCACACAAAAAACATACAATGACTCTCTCATGATCTTAATTACTTTTAAAATTCTCTTGCAATACTGCCTGCAAGTTTTGGTTCTGTTATTGATAGTGATGCAAATACATCTGGAGAACATTTCCCCTCATACAAATTTTCTGGTCTCAGGGGTCGCACTTGGTTTGTTTCAGGCAAGTTCCAATTGGCTCTGAAATGAGTGTTAGCAGAGCTTATATACAGCTAGGAAATTTCGTTTACACAGCAATTGATGGACTGGAGCAGTGGGATTACTGAAGGAGAAGGGAGGGTGGTATTAGTAATAATGATGTTTGCACAACCTTTGTGAAGAGATTTTATGGTGATGCTATGGACAAGGCAACCTTACAGTGCTCTCATGTTAGTGAGTGAAGCACAGACCTACCCTGAGATGAACTGAGCACCTGTGATTTAGTGAAAGAAGCTCTGCCTGTTGCAATTATCCCTTTTTGTATATCCTAAATGTATTAACTTGTTTTGCATCATCTGCGTGGGCCTGATGCCACATCCTGGAAACTGAAGGAAGGATAAGCAAAACCCAGAATATGAGCAGGGAGCTGATGAAAGAGATATTTATATTTGCTGAAATGACAAGTGAGCATATCTCTGGGCTGACAGAACATCCCTTTCAGTCAGCCTTGCTTTCTTTCACTTTCAATGTTCTCTTCTGCAAAGTCTCCTCCAACACTGATTTAGAAAATACTATGGGTTAATAATTTCCCCAACCCTCATGATTTCATTTTCCTTCCAGCTGAATAAAGTGCATTGTTATATTAAATGAGCTATTTCTCTTCTGGGGAATTTGTTCACCCATTTTCTCTACAAGAAAGCATTCAGACTTGGAAACACCACGATGACTTTGTGTAGTTTTGCTTTGAGGGAGATAAAACTGCAGACCTCAGAGCCTCTTCTAGTTGCTGCTCTAAAAATCTTATTCTGTGCTTTAAGTCTCTGGAATTATTCTTTTTTTTTAAATGTTGGGGTTAGTGTATGCATTTGCCATTGCACTAAGAAATTGGGGTGCATTCTGTTCAAATCAGAGGCCCTGGGGAGGCCTGAAATTCTGTCTGTGCAATGGCTGGAGTCTGAAGACACCCAAGGGTCCCTGTTCCCTGCCTTTCACTGGCACTTTCTGCAAGTAAAGGAACGATGTGAGAATCTCTGGAAGAGGAGTGATTCCTCTCATCCTGAAATAGGCTCCTAAAAATGTCTTTCTGCTGTGACAACAAAGGAAGCTTTGGTTAACCAGCTCAGATATTTGACTCTTCAGCCTCTGGGGCAAGCTGGGATGTCCTGTGACGTTGTGCTGAGCACAATCTACAGCAGAGGGAAGTGCAGGGAGCTCTTCCCATCCAACTGCACCTCCAGCAGCAGATCTTGTTGCCTTGTCTGAGCACTTTATTCCTCCTGAGGCACCAGGTGGTGTCTCTAGCTCAGGTAAGGCATCCCAGCAGATGCCTGCACTGCTTGCTGGCTCTGCTTGGCTGTGCTCTGGGATGCAGCAGCGTGCCTGGAGCTGGGAGCCACCCAGGCAGCCCTTCCCTTCCCAGCCCTCCAGGTCTGAAGTAGGAGGAAGGCAAGGGTGGTTTAAGGTCAGCTGCAATTTCCAGTTTGTGTTTGTGGATGTGTTCACAAGTTTGATGTGTGAGTAACAGGCACCTCTCTCCTGCACACAGCACCCACCCCGAGCTGAGGTGACAGTGAAGGCAGAAGGGCAGGAGCTCGTCTTGGAACTGGAGAAAAATAGGTAAGTGTGCTTGTGCCCTGCACTGTGATCCCACTTCAATCATGAATAAGGATTACAGTGAGATCAACAGGAAAACCTCCTCTGACTTCAACAGGGTTTTGATAAAGACAGGATGTGGAAGTCCTTCGCTGGATTTCAAGGTTATTCCGAGTCCCCTCAGATGTTAATCAGCCAAGCAGCACACTATAGCAGAGCTTTGTCAGCAAAAAAACAGATGGTGACCTGGCCCTCAGTGTGTAAACTTATTTTTGCATCATAATTCTTCCTACATTAACTGGAAAATGTTGCTGATGTGAAGCTCCCTATTTACCAAGTGGCTCAGGGCTTTAGAGCCAGCATGACTCTAATGAGAGTTTCATTTGCTGTGATCCAAAGAGGTTCTGCTCTGCTTCCTGGGAGAAATGATCTGACAATTCCATTAGTGCCCTTCATGCTAAAGCAGACTGAAAAATTGTTTTTGCATTAACTGAAACGCAGCCTCCTCTCAGGCATGTGAGAGCAATGCTGTGTGCTGCCATAGGGTGTGATGCATACTGAATTCAGCTGAAGCTGCAGGAGATTAAGGTAGGGAGAAGGATTCTGGTCTGGAGGCCACCCCAGAGCCCCTCTGCCCTGTGAGCACATTAGATTCCAGTAGTGGAATAGCAGCTGGGAATTTAGCTGCAAGAAGCTTGTCTTTGCTCAGCAGGCCACTTGCACTGTTGGTGTTTTATTTATTTTTAAATGGGTTTGAAGATTTATCTATGGAAATACAGCCAAATGTTTGTCTGCTAGAATCAGTAGGAATAATAGCCTCAGAATAATGGCCCTGTTTATATTTTAAATGTATCTTATGGACATCCCAACCACAGAGACTGAGGGCTCAGCTTTCCTGAGAGAGTGAAGTGTCAGAATATCTTACTAGTTCTGATGGCAGTGCATAAACATAAATGATATTTAGGGTATTTTGGAGGAAAACCAGACTTTTTTTGTCACTTTCTGCAGTAAACCTTTAATGTGATGGCTGATGGAAGTTGAGTACCTCCTATGAGGTGTTCTCTGTAAAAAGTCACAAAAGCTACTGAGAGCTCCAGTGCTGCAAAACCTGGATGCTTTTCACAGGCAGTCATGCACCTGTGTAGAACTAACCAGAAACAGCTATAAATTCTGTGGTTTTTAGCACATTTCAGCTGGGAAAATAAGTCCAGGCACCATGAGCACTGCTAAGCCAGGAATAGCTGCTGCTGACGACCGTGGCTCAGGCTGTGCCAGGTCTGAGCTGAGCCTGGAAGCAGCACAACTCTGATACTGCTGGGGGTCTCCTCCCAGGACTGCCAGGTCTTGCTGATTCTGCAGTTGCTATGAAAGGTGAATATTTCTGGCCAGAGGGAGGATCCTTGCTGAGTTGATCTCTTTGAGCTCCAAGCACAGTGATGTAAGCTCCAGGTGCCGTGCTATTTCCAGCACAGAAAAGCCCTCTGCTGGTGTTAGTAAACAGAGTTATAATAATAGAAGGTTCCTATTGTGTTTATTTCCTGAAATGCATTTTCATTCATTGAGATGTATACACACAGGCTTGGAAGTAGGTGCACACACTTCCACTGCAGGATGGATCCTCTTTACAAGTGCTGATGAAATACAGCAACTGGTTTGGACCTTTTAATTTTTATTTTTAGTGGAAAATGCAGGTGATTCATAGATAGCAGTGCTTCATGTGGGAGTCTTGCTAGGCCTAAAGTCCTTCTTCAGGAAAGGTGATGATACCATCACAAAATGCAATTGGTGGAAAGGCTCCACTTCTCAGAGACTTGTTGAAGTGCTGAAGTAGTTTAGAGACTTAAAATAAAAGAGGAAAGATGAAGTCCTGTGTATTTATCAGCATCCACAGAGCACTTTTAAGTGGAGGCAAACTCTTCTCCTTGTTGTGAAGAGTGTGGCAAGGCAGAGCCCAGCCTGGCCCCTCATGTTCCCAGCCTGGGGGTGCTCCACAGCACCCAGGAGCTCATCACTGCCCTTGCTTGTCTGACAGGGGACATTTCTGAGGTGCTGGATGAGGTTTGGGGTGCTGACTGGCTGCAGCATCCAGGACTTCTTCTGGGAAGAGTTTGTTGCCCAGGCAGCAGGAGAGAAAGGGAAGTCCCACAAGTGGGAAGTGTCCCTTCAAAGCTGTACAAAACCTGTGAGCTTCAGGTTTCAGATTCATGTGAAAATGGGCATAACAGAACTGCAACTGCAAGGAAGGTACTTGAGGCTTTTAAAACTAAAATAAGCCTCAGAGAACTGGGCCATTTAATTGCTCCAGTTTAGAGGAGTGTTTGGAAATCAGCTTTGCTGCTGAGCTTGGTGCTGTGCTCCCCTCTGTCCCTGGGCTCAGCACAGGGATGTGAATGCACCCACCTGGCCCACATTTTACTCTTGTATCCACATCCCAGACTCCCATCATTCAAGGAAAGCTTGAAATGTTTGGCATAATTTGGGTTTGGTTGGGATATAATTTACCCAGTGGTTCCCAAAACTAGAAAGGAGATATGCCAAGCCACTGAAACTGCTTCAGGTGATGTTCTTGGTGGATTAGGCAGCCTTATTGCACATTCCCCACTCTCCTCCTGGACAGACAACTGATAAAATTGCTTTGAAAAGTGGGGGAAGTGTCATAATCTGTACTTTGGTAGGGATGCACTAGCTTTGGAAGAAACATTCTAGTTTCAACAGTGGAAGAAATGTTCACACCATCCAATTTCATATTCCATATGAAAAGGACATGGTGTTCATCTACAGAGGTGAAACACAGAAATTATTGCATATCTTGCTTCAGAGCTGTGCCCAACCCAGTGTTTTGTAATAAGCTCATCACACATCTGCATTTGGGCTTCATATATCTGTGAATACAATTATTGCATTAGCAGTTAACATAATATTGCATTATTTCCTGTCCAGGAATTTGATAAGAAGTCAGAAGCACACTGGAGTTTCAAGCAGAGTTCATGACACACTAACATTTCAGGATAATGACAAAATATATCGCTCAAACGACTCTGGCTTGTTTTAAATGACTCAAATCCATGTCCTGCAGCTGTGGGATTGGAAAGCTCAAAGCTGCACAAACAACAAATATATGGAGAGTTGCCTATAAAGCAACTTTAAATTTGGCTGGGGCTTAGGAGCGGAAGAATCTGAGTTGCAAACCTTGGATGAAAAGTGACTTTTTTTTAAAAGGCATTTGCATTTGTTAATAAAAAGCAGCTTTGAGCCAAGCAGGGACAGGCTGAGAGCCTCTCAATGTGTGTGGCAGCACTGCCTGGTGTGAGCCTTTTCTTAGTGGAGAGCTCCCATTTGCACAGCAGAAACCTGCATGGAATTTGTCTTCTCACCTCAGTGAAGGAAAGGGAGCAAAAAGACTTTTAACTTCTCTCTTCTCTCTTCTCTCTTCTCTCTTCTCTCTTCTCTCTTCTCTCTTCTCTCTTCTCTCTTCTCTCTTCTCTCTTCTCTCTTCTCTCTTCTCTCTTCTCTCTTCTCTCTCTTCTCTGGAGATGTGCAGGAGCTGCCGGAGGACACAGCAAAGGAGGTCCAGAGCTGATCTGGTCTGACCTCAGGGTCAAAAACAACAGGAAGCTGTTTTTAGGCCAGTCTGATAGGGAGCAGTATCAGTCCAAGCTCTGCTGGCCCCACCTGGGTAGGTGACAGCGCTCCCACCCAGCCTGATGCTCTCAGTGGTGCAGTAAAAGATCTGTCTGTCACTTGTATTTCAGTGTTTCCTGCTTTTGCACCTCTCCCACCAACTGAGTGAGGAAGTTGCTGCCTATTTCTGAGCAGGAAGGATATATGAGATTATTCCACTGGTGGGCTACACATCACCAGTGTCTAACGGGCTTCCTTCATGGGCAGGGGTTAAGGGTTATGCAAAGTGGAAATTGAGTTTATCCTGCTTTACTGTCTCTTGGAATCATCAGAAAAGCAGGGGTGGGACCTGGAAAGCCACAGCTGCTTTTCAGCTTCCTGATTCCCTCAGGATATTCAATGATTCCTCTGCGTGGGGCAGAGAGGAAGAGACTGGGAAATGGAGCCTTTTAAATCTTTTGTGCACTGACTCATTATCAGCCAGTTTTCCATTTATTTCATTTCCTTTTTCCTCTCTGGGCAACCTTTATGGTTCCTATTGGTAAGCCAAGGGTCTATGTGACAAATCTTGCATGGATCCTGTGACATAATTTACACAGTGAATGTCACAGTTGATGTGGGTGGGAGAAGGGGATGGAGAGTCTTTAGTCTGTGATGCTGTCCTAGGCCTTACAAATGGCTTGTTTAGTTCCACCTCAATAGCTGGGAAGCCACTTTTTCCTTCCAAACTGCAGTGTTTACACAATAAACATGTTCTTAGCAAAAGCTCTAGAGAAGGGAGCTTAAGAGCTCCAGGATTCATCTGGATGGAACTCACCAAGAAAAGAAAAAAAAAAACCTGGACTTCATTGGCTTTGTGAAGTGCCAGGTTTTGACTGCAATATTCCAGAGGCTTGAAATCTCCCATTTCCCACCAGTGGTGGATATGGAAAGCAGGCCTGCCTGCTTGCTTTGTCATGAGTCATGTGTTGGTGGTGTTCGAGATGGGGCCACTTCAGGTTTTGATAATAAATTCTGGCTTTAGGGAGCATTTAAGTGACTGAGAGGCAAGAGCTCACATTCCCCTTCTTACCCTACTTGGATCCTGTTGAGAGGCAATGGAGTGGGACCACAAATTGTAGATGGAAATCTCATGCTTAAAGTTTCTTGGGAAAATCAATTCCCTCCACCCCCAGATGCTGTCAGCCTGGCTGGACAGATTTATTATGATTTGAGGAAAGGGACAGGGAAAGAGATGAGGGAGACTGCAGGCTTCACTTTTCTTGATCCCATGACTGAAAAATCAATGTAGATGTTTCTCATGAGAGTTTCATGGACCATTTGGCTTTTGTTTTTTGTGAGGAAATAAAAACCATGTCCATCTCCCAGATACTGCTGGGTGTTTCTATACTGGCAGCCGTCCATGCAGACTAGCCCCTCTGTAAAATGAACCCAAACAAGGCTGCTGATGGGACCAAATTATTAAAACTCCTTCTTGCTCTAATTAGCAAGAACATCAGAATGCTGCTGGAGAACTCTGGGTGCCTGTGGGTGATCTCAGGCTGGTGCAACTGAGTGTGTTCATGGCAGCCCTGAGCTCCTCTTAGGCTTGTGCTGACAAGTGATGTTTGATAGGCAAAACTGCTCCCATTTAGCAGGAAAATAGGGCTGAGGTTCTCTAGAGCAGCTGGGAAATGTGCACTCCCTCAAGAGGACATGGTCATGCAAGCAGGGCCCCAGCTTTCCTTCTCTGTTTTTGGGAGTGTTTGGGTGTGCCGTGCAGCCCCTCTTCCTCCAGCTGCTTCTCTGCTCCTCAGCAGCAGCAGATGAGCTGAAAGCCATGTCCTCTCCCTGTCCCCAAGTGCCACAGGGGCAGCTGCCTGCCGAGAGAGCTGGGTTTGCCCCGTGCCCTCAGCCTGCCTTTCCTGTTGAGAACCATCTCAGCTCAAGAGTGAAGTCTGTGAGCCCCTGGTGCAGCAGAGCCAGGCTGCCCTGTGCTGTCAGTTCTGCAGGCAGGGAGCAGCACAGGGAGCAGGGCTTTGTGTCAAACAATGATATCATTGACAGGCTGGAGCTGGCCCAGGACAGCTCCACCACGGCCATCAGCAGGAAGGGTTCGCCATCTGTACATTATGGCACCGAGCCACTCTCCCTCCTTTGGCTTCCTCACTTGTATCCAACCTGGCTCCCAAGGCTTTCTGGGGAATAAATCCTGCCAAGAGCAGGCTATTCCACCCTGAGCTTGGAGGCTGAGCTGGATCTGGGGAGTGACTGATCCTGCCGAAAGCTGGTCCCTGTTGGAAAGGTGTGAGGCTTCTCTAGAACGTCCCAAGCGCTCGTGTGCAGCTTTCCCTGGCCCCAAACCGGCTGCAGCTGCTTCTGAGCTCCAGCAAAGGAGGGTGCTCCCATCCCAAACCAGCTTTTTCTCTGACTTCATCAATTCTTCATGCTGATAACTCCTCTAATGAGGGGTTTTGTGCTGCCTTTTAGGAAGATGATGTGTGCTAGCGATCTGCCAGCTGCCTGACTGGATCTCAGAAGCCTTTAAGCGATGTTATTTTGCATCCAGACTTTTGCAGATTCAGCGTGAGCTGCTGGAGAAGTGGTCACTGAGGCATGTCATGTAACTGAGAAGAAAGAATCAAACTGTGCCCTTTTTTTTCCAAACTTTCCTTCTCCAGCAAGGAGGTGAACTCTGTTCTTCTGGAAACTTCCATCAGTGCTTTGCAGGGCTGAGCTCCCCTGGAATGAGCTGTTCAGCCTGGCAGGGATGTTGCCCTGAAGTGATGGCTGGGAAGGTTTTGGGGTGTGGGTGTTTCTCTGCTGTTTATCCAACAACTGGTACACATGGAAAAGAGTCAAGACTGGCTGATAACTGTGGTGAACTCTTGGTGACAAGAAGGTTTGTTTGCCATTTATTTACAGTTTGGTGGAAAGCTTGATGCTTGCTAAAGAAGTGAGTTGGGCTGGGAATGAAATTTTACTGGCTCAAAATAAGACACCAAGGGTGTTGCAAGATGTCCTGTTGTTTTTCCTCTTTCCTCACTGCCCTCCCCACCACACCCTGTGCAATCCCCTGTGATAGCCCTTTCTGGCAACGCTGCAAGAGCCCCAGGGAACTGTCTTCAGAATAGGACTGTTTCAAGCTCACAATAAGAGACTGGACTTTTCTTAGGAACCCTGTGGCGTAGAGTAGGAGTCAACTGGTGCACAGAGGCTTGGAAGTTGCAGCATGGAGATGACACAGGCTTTCAGCTGAGCAGCTGTGTCAGTGTCCCTAAAAATTCAGGCAAAGCTCCTCAATCCACTCTGGGAGGGGCTGGAGCCTGAGTGTGGAAGTGGGAAGGGATGTGCACACCCCTTGTGCTGTGTGGCCTCATGCTGTGCCCTGTGGGCAGGATCCCGGCTCTGAGGAGCCCCCCGGGGGATGCTGAAGGGGAGATCAAGTGGCTATTCATGGCTAATGCTTTCCAAGAATAAAGGAGCAGGAGGAAGACACAAGCGTGCTTGTTTGGGAATGAAGCAAGCAGGCTGTGGAAAGCCTCAGCCACTGAAAATCCACGGGCTGGTGTCTGGCTTTACCAGCACAGGGCAGCTCACACTGCTTCACTGCCTGTCCTGACACAGACCAGATACCTGCCAGGCATTGCTCAAGGCAATTTCCTGCCAGTTAATGCAATCTGCTGATTAAATATTTGTTTCTTGCACCCTTGCTGAGCAAGCTGCTGCAGTCAGGGAGATGAAGGAGTTCTGTTCTGTGGGATGTTGCTTATCTTGGGTTTAGAGACCTGGGACAGCTGAAAGCAGCAGCCTCGGCTTCTGATCACTGACAGCATCTGGTGATAAGAATTAACACATCAGAAAGACACAAAGTGAGCTTTTCTGGGCTATGCTGAACTTTAAAAGTGGAGATAAAAGCTGCTGTTTTCCTGACATCAGATGCTATCAAACACAACGTGGCACAGTTGTCTGTTGTTAAGCTGTGGGTACTTGTTCAGCTGTCTGAGCCTTTGGGTGCCAGGTGGGTGAAGCACTTTCAAACACTGATAAAAGTTTTTGTTTCCTGTTGTTCTGGTGCAATTTAATCAGATATCACAGGCACCCAGTCCCCTTTTCAAACAGAGATGCTTTCAAGGTTGACAAGATCTGACTGACAGGTACCAAAAGCCAAGATGGAAAAAATCTTTGTGTTTGCTTGTGATACAGCTTTCTTCACCCAGCTTAAGGAAATCAGGCAAAGAAAAGAAGAAAACCTTTTTTCCTACTCTCTAGCAGCTTAATTCTAATATCTGGTGAATGACATGCTTTAAACAGGGATGCAAAGGGATTGAGCTGCAGCTGCATCTGACAGCACATTGCCCAGGGTGCATGTGGCATCCTCATGCATGGCAAATGTGGCACTTTGGTGGCCTGACAGCACCGTGGGGTTGCTGCAGGAGTGTTTCATTAATAGAGCATGTTCTGTGATCCTTCTCCAAATTTTTGCAAGAAAAACTATTGTTTTTAAAAGCTGCTTTAAACCTACATTTTATGGCTGCTGAGATGGACACAGGATATGACCTTCTTGGTTTGGCCCAGATTTTGACTTGCTGTACTTTTTACATCACTGTTTAGCAAATGCAGATGTTTAAAAAGAAGGAGAAGGCTGTTTCCTCTGGAACAAAATCAAAATGCTTTCTATTCAGGAGCTCCTTTTATAGACTTTTGGTCTGATCCTGGGTTGAAGACAGGGAGAATATTGTGTACATGGGGATGACATGAACAAATTCAAATTGGGGAATCAGCATTTTCCTATAATAAAGATGTGGACTGGCTTCTGGGCAGCAGCTGAAATTCAGATACAGATTGACTTACGATTGTGCTCACATTTGGGCAGTGGAGACAGTCTGGGTTTGAGCTGAGGATTCCCACCAGCACCCAGATGTGGCCTGTGTTGTGTTTGCTATGCTGGACTTGGTGCTTTGAATTTAATCCCAGTATGTCTGGGGCATAATCTGGCAATAGAAAGAAAACTCTCCACAGAGACTTGTACCCATTAAGGGTCAGTGATTAGGCTGGGATGTTGGGTTTTTAAAAGTCCTGATGTAAAAACTGAGGTGTTCACTTGCAGCTGTTGGAATTGGATCTTGGTGAACTCAGGGACAGGCTCTCTGTTATTGTTTTAATTTAATAAATGGCTTGAAAGAGCACTTAGATGGCTTGTGGGGCCCTCCAGGAGCTGATGTGCTCTGTGAGAGGTGCTCAGCTCCTGCCAGGGCAGTGAGAGATGGAAGTGGCCAGGTCAGCTGTGCTCCCACCCTCTGCCATTGCAGCGTGCTCTGCACATGTCACACAGCCCGTGGTGATGGTCCTGCCATGGATCCCATGGCTCCTGGGCCACCAGGAGCTGCCACTGCTCCTGAACAAGTGCCTGGCAGGAGGAACACGCTGAGAGCAGAGTGCAGAGACAGCACAGCTGCTGTCCTGTGAATTCCTGTCTCTCACCTGCCCTCTCAAGGTGTTGCAGGTGGTTTCACACCATGGGTAGAAAACAGTGACTGCCCCAAATCCACGGCAGTGGTTCACAGCAGCAGGAATATTTACACTGGCTTCAGAAAGAGCTGGATCTAGCTGATTTTCCAACACCCCTAAGAAGCAGAAATCCAGGTCAAAAGAAAGGTCTTGCCATCTCGATTTTTAAATTTCCCTTTCTTTCACCCCCTCCACTGTGTCTGCAGAAACCTCTTTGCCCCAGGCTACACCGAGACCCACTACAGCCAGACTGGCCAAGCCCAGAGCACCCCCCTGAGCCACACGGTGAGTGCAGAGATCCTTCCCTCCTGTGCCTGCATGGGACACCAGGCTGGGGCTTGCAGAAGCAGGTGAACCTCTTCCTCCTGAGCCTTTTTTTTTTTATTTGAGGGCAGAGATCTCCTCAGCTTTAAGCTAAAGGGGAGGGCAGTAGAGCTTTCTGATCTGTTCCAGTGGGAAAGCTTCTCCATCCCCCAAAAATGGTAAAAACATCTTTCTGTTTTGCCTGAGCTCTGTTATGAGAGCCAAGGTCAGCTGCCAGCATTGCTCCCCTCTCTCTGGGTGCTGGGGAATTGTTTATTCCTCACACTGCTCACCCTTTTGCTTTTAGTTTTGCCACCAGGTTCCCCACACTGGGGACCTTCCCAGCCTTTGGGAAAACAGCCCCTATAAGCCAGCTCCCGTTCAGTAAAAACCCCATAAATTCCTGGTCTCACACGGGCTTGGCTGGCTCTGCAGCAGCAGCACAAAGATGTGCATTGGTCACAAAGCAAAAATAAGAGATAAAATCCCCATGAGATCATCTTTCCTACTGCTGCCCCGGGGTGAGGGGAAGGGATATAATGAATATGTTGGCGTTTCTGCCCCAAAGCCTCCTTGTCCCCGGCAGAGGCTGCCTTTGTGTCACCAGCAGCTCTGAGGCGGGAGCTGCCTCACGGTGTCACCCTCTCTGGGGCTGAAGCCACGTCCCTTGGGGCCTGACCCAGGGCCAGCTGCCATGTCCAGGCAGAAAGCTTTGGGTCTGCCCAGATGCTTCAGGCCTTTCCTGCGGGATTCAGAGCTCTCCATTTTTGCTGGCGACAAGGAGCTGTTTGATGCTCTGGCACGGGCGGCGCACGGCCAGATTTCGCTGCGGAGTCACGGAGATTTCGCGGTGATAATAAGGGAACAACAGCCGGAGTGCTGGCAGGGACTCGGCCTCGCCTAAATCTCGCAGATGTGCCGTGTCCATCGCAGCCCTGCTCCGCCAACCCTGCCTCCCTCTGCCTTGCAGGAGCACTGCTTCTACCACGGCGTCGTGCGCGGCTGGGAGCGCTCCAGCGTCTCGCTCAGCACCTGCCGAGGGCTGCGGTGAGTGCCCGGGGATGCAGGAACCCGGGAATGCCCTGGGAATGCCCCTGGGAATGCCCTGGGAATGCCCCTGGGAATGCCCCGGGAATGCCCCTGGGAATGCCCTGGGAATGCCCCTGGGAATGCCCCTGGGAATGCCCCGGGAATGCCCCTGGGAATGCTCCTGGTCCCAGCAGCCTGGCTGCCCTGTTGTGGCCCGCTCTCAAAGGGCACCCAATCTCGGCATAAAAAGTGGCACGCTGGGGAAAATGCAGAAATTGGGGTGTCATTGATAGCCACGGCCTCCTAACCAGCTCCAGGACTCTTCCCCCGTGTGCTGCCAGTGGTGCTGGTGCAACGACTGAGTTTAACTCGAGTCCACTGCAGCAAAAGACTCTGAGTGGCTCAGGGCAGCATCTGTCACAGGCAGGGACAGGGCTCACCACGTCCCAGCCCAGTGCTCTACACTTGTCCAGAAACCTTCTCCCACTCTCTCACAGCTGGCAATTTTCTGTGTGTTTTGGGGCAAAGTGTTCAAGTCTGAGCTCCCTCCTGGGTTGTGAGCCCTGCTTTCTGCTTTCTCCCCGCGTGGTGCCAGGGCTGTGCGTGTGAAACCTTTATTTTGGGAGTAACGGAGCCTTTGGCTGGAAAAGGGGTCTGTATCCTCAGCCAGGAGTAAATGAAGCAGTTTGTTGTGACCAAGGAGCTGCATTCATTTACAGCAGCTCAGAGCTTTTTTCCAAAACATCACACGGGCTTTATTGACACTAGTGGTCATCTGCTCTGGAGCGCGGCTGGGAGCTGTGCTGGTGGGACTGGCTCCAGCAAGGAAACAGCCCCTGCCAAAGCAAACCTGAGACATCTCAGTGAGTGCAGCACAGGCCAAAGGGGCCAGTCAGATAAACAGGACAGTGCAGCCACCTGTGGCTTGCAATAAACACTCCAAAAGCAAAAGCAGGCACAGGTGTGCCGTGCTTCTGTCAGCCTGTGTTTTCCTAGGCTCTGCTTTCCAGAGGGACTGAGATGTTCAGTGTGCCTGTGCAGAGGCTTCCTGCACCCCTGAGCTGTCAGTGTCTGCTGGCAGCTCCTTGACATCTTTTTCTAACTGCTGGGGAGGCACAGGAGCTGGGCACACGTGGCTGTTCTCACTCTGAGCCTGCACAGCGTGGGTGGTGCCTATCAGGCCACACATTCCTAGAGGGCAGATGCTCATTGAGGAAACTAGAACCATCTGGGTATGTGCATGACCCAGAGAGAACTCTGCTTTTCCTGTTGACAAACAAAGTCTCCACATTTTTCAGGTCAGGTCTGTTAAAGGCAAATTCCTTCTATTGCTGGAAAAGCTTCCACTGCCCCTAAAGAAAAAGCTGTAAGTTGAACTTCTCAGGTTGCAGCACATGCTCCAATAGCCTCTCAATGTCTGAGGCCCACTGAATGGATTTTAACATATGGAAGCTCAGGGATTTCCCCCTTCCAACTCAAAATATTCCCACCCTTTTTATTAATGAGCTGACTGGCCTGGTAAGGATAAGTGTCCTGCCAGAGTCAGATGGGAGCTCAGCAGCAGCAGCAGCAGCAGGATTTGTCTCCAGTTGCTGTGATACTAATTAACTTTCCCTTTTATTGCTTCCCATTTCAACAGAGGACTTATCGTATTGAGCAGCAATTCCAGCTATATCTTGGAGCCAGCTCCCAACAGCACAAACCAGCACTTGATTTACAGGGTGGACAACCTGACTTTGCAGGGAGGAGCTTGTGGCTTCCAGGGTGCTGGGGATGCAGCCGAAGATTGGCTCAGGAACTTCACAACTGGGATGAAATCACCAGGCCAGAGGGTGAGCAGGGCTCAGCCTGAGTCCATGCATGATGCTCCAAATTCCCCACCTGCTCCCAGCCCTGCTGTTCCCTAGGATTATAGCTGAGAAAGTGAAATGAAGAACATTTAGGAGGGTTTGCAGTGAGCTGGTTGTGAATTAGTGGCTTCAGCAGGGAAATAAATGAGTGTTGGGGACTGTGGTGGGCTGTAGCTGTTCCTACACCCAATACAGGAACCAAAAGTGGCAGAGGACAGGCTTGTGGGCACTTGCTGTAGCTATGCTGGCCTTGGTTGCCCTAAATCAATCCCATTTGGAAGTCCCTGTACGTGATGGGGTGGGGTGAATGGCCAGTGAGAAACTAACTGGGAAAAATGACCTCTACATATATTTTGTGAAGAGTTTATTGGGAAATATTGGGGGAGTAACCCAGTAACCCAATGTTGCTGCTGTTGCTGCTGCAGGTGAAACGGGAGACTCTGCAGGCTACAAAGTATGTGGAGCTCCTGCTCGTGGCTGATAATGCAGAGGTAAGAAACGGGATTTTTATACCCACGGAGCACTGGGCACAGAGCATCCCACCTGCAGCATTTCCTGGGGCTGGGAGGGCTGCTGGGGCCCAGCAAGTTTTCTCTTGCAATCCAGTGGTTCTCAGTAGACAGGGAGAGATGGGTCTTGGTCACTTTTGTGCTGGCAGCCACCGTGGCCCCAGGGAGAGATGCAGGTTGGGATGAGGGCTGAGGGTCAGTTCTGGTCTCCCAGGGTGGTCAGTCCTAGTTATGGCTGGGAGAGCCTGCCTTCAGAACAGGGAAATTTGGGGGTTTCCAGGAGTGGTGTGCTTCTAACTGCAGTACACTTAATCTCTCGAGAAGACAACCATGATTACGCTCTGCTCTGAGCTGCTAGCAGATATATAAATAGACATTTTAAAGGCTCCAGATCACAGAATAGGTCTGGGAGAAGCTGAGCGAAATCAGCAATCCCTCCCCCATCCCCAGCCTGGACAGCAGGCCAGACACACTGACACTGCAAACCACAGAGTGTTTTACTGATTGTTTAATCTCCAGCACAGACGGGAGCCAGGCTGGTCCTATCCATAATTTACAACTTGAAACTCCAGTAGGGAAAACCACACAGTGCTCTGGGCTATAATTTATTCTGAACAAAGCTAAAGAGGCAGAACCCATTTTGGTTTCTCTGTTAGGCAGCAGGACACCAGGGAAGCTGAGAAAACACACAAATACCCAGGAATTGCCATCTGTTGTTCACCATTTGATCAGACAAACTGGGACAGAGTCTCACAGTGCTGTTGTTAACTGCCCTTCCTTTGCTGTGTCCCTCACTAAAAGAGAAGTCCAGAGTTTTGCCATCTATTAAACAAAAATCTGAACATTTTGCCACTTTAACTCTTTGAACCAAACAGTTTGCTAAAATTAACTCACTAATTGCCAGGTAAATATCCAATCCAAGTTGGTAATATCCAATCCAAATTGGTTGGATGAGTGAGTGTGATGAGAGCTCCAGCAGCCTTGACCTCAGACATGAAGTTCTATTATCACACACTTTACCTGGCACATTTGCCAGCTCTTTGTTAGCCCCTGGCTCTGGGGGCACTGGTAAGTTTGGGTTGCTCCACTGTGCCACCACTTGAGGGTGTGCCAGGGATAAATTCTGAATATACCTGTACAGGTGAACTTAAAGTCAGGTGTGCAGCGCGGGGAGACTTCACTTCATAGTTACCTTCTTATTTCCAGAATAATGTGCCTCGTTTTAACACATTTCAGCTCTTTGTAGTTGCCCTTGTGCTGCCTGACATGTTCACTTTGTTCAGTTTCAGAAACATCACTTCAGCATCGAAGCCACAAGGCAGAAATTAGTGGAGGCTGCTAATTACGTAGATAAGGTGAGACCGGGTGTGTGTGAAAGGAGGAAAGCAAGGCCCAGATCATAAAATATGAGAATTAATTGGGCCAGAGGAAGGCTGGCTTTTTGGGAGAGAGAATAATGTTTTGGCAGTTCTCCCCAGGGTTTTGGGGAAAGCATCTGCCAAACAATTGTGTTGTTCCAAATCCAGAACAAGGTGGAGGATCTCCATTCCTTGGAGCCAGCATGAGCACCTTGTGCTTTACAGAAATGCACTACATTTCTGTAAAAACTGTTACCTAAGTAATGCTTTCTGAAAAGGGACTGAGGTATTCCCTTGAAATGGTAGAAAACCTGGGAAGTAGAGCTGGAAGGAGCTTTCAGAAGTCATCCCTGCAGTGGTATCTAGTGCTGCTGAAGTAAAACTCCCTTACTTTTCAGAATTTCTCCCTTTCTGCTCCCCTTAAACTCCTTCCACCACTCCCTTCACCCGGCTACTCATGAATACTTCTCCTGTTTGTACTTGACGTGGGCAGAAGATTATTTCCTTACTCTCTTCAGGAATTTTGGCATATTGGAAGATGAAACATGATGTCAGTCTTCAGTCTTTGTTTCTTCAGATTATGTCTTTGCCAATCATTCAAAAATGAAAGCTCAATGTCTCTATTCCAGTCAAGTTTAGGTTTTCGGGTGGTTGCATGTTTCTGTTTGCAGAGCTCAGCTGAAATGAAGCTGAAATGCTGGAATTTCCAGAGGGACATCTTCTCTGGACACATGGATCTCTAGTAGCAATTAGCAGTATATATTCAAGATTTAAAACACAGTAAAATAACTTTGTGGTCCTCATTTTATCACCTCTTTTCTTTTGTGTATCTCAGTTTTACAGGGCCTTGAATATCCGGATTGCCTTGGTGGGGCTGGAGATCTGGAATTATGAGGATAAATGTGATGTAACAGAGAATCCCTACTCCACCCTCAAGTCCTTTCTGGCCTGGAGTAGCAAAGAGAGGCTGCACAGAAAACACGATAATGCCCAGCTAATCACGTAAGCTCATTGCTCCTGCTTCTGACAGGTGGGTTGGGTGGGTGGGAAACCAGTTTGTACCATGATATCCTCCCAGGATTCAAAGTGGCTTTGTGGAAAGCATTAATTCCTGACCCATCCCACTGACCCCAGCCTGGTGCTGGGAGCCAGCTGATGATGGGCTGTGACTGGTGGACCACTGATCCCATCAGGGCCACTGGCCTGGCCAACAATGCCAATGGCATTGGAAGAAAAATTTGCAGCAGCTCTCACATCTCCTTACCTCTTCCATGGAAATTCATCCACAGGATGAGTCACAGGACCTGTAGGGTTGAAATGCAGAGATACAATGCCTTTTCCCTTGTCTTCTTTGGTTGGGTTTTTTTTTTTCCCCCCCTTTAACATTACTGTATTTCCTCTCCATCTGGTCATGTCCTGAGCACAATTTCCAGGGCTCCCATTTCAAATTTGCTGCCAGGGTGGTGCAGAATTCCAGCTCAGAGGCAGGAGCAGAGCGTGGCTGTACCTCAGAGGTGTTACCTACTACTCTCTCAAGTCCCCAAATCCCAAGCTGGCAAATACCAGGCTTATGGTAAATTGAGTGCTCACAAACAGTACTCAGCTAAGGATCCAGAAATAATCTTTTCTGTGCTTGTTGCAAAGCTCAGCAGGAGCACTATTTGGAACCAAACCATTATAACAAATAGGATTGTCTGCTGGCCCATAAAACAGAGTAGCAGTCCAAGATAAACAGCCCTAAAGGCTTTGTAGCTCTGCTATGGTGTCCTGCACTGGAAGACACTATAAAGACAATGTGCCCCCTGACACTGTGTAAGGAGCTGTGCACTGCAGGGTGATTTCTCTGCCTCAGTGTGTCTCATTTCTCTGCCTCCTCGAGTGCCTCAGTGCCATTTCATGCTCTTTCTGGGTTGATTTTAGGGGTAAGCCCTTCAAAGGTACCACAGTGGGCTTGGCTCCCGTGATGGCCATGTGCTCTGATTTCCAGTCAGGAGGAGTAAACATGGTAAGTGATTGCCAATACCCAATATAAAGCTTCTTGCCAGCAGTGAATACCTAGGAGAGATGCCTCCTAAAGCCCAGGGAGAAAATATTTCCTGTGAAGTTCTCCACTCACCTGCTTATAGGCAGGAATACCTTCAGTAGATCTTTTCTACACGTACAAATGAGAAGTTCCCCTCACCCCATTGACCCAGAGGTGCACAGGACAGGCACAGGTAAAATGCTGACCTGCCTCTTTGATCCTGCACAGGACCACTCTGATAATGCCATTGGTGTTGCTGCTACCATTGCCCACGAGATGGGGCACAATTTTGGCATGAATCACGACTCTGCTGGCTGCTGCACCACCCCTGCAGCAGATGGGGGCTGCATCATGGCCTCTGCAACTGGGTGAGTTCATCTTGCACGGGCTCAGGGAGCAATGCAAGGGCTTTGTTACAAGAGCCTTGGTGGAGTAAAAGCAAGAAATGTAGAGTGAAAGTGGGTTTGTTGCTGCCTGCTGGAGTCAGTGTTTGTAGATAAAAAATTGCTGGACAGACCCTGGGTCATGGAGCAGTAGCAATTTGCTAATTCCCAATGAACTGATTCCTGCCTGAGACTGGCCTTAGGAAATGGCAGCGTTTAAAAAGTGGAGCTCTGACCTGTCTGGCAAAAGGAAAATTTCCCTGTTCCCTTTTCTTAAGAATACTCCTTGGTTTCTGAGAGCCTGTGTTTAACAGGAAAGAAGTATTTGAGAGAAAGGGGAAGCAAGAGTGGCTCCAGAAGCCCATAGGAATTCAAAATTTGATTTTGGATGAGGAAACATAAAAATTTCTACAATGCAGTCACGAAACATGCCAGAAAAACCCATACACTTAAAGCCACATTCACCATTTTTCTCAAGCCTTCCTCTGTTTGAACAGATTTATTTTTTTCATAGGCATCTCCTTTTATGTGCATCATTTCCTCCAAAACCATTTGGGTGAGAAGTGAAAGCACAGTGGCATGCAAGCAGAGCACAAAACATCCAAACACATTCACAGCCACACATGGAGTGCACAGGCATTGTAGCAACAGAAAATTAATAATTCATGTCACAAGCAATATTCATGTTCTTCAAAATAAGGTGGTAGATAGGAAAAATTAAATATTATTTTTAGCAGTTAGGCTAACAAAGAGTTATTCACAGGCCAAATGCTGGATTCTCAGGCTTGTTCAAGCAGTTAGGAATAAGCCACAGCTCCAGTACTGAGGCGGAGAGGACAGCCACGCTTGTCAGCAATCACAGTCAAGTGTAACTCAACATATTTTGGTTCTATGAAGTTCATTTTGTAAGGCCATTATATTACTAAACAACCTTGCAGTGCAGTCTCACCTGTGTAGTGCAGGCACAGGAAATCACAATCTGCTTTAGCACAACTCCCAGGAATTTCAGGGAGAGACCTGTTTCCTTTGGCACTTGTCAGGATTTGCATGTGCTCCTTTTTGGTTCTCTAAACCACTGCCCAGACCTGTGTTCATGTTTTTCTACCCTGTCTGTACTCAGGCACCCATTCCCCAAGGTGTTCAACCAGTGCAACAGACAGGAGCTGGAGAAGTACCTGCAGTCTGGGGGAGGGATGTGTCTCTCCAACATGCCAGACACCAAACGAATGTATGGTGGAGGGAAATGTGGAAATGGCTACTTGGAAGAGGGGGAGGAGTGTGACTGTGGAGAGGTGGAGGTAACAATTGTTCAGATCCAGCCATTTGGGGTTTCGTGGGACAGGGGGTTTTTTTGTTTTTTTTTGTTTGTTTGTTTGGTTTTTTTTAATTATGTATTTTGCAAATGCTGTTTTGTGATCTGTAGTCAGCTTTTCTTTGTGCAGGAGACAAAAATATCTTCCCTGCATGTAAATGTAAATCAAGGCTCTAAAACACCACATCTGACTTCACAGTGTGTGGTACAATCCACCCCAGGACTCAGGGATGGTGTGGTCCAGGGCTGGACAGAGGTGATTAAAACTTTGTTTGAAAAGGAGATGAAAAAGTGATTTTAGGTTACAGAATCACAGATTCATTTAGGTTGGAAAAGACCTTCCAGATCATCAAATCCAACCTGTGACCCATCACCACAGGTCTGAATGCCACATCCAGTCATTTCTTGAATACCTCCAGGGATGGTGACCCCACCACCTCCCTGGACAGCCCATCCCAGTGCTTAACAACCCCTTCAGTGAAAAAATTCTTCCAGATGTTGCAGTTTCATATACAAGTTCACTTTAGCTATGGCCCCACTCCTGTTAAGGATGGGGCTTCTCTCAGCAGTGCATCTCACTTCTGCAAACCCATCCTTTGCCTCATGAGAGAGAAGGGAGCTGGAGCCAGCAGCCCAGGCTCTCTCTCCAGATGGGATAAGGAGCTGTGTCCCATCAGCCCATCCGAGGATGCTGTGCAGGGCTGGGTGCTATGGGATAATGTGAAAGGGAGGGGGTTACTTGGTGTGTGAGAACACCTCAGTGCCAGCTCAGATCTGCCCTGTGAGCTCTGCTGCATCTCTCTGTCTGCCAGGACTGCAGGAACCCCTGCTGTGAGCCCAGGACCTGCTCCCTGAAACCTGGTGCTGAATGTGCCCACGGCAGCTGCTGCCATCAGTGCAAGGTGGGACCTCTGGGCTTTCCTAAAGGAAAGGGAAAAACAGGGGTGCAAGTGTGAGGCTGAAAACTGGAGGGGGAAGGGGAAAAACCACAGCCAAATACAGCCAGATGTGAAGTTCAACTCCTCACCTGGTTTGACTTTTCTTTAAGTGCAACAGCTGTAAGTGTAATCAAACTAGTGGGGCCCTTTGTTCTGGCTGATTAAATTGACTCCTGTGATATCTTAAGATGAGCTGTGAATGCTGCTGGAGTGAAGTCACACTGCCTCTCTTAAACACTGAAGGATTAATCAGAGCTGATATTTCTCTCCATTGGCTCTAGAAGAAATCTAGAAAGAGCTCTTGGAGCAAATGCTTCCTCCAGGGATTAGGCTGGATGCTGTGTTTGCTCTGAACCCTCTTTTCTGGGGTGCAGCTGAATTCCTTTAGCTCAGGTGTTTGCTGAAGAACTGCTGGCAAACAGTATAATTTTAAATCTCAGCTTTCCTTATAGTGACTGGTTAAAATGGGTTTCTGGTTTTGGAGCCAAAGATCTCAAATTTGACAACAAATTAACTCAAAAAAGAACATGAGCAAACATTCCTCTTAAGCTCATCTTTATGTTTGCACACTGAATATATGCTCTTACTGACCTATCCTGAGTATGGGGAAAACAATTTCCAGAAATTCACCTGGACTCCCTTGGAACAACCTCCCAGATGTAACTGTGAATGCCCTTTGTTCTCCACGTGTGTGGTGGACAAGAGAAGAATGAACTGAGTAAACCCATAAGCAAGGGAGACATAAGTTATGCATCAGGAAAATGTCTCCAGCAGAAATGACAGGCAAACACAGAAACAAACTTCCCAACCAGGGAGGGTTTTGAGAACAGATTACACAAACATCTGTCAGAAATGGTTCAGGCAAATTGGATCCTACCCTAGGGTAGAGTGAGATGGATCAGTGTCCCCATGAGGCCTGGCAGCCTTGCATTCTGTGCATGATCTCATTGCTACCTGGGGGAGGGATCCAGTCATTAATTGTGTTCTGCAGTTCACCAGCTAATGAAGTCCCAGAGGCACAGGTCACTGCTGGCCTCAGAGACAAGGAGGACAAAGTGACACAAGCAAGGTTCTGCTTTATCTACAGACATGAAACCACAGAGGAGCCAAGCAATAATTCTGGATTTTCCCCACTGTCTCTTTTAGCTGATGTCTCCAGGAACTCCCTGCAGGAAGAGGTCAGGGCTCTGTGACCTCCCAGAATATTGCACTGGCGAGTCCCCGTTCTGCCCCCTCAACTCCTACCAGATTGATGGGGCTCCCTGTGATGGAGGAAAGGCTTTTTGCTACAGTGGCATGTGCCTCACCTACAGGGACCAGTGTGTGCAGCTGTGGGGGCCTGGTAAGGACCCTGCTGCAGCAGAACCTGCTCTCCTTTGAACCAGCACCTGCTCTACCCCTGCTGCTCCTCACCCTGAGCAAGGCAGGAGTAAATTCCATACCTGCTGTCAGCAGCAGAGGCTGAGGAACCTTTTCTCCTGCCTTACTCATGTGGAGGAGGCAGCAAAATATTTCCTATGCTCCAACCATTCCAGAAAAAGGACAAGGGAGTGGTTGGCATGGGGTGAGACGAAGCAGCCACTGGAATCTCTTCCATGCAGGAGCACAGCCAGCACCAGATGCCTGCTTTGAGAAGGTCAATGCTGCTGGAGACATCTACGGGAACTGTGGGAAAGACATCTACGGGAATTACAGGAAGTGTGACATGAGGTACAAAGCAGAGTGGCAGCCCAGAGCTGCTCACTGCAGAAGATGTTTTTATATGTTACAAAATTATGGGCCAGGGGATAAAACTGGTCCATGCATTGGTTGACTCCCTCCCTCTGCCTCCTGGGAAACCAGCTGCATCCTTGTGGGACTTGGAGCCCTTGCAGCTGAAGATTTCAGTTCACCATTTTCAAACATCTAGTTGATATTCTTCCAAAGAAACAGAAGAGGGAGGATTTTTTTAAATCTCTAAGATAAATGTAGCTTTCTAACTGAGACAAAAATTTCTTAGTCTTACATCTGATTTTGTTGAGCATCCATGGGCACTGTGGGGTGGTACCATCAGTATCCATCAGACACTGTTGCTTGGGGTAATTCCTGGGGAGGTGCCTGCTCATTTAGCAGTGACTCAGCACAGCTGCTTTAATTTACACTTAGAGCTCATGTCTGCAAAACATTCAGCAAGCCAGGAACGATCACTTTAGCCTTTCCTTTGAAATCAGAGACGCTAAATGCGGGAAGATCCAGTGCCAGAGCTCTGCTGCCAAGCCCCTGCAGCCCAATGCCGTGGCCATAGACACCACGGTGAGCAGGCAGCGCTGCCGAGGCACCCACGTGTACAGATCCGACAGCGAGGAGAAGGAGATGCTGGACCCCGGCTTGGTGCTGACAGGAACAAAGTGTGGGAGCCATCATGTAGGTACACTTCTGCTTGGAGGGGCTTGGAGGAGGTTCAGAGTATCACTTTGCCACCCAGAACGTGCTTTGGGGTTATCAAGCTATTGGTTTTTTATGTCTAACACTTATCTAGGAGATTTCTGTATTCGTTAGAGAAATAATTCCTCAGAGGCCTCAGAGAAGTGATGGAAAGACACACACCAAAGGCTTTATGTGTCTGCCAGATAAAGTTCAGGGCCAGTGCTAAATCTGGGATTTGCTAGTTGGTTGAAGTTGTCTCACCTAAAGACGAGACACTTGAAAACCAAGGCATGTGAGAGCTCCTTCAGGGACTTGCCATGTGGGCATGGCCAAGCTGTGGCCAGCTGAGCTCCCACTTCTCTCTGATTCCCACTGACTGGGATTTGGGGTGGTGTTAACTGTTTGCTTGGGCACCAGGTTAACTTCATTTCCTGTTACTCTGCCCAGGGAGTTAATTAGTTCTGTTTCCAAGGTGTCTGGGACCTGCAAGCCACAAAATAGCAGTGACAGGGTAGATAACTCAGAGAGCCAACACTGAGCTTTTGGATGCTTTCTGTGCAGGTTTGCTTTGAGGGGCGCTGCCAGAACATGTCCATCATCTTTGATTCTGAGAGCTGTAGCAAGAAGTGCCATGGCCATGGAGTAAGTGTCTTCTTTTTCATCTTTTTATCTCCCTTCCAGGCTGAAGCAGGATGGGCTTCCATTCTTCTGTGCTGCTTGTTCAGCTCAGTTCTGATACCTTCCTTAGGTTTGCTCTGGACTTTGGCTTCTTGGCTATCAGTTTGCGTATTTCTTTCCTCTTTGATGCATTTTCTGGTCCATGAATGTCCCTTTGACAAAGGATTTAAGGAGGGATATGAATTGCAATAAATGAAAAACAAGAAGTAATCTTAAAGAAAAATGTCCCGGGCCCAGTTTAGATTGTATAAAAAAGTATTAGACTTGCTAAAGAAAAAAACATAGCAAAAAATAACATTTAAAGCAGTGTATCCCAAATTGCTTTGGAATAAAGCCCCCAGGGAATGGAAAGAAAAGACAAATATCAATGGGCCAAGTTCTTAAGCCTAAAAAATAAGAAATCTTCACTTGATGAAAGGGAAAATCCATGTCCTTCAGTTAAGAGATAAGACAAAGGCATTTCTAAATGCTGCTTTTCTGCCGAATTCAGGTTATTGACACTTCAGCTGAAGAACCCTTGTCTTTTGGAGAAAGGGAGAATTTCTGAGGAAATGAAAGGCACTTCCACTCCCTGAAGAAAAGAGTTCCCAGGCACTCAGCTCCCATTGGAGTCGCTCCTGTAGTGTTTCATTCAGCAAGGGCTTAATTTGTTTTCACTTGCAGGTTTCTTAGTAGCTTCCACTTGAATCTCTGCATCTTCCCACTCCAGGTGTGCAACAACAACAAGAATTGCCACTGCAACCAGGGCTGGGCCCCCCCGTTCTGCAACAAGGAGGGGACAGGAGGCAGCTTGGACAGTGGTCCCCCTCTGCCTGAAGGTGAGAGGGACCAGCTCTGCTATGGGGCCACTTCAGAAGGACTTGAGTTGGCTGGGAGCAGAGAGATTTCCATTTAACAAACTCTACTGTCTTGCCCTCAGGCTCTTCAGTGGTTGTGATAACTCTGGCAATCCTGGCTTCCATTCTCCTTCTCAAAGGAATCTTGTTTTTATTCTATTATCTGAAATGCTGGAGCAAATTTGCCATCTGTTCTCTGAAGAAGACACCTCAGTTCAGGTAAGTTGTCAGTGCTGTGCCTTGTCTGATTGTCCCCCCTCCTGCCAGGACAGCAGAGCCATTGCAAATGCTGTGAGGAATGTCACTAAATTGATTTGTTGGTATAGTCACTATTGGCTTCTCATTTTTTCACTCCAGCAAAGATAAAACAGTAAATACAGGAAAATAAAGGAGAAAGCATATCAAGACATTAACACCCTTTTCTTTCTTTCTTTCCTTGTCAGTGACAACTCTGGAACTGGGCATGCAAACCCTGCCTTCAAGCTGAGAACCCCCCAGCAGCAGAGGAAGGTAGGGGCAGGGGCAGCTTCCAGCTGCAGGGCAGAGATGCAGCTGCCCCAGGGTGTGGGGTGTGGTTTCCCCTCACTGGATTTGAGGAGTGGTTTTATCAAAGGATGGGGAAAGGAGACAGACATCACCTGTGGCTGAAAGTCAGTGTTAGCTGAGTGTAGCACCAGTTCCTAGTGATTTCCTCAAAGGCAGGAGCTGGGATCTGACCAGGCCTGGGTGGCTGCTTGTCTCTCCTGCTGGATCCTCTGTTGTCACATCCCCCATCTCAAAACTGGAGAAATGGCAAACCCTGGGTTGATTTGCAAGTGTCACACTGATGCCTGGATTACTGTGTTCTCTTGATTTCCATTTCTGCCTCGTGATCCCAGGTGGTCCCAGTCCCTCTAATCCACACCTACAAGACATACACAATTCATACTGGTCTTGCAGGCAATATTTTCTACTCTGTGGCTCAGAGACCTCACATAGATCCTCAGAAGTATCACAGCAAGTAAAAAGGGTGGTTTTAAGTGGAAATACATGAGGATTTGTGACTCTTCTGCACAGGTGATTGGCTTCCCTGAAGTCCCCCCCAAACCTCCTTCTCAGCAAGCTCCAGGGCTCCAGATGAGCAGGCAGCAGCCCCCCACCTTCCCTGGCAGCCTCAGCTGCGGCGTGGGGCCAGCACAGCCCAAGGACATTCCCCGGAGGACACCCCCAAGCAGGCCAGCACCTCCTGCTCCCAAACCTCCACCCTCTCAGGTATGGAGTCCTGCTGCTGTCCTGTAGCTGCTGTTTGATGGCAGGTTTGTCCTGGTGGAGCCTCTTGCCCTGGGGGAACTGTTGGTCTTGACCCAAACTGACCCCATCTAATGGGAGCTTCCTCTCCATGAGGTCATTTTGAGGGTTAAAAGGAAAGATTTATTTCTTTTGCTGGCAGCTCTGTTCTAAATTTACAATGGGCCCCACATTCTTATTGAGAAGATGGTAAATCACTCAGACTGACTTCAACCCATTTTGCAAAATAATATTATTATATTGGGGCCCTCAAAGAAGCAAAGGGCCCAGTAACAGTGGGTAGCAGGAGGCTGGCTCCCAGGCAGCCTCTCTCTGGAGGACATAGAGGAAAACAAACCCTATGAAGCAAAATCTTAACAAATGGGGCTTGTTTCTAGCTCCATTGTTCCTGTGAACAGCCAGCACTTCAGCAGGAAAGAAAATTAAAACAAAAGCAGGAAGCTGAGTGTTGTCAATAAGGAATAGGTATCCTTCCCAGCTGCTTGTTGACAAGTTCCCCATGATCTCCTTTGTGCTCCCTCCCCAACACTTTCAGTCTCTTTATTTCTGTCAGCCTTATGAGATGGAACACTTTTCATAGGATTTCCACAAGAAACCTCACTGTTTCTGGGTTAGTGGAGAGCCACGAGTTGGGGAAGGCACAGGGGAAATGATTAATGTCACTTTTTGCTAGTTGCAGTGTCCTTCCTAGATGTTTGCAGCATCTGCCAGACTTGCTCTTTTGCTATTCCTATAGGAGCTCTGCAGACCTGGCAGTCAGTGGAATTTAGTCTGCCTTGTCCTTCCTGGAGTCACAGGGCAAGATCCTTGGGGAGCAATAGATCCCCAAGCCATCAAGCATTGCATTTATGCATAGTCTGAGGAGACTGCAGGGGTTTTGGGTGCCCTCCAAGTTGTGAGTGCAGCTGTGTTTGTTAAATCAACACCTGTAAGGCAGCAGCTTAGCACAGAGCCTGAGCAACAACGGGCAATTGGCTCTTGTGGGGGTAACTTCTCCCCCTGGGACATGCTTTCCACTGAAATTCATTAGATGAATGGAAAATAGAATGCTCTGAGCATCCTATTAGGGACAGCTGTGTGCACAAACAAATAATAACTGCTTGTGGGTCTGTGTGTGTTTGCACATATGTAGTGTTTCCAGGCATTGTAGAGGCAAACAAACAGTGAATTTATGTGTGTGGAACTTGCTTCCAGCCATGAAGTGCATCAGTTAATGTAGCTAATTAAAAAGGCTCTGGAACACAATATAGGTTTAGTAATAGGTTACCTATTATTTCCAAAACTTAAGGCTTAAATTGAAAACTATTTCTTTCTTCTGTAGGACATTTCAAGGCCCCGGCCACCCCAGAGAGCTCTGCCAGCAAATCCCATCCCATCCAGATCCAGAGGCTGGCAGGGGAGCAGCCCTGCTGTCCCACTGCCTCCTGGGCACTGCAGAGCCCCAGGAATCCTCCAGCCTGTGGCAGAGGTAGGCACTGAGAGGGGTGGTGGGAAGCACCCCTCACCCCTGGGGAATAAAAACACTCTGAAGGGAACATCAGCCTGCAGAACAGCTTTGTGCACAGCCCAGGTGGGTGGAGACAGAGAGGCTGGGGTTGCTCACCTTTATTGCAGGGCTCTCTGTTTTCATCTGCTTCATATTAAGAATTTAGTGAGTTGAGCAAAACAGTGAATTCAGTCCTCCACATTCCTCAGGCAAGGCATTTGTATCAGTGGGGCAGAGCAATGGGGCCAAGGGCTGTGGGACCCACAAGTGTTAGTGAAGAGCAGCAAAACATGAAGACTCAGACAAGACTTGAAGATCCCAGTAAAGAACAAAAATTCTTTCCAGCCTCTCTAGCCATGGATAAGGAAATGCTTTCTCAGCAGGGAGTGTTTCACAAAAATCATCCTGAATACAGGCACTTAATAAGGGACTTGTAGGCACTGAGTTCAGTGCTCTGCAGACTGGGCCCTTTAACACAAAACATCCCCACTCCACACAGCACAGTCATATGTCTCCAGCCTGCAATATACTGGAGGCCAGCTGTGGAAAATGGAGAAAGCTGCAGGAACTTCCTTGTGGGAGACTTCCTGTGTGATACATTGGGTTTGTGAATTGTTTGTGAATTGTTTGTGAATGCAGACAGGCTAACATCAGCTCCAGGAGAGCGTGAGGACACCGCTTGTTCTTCCATCAGTGCTCACTCCTTTTCCTATTTTTCCCTCTCACCCAGAATGCTGGTGCCTGGACAGCTGGAGCAGTGAACAGCTTGAAAGTGGGACAGCCAGGCTCCCGTGGGCATTCCTGAAGCAGCCTGTTCCTGGCTGCTCTGCCCTTCACAGGGCACTGGATGGCCTTCATCACCCAAAAACACTCTCACCCCTTCACTGCCAGGACAGTGTCCCAGTTCCTCTCCTCCTGCCCCAGCCCTGTCGCTCTGTGACTCACCAGGCTGCAGTCAGGCATGCCAGGGCTGCCCCAGGTACATGCCAGGCTCAGCTGGACCCCCTCTGCCTTTTCCACGTAGGGATGACTTGTTTATACGGTATTTAAATATTGTTGTGCAATATCCAGTGCAGGGATGGGGTGATGGGGGTTTCCACGTGTTTTTAATCAGTTATTTAAGTATTACCAGGGAGAACAAGCTGTGAGTGCAGGTGCTGGCCTTGATGGGCTTTCATGTGAGCCCTGTTGGCTTCCTCAGCCCCCCCACACAGCTGCAGGAGCATATTGGTGCTATACAGAACCCACTGCCTCTGGGGAGAGCAGCTGGTGATAACATTCTTCAGTTTATTCTCTGTTTACAGGGGGTGGCAAGTGGGGCCCCAACAGGGAGCCAACCGTGAAAACAGAATTTGTGGGGCCACTGTGGATTTTGATCAGCTTTAGCAGAGGGGATTCTTTTTTATTTAATTTTTTTCCCCAAATTACCCTCTTCAGCAGGAGCGTTGCGACCTCCAGCACTCGCTTGTCTTCCCTTGGTGCTGTAAATCCCAAAAGCAGCCCCAGCACGGCCCAGGAGCTCCAACCCATGTCCTTAGGACACACTCAAGGTACGACAGGGCAGCTGTGGCCCAGAGCCAGAGCAAAAGGCCAGCAGGGAGCTCAGCAGAGGCAGCGCTGGGACCCCAGTGTGCGGTACCGTGAGCAGGAGATGCTTCTGCAGGTGTCTCCTCAGGTGTGGTCTGTGCTCCCAAACCAGTGAGAAACCCACCTGGAAAATGCCCAGGTGGTGAAACAGCCTAAATATTAACACAACACATGGTGCTTTTGTAGGGCAGCTCTCGTACTCCAGGTTTTTCCTCCAGGCCATGGATGGAGGGAGCTGTCTGTGTGCACTTTAAGCAGTTGATGGTTCTGACCCTGAGGACCTCCCTTATGAGTTTAGTTTTTTCTTCTCGTAATAGTTTGGCTTTTGTATGTGGTTTTTTTTTTTTTTTTCCTCAGGATTTTAAAATAAGACCTTCTGTTGTGCCAGATTCTTTTTTTTTTCCTTGAAATTATTTCCTAGGAGAACACAGGGAAATCTGGAGTTGTGGTTACAACAGTCCTCTTGTGTCTGATTTATTATGGACACATCCTCAAAGAGCATGACTGCTGCTCCACATGTGAGAAACTATTATTGGCATAAAGAAAATGAGTCTTGTTTGCTGGTTCTTTCCCTAAGATCTGCTCATTAAAGAAATCCCAGATAAACCTTAAGAACTCATTACATTTGTAGTTATATGTAGTAGTAGTGTATCTGTAGGATTACATAAGTCCCATTAGTTTTCACAACTTTACTACCTCTTTCTCCACAAGGAAACAGTTCACATGATGTGTCTTGAAATTCTCACAGATTATTCCTTATTTTACTAATTTTAGATATTTTCTTACCTTCTATGTGCCTGGAAAAGAAACCAATCTAAAAACTTCTTTCTGAAATAAGGGAGGGCAAGTAAAAGACAACAACTTTCTAACCTTTGTCTTTTTTGATAGTTGGGTTATATTGCATTTAAAAATGTGTATTTAAACAATCCCCAACCTTGCTGTTTCCTGGTATGTAATGGCAGGTTTGGCTCACAGTGCAGCAGGACTGTACATACACTGTAATTGTTGATTCAACCACGAGAACTTGATCTCATACCTGAGCCCTCCCTTCTGCTCCAACCCCTGATCTTCAGCAAATGGCCACTAAAAGTCACTGAAATTACTTTCACTGCATTTCATGTGAGCATGGGATCAAGGTTTCAAAAAATGCCCCCAGACACACAATGCTCAGAAAACACCTGGACATGCCCAAACTCGAAGAGAAAACTTTATTGCTGGAACATCACAAAAATCTCTAAAAGGTAGTTTTAAGTAAGTCCTTTTAAATTTTCAGCTGTGTGCAAGTTGAGTGAATGAGACCAGGGGAACTGCAGGAGGAGTAAAAGATGGTAAAACCTGATTCTTTTGAAAGATAATATTACTTGGGAGAACTTATAACAAAATACATCTCACTTTCTTCCGTGTCCACATGTTAATGGTTTACAATAATGCTCTCTATGCATCTATGCAAATACTTGAAGAATGCAATTCATTGTGCCTTTTGCCTAGTTTTAATAAAATTTGTTGTTGTCATGAACAAATACTCTTTCACTGTCTATTATTTCATTACCTCAGTTCAAGTCTTCATTTTCTATGTGGCATTTCCCCAGGGATGGCAGGATTGCTTTAACGAAATGCACTTCTAGAGTGAGGAAAGATGAGTCCTATTTACAGCCATTTTCTAAAATAAAATGCAGAAAGCATCACAGTGATTAGGATGCCAAAACCAAAGCTGGAGTGAGTGACTTGGATTATTTTCTGCCACCAAAGGAGGTCGCTGCCGTTTTACTCTGCTGCAGATGCTCTTTCTGTTGTTCTCAGCTGTCCCTCAGCCTCTTTATCCTTTAGGGCTACACTAGTAACGTGAAATAATGAAAAACTTTCAGATCCACCTGCAACTTTTTGGTTTTTTATTTTTGAAAAAAACCTTTATTTCCCTTTCCACATTCCAAAAAGATAGCACTGAAATGTTGTTAAAGAAAGAGATTGCATCGTCCTCTCTCCCAAAGCCCCACACTGTATTTGCTCAGTGATGCTCACACTCAGGTACAATCAGGTGAGCATCTCAGAGGACAGCAGGACACCTCGTGGGGCTCAAAGAATCTGGGGGGTTTTCCAAGGTCAAGATATTTCCTGAGGAAAAAAATATTTTCTATTTACAGCCACTTGGTCTTTCAGACTGAAAAAACTGTCACAAGAAGTTTTGGAGACAGTGGTAGAGCTTCTCTTGACATGAGGTTTACCCTGCCAGAGCTCCCCACCCTGAGCAAGGACTGACATTCCTCAGGTGGGGTCTGGGTCAGGCCCAGCAACTTCACCAAAGCTTGGACAACAGAGCTGCTCAGGGAAAAAAAAATCCAAAGAAACAAAACTCCCATAAAAATAATTAACACTGCTTCAGGGAAACTCCTGCACCTCGCAAAAAAACAAAAGCTGAAAAAGATCTCTCTGTAAAAACACTTCATGGCTTGAGTCCTGCCGCTGAGCCTGAGTGAGCAGTTATTGCAAAATCCACCATGTTTTGCCCACATTCACCAATATTCTTGTCCCGTTATTTGCAGAGCAAGTGGTCAAACATGGATGAGCAGAGTCTGAGTAGCACCGTTCAGTCCTTGTCTCTCACCTCCTCTTGAGATGCTGGTGTGTACTTTAGAGTTCATGCAAGTGTCTAGAAGGGAAACAAAAAAAGACAAAAACCACTAATCAATGATCCATCAAGGCCTGGAAACAAAGACATCAATGGCCACCCGGGGGAAGGAGTGAAGGGTAAACATCAGCTGTGCCAAGAATAAGAGAAGGGAAGGGGCCTCAGAGAGGAGCTTTGTTCCAGCACTATCATATTTCTAGAGGATTTTTGTTTCCAGTGTCTGCATGTATTAGGGCCCAGAGAGGATTAAACACACCCCTTGCTGCCACACCATGACAGAGATCCCATCCAAAAGCCTGGAGAAAGACTTGACTTTGGAAAAGACACCGTTCATTTTATTTTCTGCTTTTCCTTTTCAAAATTTTCCCCTGGCACTTGGAATATTGACATCACCCACCCAACCTCCAGCCCCCTGCATGTAACACCCTAAGTGCAGAGCATGAATACTTTGGGTTTATCCTCTGGGGCGATGCTGGAGTTGTCCACCTCTATCAGGATGTTCTTGTCATCTCTGGTGACCGGCCCTGGCTGTTCATTCTGAAGGACTTGGGGTAAATTCCCTAAACTGACATCCACATCTTTGAAAGCATGGAGTAAAAACACCCCCAAAATGATGGTCAGGAAGCCACAGACTGTCCCAATGATGTCAACCACGGTCATGGTGACCCACTCCTTGAAGAGGATGATGGAAGTGGTGATGACGATGGTGGTGAACAGCACGTAGTAGATGGGGAACACCAAAGAGGTGTTGAAAATGTCTAGAGACTTGTTGAGGTAGTTGATCTGTGTGGTGATGGATGCCACCAGCGTGGCCACCAGGATCCAGGTCAGGGGGTGCTGCAGCACAGGCTGGCCAGCAAAGAAGCCCTTGATGGCAATTCCCAAGCCCTTGACCGAGGACACGGAGAAGGCGCCGATCACGGAGCAGATGGTGAGGTAGACGAGGATGTTGCTCTGCCCGTAACGGGGGCCGAGGTAGAAGATCAGGAGGAAGCAGAGAGCCAGGAGGATCGCAGCATAAGCCAGGAAACCTGCAGGAGGGAGAGAAGAACTCAGAACTCCAGCAGTGGGCACGGGGAGAGGTTTGCACTGCCCGGCCCCGAGAGGGAAAACACGGCTGGCTGCGTACCCGGCTCCTTCAGCTTGGAAGTCATTTCCTCCAGGGTGGTGACCTCCTCGTCCTCTGGGGCATGTATGACCATCACAGTGCTGCCCACCAGGCTCAGCAGGCAGCCCAGCTTTCCCAGCAGGTTGAGCCGTTCTCCAAGCAAATACGAGGACAGGATGGCACTGCACGGGACACAAAAACATCAGCCAGTGCTTTGCACTCCTTTAAAGAAGGAACAGCAGCTCTAAGAAAGTTCAGAATGCTTCCACGTGATACAAGGATGAAAATTTGGTGTAAATTAGTTGGATCCCAGTGGGTTAATACACAATCACATGACATGTATCACAGATGAACCTGCAGGGGTGCAGGGGTGACCTGTAGATCACAGCTCTTGTGTCAGCAAGGTGCAAAAATGCTGAATGTTTTAGCACATCCTCAGAAATATTTTTTGGGGTTGGCAGAATCATTCAGGAGCATTATGAAGCTTTTACTGCTCAAGAAAATTACTTCAAGGGCCAGTGTAACAGAGAAAAACCTGAACCTAACAAAAAAAAGCTGTTAATTTTAATTAAATCATCAGAACTATTAGAAAGAGAAATAGAGAAACTCTGAAAGTACTGGGGCTACAGATATATCTGCAAAAATATCTAGTTGTTGCCCAAAAAAAAAAAAGAAAACCTGGGGCAAGATGCCAGAGCAGTCCTAACTCTCCTTTTGCTTATGCATGTCATAATACAGTCTTTCTATAAAAGCTTAAGTAGCCAGAGCCATGTAGTTTGGTAGGAATGTCCTATTTAAAAATAAAGAAGTTAAATAGGGTTTCAGCCCTTTTGGGAACAGCCAGAAGCATAAAACCCTACAGCATAAGAGGACCTAAAAGCTTATAAAAGAAAAGGCAGGTGGAAAGGCAGTTTGAAAACAAGCCTGATATTTTTGACCCTTTAAAATTTTTAGTACTCCTGATTACAAAAACAAAACAAACAAACATTAGAACCCCACCAACCTTGAGTGGTTAAAGAGCTGGAATAAAGAACTATATTTGCAATAATTTAACCTACAGTGTATGTGGCTCCTCTCCACATCCAGCATTTCCAGAAGGGTGAGCTACTTAATTCAGTGGTTCCTAAATGATCCCCCAAAAAGACAACAACTGTTAAAGTGTTTTTTAGAAAACACTGAGACTTTTTTCCCTTTGGGCAGAATAAAT
This sequence comes from Dicaeum eximium, assembly GCA_013396995.1. Taxonomy (NCBI): domain Eukaryota; kingdom Metazoa; phylum Chordata; class Aves; order Passeriformes; family Dicaeidae; genus Dicaeum; species Dicaeum eximium. The sequence goes on from VWZP01006853.1 coordinate 1,319,371, forward strand.
CATATTAGTATTCCTTCAAGTCTATTTTTACAAGTCAAACAGGCAAACAAAAAAAAGGTAAATTGCAAATCATAGACACAAAAATCACCTTATGAGCACGCTCAGAGCCCCCAGAGGTGTGACAATGGTGGCAGGAGCAAAGGCATAGGCAGCGAAGTTGGCAGCTTCCCCTCCACCCACTAAACAAACACAAGAAAAACAAACACCAGTGAGTTACAGAGCACTTTGTGTTTTCTCTTGGAGGTTTGCAAACCAGCAAGATGTCACTTGGAGAGTTTTATGCTGGGGGTTTCGTCCTGCTGCTAAACAGGGGCAGACAGTGGGTGAAAAAATCTATTTCAAATTAAAAGAGGCACCCCTGGAGAAGGGAACCCCTCCATGGGCAGGGCTGGGGGTGCCAGGGCTCGGCCAGCTCAGGGCTGCCCCACTGGGCTCATGAGCCCCAGCCCAGCCAGGCTGCTCATGCCCCCCACACCGTGTCCTTGGGGCTGTGGTGTCCCCCTCTGGCCGGGCTGTCCCTGTCCCTGAGCAGTGAGGGCTGTGCTGGCTCACAGGAGCTGTGAAGGCAGAGTGAGTTGGGGGCACCTGGAGCTGTGGCTGCCACAGTGAGAGGCAGAAAAGGGGGGCTCTGAAACAGCCTGCTGAAAAATCTGCTGCTTTCTGTGCAGCTTTGAGCCCAATTTTAGGAAATATTGTAAAGCTGCAGCAAGAAATAAAGATTTAAAGTCTTGTTTTAAGGGAGGTGCTACCAACACCTCTTTGTTATCTCCCTGTGCTGCAGCAGGACACCTTCCCAGAGCCCCCAGGCACTCAGGGGAGTGTTTGCCCTGTGCCTGGTACACAGGCAGACCTGCCAGCTGCCCTATTAAAACCTGGCTTTTCATGCTTTTGATCAGGTAAAACTGAGCTAGCAGGTCCTGCCAGTCCTGCAGGAGGATGGAGAGGGAGATCCTGTGTGGATCACTGCCTCTCCTCTCCCTGAGGAATCTCTGCTGAGGATGGGGGAACTCAACAGAAAACAGGCTTCAAGCACCATACTCAGTTTGTTCCACACCTCGTTCACAGGGACAGACCCTGGAAAAGCTGCAGAGCCAGGGAAACAGCTCCTACTTACTGGTTAACAAGCCAGCCCACCAGAGCCAGTCCTTGAGGTAGCCATGGCCTCCATCTCCTGGGGAAGAAAAACACATGCAGGAGTTAACAACCATATTCTTCAGAGCAAGAGATGAGAATGTCCCTTTGGAGAGGGATAAATTGCAAGGGGAAGAATGTGACAAAGAATGGGAAAGAACGGACTGTGTTTGGAGCTAATCCAGTTCTGGTCCTAACCCACAGGCTGTTGGACATGAGGAGTTTGAGCCTGCTGACATGGTGAACCCTGATTTCGCCGGGTCAGGGAGAGCCCATGTTTTTGATAAATCTGACCTGACTGGAGCTGTCAGAAACAGCAGTGTTTGACTTGCCTTGGAGAAAAGCGACGTGCTCACATAGCAGGGGTGACACACTGGGACTCAGAGATTAAAGGGCAAGATGGGACAAGGGGCAATAAAGAGTTGAACAGGAAGACTTCAGGACAAAGGGGAAAATCTTTTGCTAGAGTTCAGCCTCTTCTTTAACAACTCCATAAATGCTGAAGTTCAAATGTTATGCTCTGGCATTCCTCAGAAACTGCTGGTTTATTTGTTTTAGGGTCTTTTTTCTTGGTCGGGGTTTTTCCCAAGAACTCTTTTTGTCAGCTTGCAATTTTCTGTCATTAATCTCTAATTCCTTTCAGAATGTTAAACATTCTGAAAAATAGAGAGGGGGTTGCTCTAGTTTTACTCACTTGGCTCTGCTGTGGGAAGAGTTCATGGAGAGAAGGAGGAGGATACCTACAGTTGAAGCAATACTGCTATTACTACTGCAATACTGATATTTGATTGTGCAAGTATAATGTCAAAAAGCAAATCCATCTGTGTTCAGCACCTGTATGTGGCCAGCCCAGCGACAGAGGATGGAGATGGACCTGAGACTGCCCAGTGGCTCAGCTGCTGTTGGTGGCTTTGCTGGCTGTCTCTGGACAGTCACTTCATCATTCCATGCCTCTGTGTCCCCATCTGGGCACAGAGTAAAATGGGGATGGTGATATTTACTTCCTCTGAAAGATTCTTTAAGAGCTGTTCCTAGGCCAGTACTGGGAAGCAGCAGTAATTTAATTATCATTGCTCTGTTTTGCACTTATGCAAGTAGATCAGCTGCCAGGTAGGACTTACCCTGCTGCTGGAGCATGTCTGCAATGCTGATGGGATGTGTCCAATTCCACAGTGCAATTCTGCTCTGGGCATGCTGCTCCACCACTGCCCATCCATATATACAAATATATGTGTGTGTGTGTGTATACATGAACACACGCCTCGCCCTGAGAGCCTGGCCCTAGAGGAAAGTTATCTGCAGGCTGTTGTGCAACACAGCTCCAAAGGATCCTTGTGAAACCACAGAGCACCCCAGAGCCCGCCTGTCCTGCTCACAGGGCTCTGGCCAATGCCATCCGAGCACTCCCAGCTCCATCCTTGTCCTGGTGACCTGGGGCCGAACCTGCTGGTGCTTCACTAGAGCAGGAGTGGGTCAGGGCTGTGCTGCCCTGCCCTGGGACAGAGGGAGGCGACAGGGACCCTTTCCAAGGAGCTTTTAGCATTCTGCTTGCTCCTGGGCTCACACATTCCTGAGCATGGGCGTGCATTGTCCTGCTGTGGGGGCACTCTGATCCCAAGGACATACAGGCAGGAGAACCCTGCTGCTTTAAGCTGAGCTCTTCCAGCGCAGGGCTCTCTCAATTAGCTCCTTTCCAATACAGGGACTGTAAATTGATTCCTTTCCAATGCCAGGCCTGTAAATTAGCTCCTCAGCTCTCACATAGCACTGCTGTCTGGCTCTCACACACAAATATGCATCCACAAAAAGCTCTTATTTACATTGCTGATGGAAGACTGACTGCACCCAGGGGTGTTCCCTCGCCTCAGGAGTGCTGAAATTTGGATTGTGTGTAGTCCTAGGAACAGGTGGTCCCTCCCCCTCCTGCCCCCATGAAAGCCTTACCTGCCCTGGTGCCTCCCTTCTCCACCAGCCGTAGCAGCCCCTTTTTCTTGAGGATGACGCTGCTCCCAATGAGGAAGCTGGAGAAGACAGCCAAGCCCAGGCCAATGTAGAATCCATAATTGTTTTCCAGCCGAGTTATCCAGGAACCATCTGAAGTCCCATTCTCCTGGATAAAGTCAGCTGGGACAGCACTGCTGATCACTTGGCACACGACCCGGTGGGAAAGGCACGAAAGGGTGATCAGAGACCCTTGGAGATAAAACAGCAAATGACTGACATGACTATCACCAGTGTCCCTACTCCCCTAGGCTCATTCAGGTGTCTCCCTGCACAGCCACCCATCCTGTCACCCAACAAAGATCTCCAAAGCTCAGGACACCTCTTTGCTCACCTGTGGGAATGGCAGGGTGCTGTCTGACAGATTTATGGCCTGCTGTTCAAGCATCTCTTTGACACTGAATGAGTCTACATACCAAGCTGGCAGGCCACAAGGACCTCTAAAAATAATTTGAATTTCCAAATATATATGTCAGAGTATCTCCACCAAACTCCAAGGTTATGGGGTTGAACTAAGCCTTATCAACACTTAACCTTGTTGATCCAAAGGCTTTGGTGTTTTCCAGCCAACCAATCCTCACACCTGCCAGCTCATCTGCAGTTGTAACTTTGGGTTTAATGTGGAGTGATGCCAGCACTGTAACTGTGCATCTGTTCCTACTCTGTGTGCTGAGCTGCGTCACAAGACAACGTCAGATTCGTGACAATTTACTTCCTCTACTGTTTAATGGTTTTATTCTATTTGCAGAGTGCCTCAGTGCTCCTAGAGCAAACCCAGTCCTGCCACTGTGGAAGGACTGAGAGCAGGCACAGCGTCCTGCTGTTAGCACCAAAAGCAGCCCTGTGGCTCTGGCCAAGGCGTGGTGCTGTGTGGGGGTGGGAAAATTGCTGAGTTTCTTCCTCCCCTGACACTCCCACCACACCCAGCACATCTTTCTATCGCAATCTTTACTCCAAGTGTAGTAAAGACGGTGTGACTGTGACCATGAGGAACAGAGCAGCCAGGTGGAGTACAAAAGTCTCTTTGTCGTAAAAGATTTTTTTTTTTTTTTTTTGCCTGAGCTCACATAGGAATTATAGAGAAAGTATTTGTGTCTCTGCAGGCAGGAGTATGGAATGGCTAAACTGCTCCCAGCAGTGTCAGGAGCCTGGGCATGGGCCCCACATTTTTCCTGAACCAGGAGCCTGGCTTAGATTTTATGCAGCTGCAATCCCTGGCCTTGGCACACACAGCTGAGGTTTTGGATCTGAACTTGCTATAAATATTTTTCTAAAGGAAAAAATAGCAGTGACTTTCTAGATGAGCTTCCAAGGGTTCCCTAATAATACCTTTTTTCCTACTAGGAAAAACATTTCTGATCGTGGAAATATTTCCTGGTGAATAAAGGGAGAACTTTCCTCCTCGGCTGGGTGAAAATCTCCACCAGTACTACCGGGCACAAGCATAAGGCAGCAGGATGAGGTGATTACCGACTGGATTAAATAAACCTTAAAGGAAAAAACCCAACTCCTGGCTTCTCTGTGCTCTCTAGCGCTGGCAGAGCGTGCTGCCGGCTGCTCAAGTTTCCCCATTCCTATATAGACCTAAAAAAAAAAAAAAAA
>VWZP01006853.1:1324279-1385391 GCA_013396995.1 Dicaeum eximium
CTGTCCGGTCCGGTCCGGGCCCGGTCCCGGCGCTCCGTGGGGCCGAGCCGGGCCGGTCCCGCTGCCCGGGGCTGCACCCACCGTTGCTGCAGCTGCTGTTCGTCTCCAGCGGCTCCATTGCCTTCGCTCTCCGGCCGCCCAGCGCATCCCGGCCGAGGGCAGGGCCGGGCACACCTGAGCCCGCCCCGCTCCTCCCCCGGCCCGGCCCTCGCTGGGCTGAGAACGCTGAGAATGCCCGGGCGAGTNTCCCCATCGTCCCAGCCCGTGTCCCCATCATCCCAGCCCGTGTCCCCATCGTCCCAGCCCGTGTCCCCATCCTCCCAGCCCGTGTCCCCATCCTCCCAGCCCGTGTCCCCACCGTCCCAGCCCTTCTCCCCATCCCCGTCGCCGCCTGCCCGCTCGGTGCGGTGGCATCTCGGGGGGTTCTGCCGCTTGGCACGGAGCCGGGACGAGGCTCCTGCCGCTGAGCTTTATCCTCTGGAAGGTGTTTTCCTTATAGCAGAGACTGGGGAAGGCGCTGGGGCAGCAGGAGGGTGGCTCGGAGGTGTGTGGAGGAGCCCAGGGGAGCCCGGTGTGCGCTGAGCGGCTGGGCAAAGCCGGGGCTGAACACAGCCGTGGTGGAAATAGAAATTAAAGGTAAACGAGAGAAATGTTAGCGGCAATGTCAGGTTAATGGCTGGACTCCTTTTGGGCTGGACAATAGATGAAGGATATGAAGTTGTTATGGAGCATCCAAAGGGGGGCACGAAGATTGGGAAGGGTCTGGAGGAGAAGCCATGTGAAGAGCAACTGAGGTCGCTCGGTTTGTTCAGGCTGGAGAGGAGGAATCTCCATCAACTCCCCCTCCCAGGGCAGCCGAAGCCTCCCTTGCTGATTCTGGTGTGTGAACGTCTCAGAGTGTGTGGCACACCAGTCTTGCCTTCATCCCCACCCTCTCTGCCCACCTCCCTTGTTTTGCCTTCATCCCCACCCTCTCTGCCCACCTCCCTTGTTTTGCCTTCATCCCCACCCTCTGTGCCCACCTCCCTTGTTTTGCCTTCATCCCCACCCTCTCTGCCCACCTCCCTTGTTTTGCCTTCATCCCCACCCTCTCTGCCCACCTCCCTTCCTGCATTTGTGCCCAGTGGCTGTGTGTACACAGAAAACTACTGCTGATAGAAAAGTCCTTTCGTTGCCAGGTTCTGCTGTAGGTCAACAGAGATAAGTAAAACCAATAGTGAAACAGGAACTTTGCTTCAGCAAGCCCACATTTATAGGTAGAAAGAGTCCCTGTCATAAAGAAATATAAAGATATAAGATTTGCAGAAACTGAACATGTCTGAAAAATTGCCTTTTTTTTTTCCTATAAAATAAATTGCCTGTTACTGCAGGAATTGCCCTTAGACCATCAGGCTGCAGCATTGCTAACACTTCATGACTGCTTCATTCAGTGCCTGATCCTATCTCTGAGCAACTGTTTTCTCCAGCAAATGTATTGCTCAAGTGCTTTGTGAGTAATTTGATTTTAATCAAGTCTGTTCATCCATCACAGTCCTGTGGGTCACTGGCTGGGAGAGACTGTGCCAGCCAAATCCCACATCCTCCCCTTTATGACAGAGCACTTGATGATCAATCCAAATCATATGGCAGCAGGTTTTGAAGTAGGAAATTAAACATGTGCTAATTTATCAGTGTTCTGGGAGCACCTTCTGCTGCTCTTATTTATTATGCAACCGAAAGGGACAAGACCCTGGGCAAGACAAGGATGGTGGGATTTGGCCTCTGCTTGGTAAATTTACTGGCTGATGCTGGTTAGGAGGTATTAATGCAATGTGTGAGTACAGGGCTGGCTGTAGAAAACCAGTGTGATGGTGAAGTGGGACAAGTATTTGCTGTGTTTGCAGGGCTGGCTGGGGGAATTGGTGTCCCCTGTCCCCTCACAGGCTGCTCTGCCTGCTCACTCTGGTGCCTGGGGCTCTCCCCTTGGCTGGACCTTTTCCAACACCCTGAGGTCTTGCTCCTAGCTGGGGAGGCCTAATTGCGGTGTGGTTATTGGCAGTTAAACTGTGTCCAAAATAATTTCCAAGCATTTTCTGATGAGTGTTGTTGACATTTGTGCTCGCTGTACACAAAGAGGTGTGAAGGAGGCGGCAAATTTTTATGGAAGGGATCTGAGGTTAAAAGAATCCTTTTGGTCATGGTGCAGCTTCATGCATTACTGCCACAGCATGGTGCAGGCAAAAGAAAAACACACTTTGGGCTACATCTTTACCTTGCCCTGTCAGCTTGATTTCCTAAAGGAAGAGGCTGATGTGACCACATACATGTGTGTTTATGTACTCCTTTTCATCCCCAAAGATAAATTTCAGTCTGTGGCCACTTCTGCCAGATTTGGTAAGGGGTGAGACCTCCAAAAAGCCATTCTACGTCCTGGGAAAAGAGACATGATGAGCAAAAAGTCCCCAAAAGGAGGGGACACTGCAGTGTGAGCTGGCTCTATCAGACTTTGGGGAAGGAGACTGCCTGGGTGACACCACTGAAGGAGAAGTTTCAGTCAGATTTTGAAATCAACCATGGGTACAAGTGTATCACGAATTTCCTTCTTTCTGGCACAGGGACTGTGGGGGGTGCAGTCTATAAAATCACGAAGTCACAGGAGTTGCATTTGATGGATTTAGCAAGGCTGTGCACGGCAATATGGGAGTGAAGAGTTAGGTAGGGTTGGCATGGAGCCCTCTGTGCTTAGTCAAGGGCAAGTTGAGACTGATAACAATAAAGCAGGGATGCAGCCAATGCCTCTTTTATTGCTTCATATCCTAATTTTAATGGGAAGGCTGTAATTAAGGGAATTTAGCTCCAAGCTATGACCTCAGGGTTGATGCTCACATCAGATGCTGCCTTAAAAATAACTCATCAGAAATCAGGGAGTCTTCTTTAGCAGCTCATCTTTTAACAATGCAGATCCTCCTGAAATACTGGTTTCCAGGCCAAAACCTTGCCTGGAATCCAGGGGGCAGAACAAGGCAGCTTTGCATGCAAATAACCTCTCCAGCAACATCGGCCGTTCTTTCCTCTGCTCTTGTCTGCTCATCTCTTCTGTTCTGGAAAAAGTGATGGAAAACTACTGAGTACCAACTGCCTCTGTTAAAAATAATGGTGGAAGTATCCTGCAAACAGGTGATGGAAACTTTTGCCCTTGGCTGTCTGCTAGGCATGGTTTCTGTGGAAAGTTTCTGAACAGCTTTGTAATATTCTGCTCTGGCTTTGCATCGTTTTAGAGCTCCAAGGAGCTCTTCAAAGAGAGGGTGAAGCCTTTTTCTGGCAATGATTTGATAAGGTAGGGGTTAAGGGAATTGCTTGGTGTTGGATGATTGCAGCACTACATGAAAGGATGCCCAAAGCTTGAAAGATCGAACTTTGATGGGCAGACAGCTTTTAATTCAGCCAATCTCAAGGTAACTGTGTCTGCAGTGGCTGAGGCTGCCATTTGGTGCCACCAAGTGAGTTTAAGAGTTTAGACAGCACCAACAGAGACAGTTCCCGAGCCTGCCACACCCATGGTGGGGTCCAAACCTTGCAGTTCTGCCCTCCCCATGCCAGTGCACACAGTGTGGGTCTGTGCTGAGCTGCTGAGTGATCCAGGGGGTCACAAAACACATCTCAGCTCTTCTCCCAGCGTTGCTGAACACTTTACCCAGGGCACTGTGGCCCCACAAAGCCACATGTTGGCAGAGCAGGAGTGGTGGGCTGGTGACAATCAGCAGGGGGTGAAGTGACAATCAGCACATCGTTTGTTTGCAGACTTCTTGTCTGGAGGCGTTTGCATCACAACTCTAAATCAAGCAAAGCTACATGTGAAAGGCACTCCTGACTCGCAGAGGGGGTCACAGAAAGGGTAATTTTGTTAAGCTATTGAAAGAATAAAACAATCATTAATGAACTGCTCTCTGCATTGGTGAAGCGACTTTTATCTGGAGATGTAAACACATTTAGGGGCATTAGGAAGAAGAAAGAGGGGGGCCTGTATCTTTGATACTGCTCCCTTAGGGTTGGTTGCTCAAAATTCAGTCTTGGACTCTGACACTCAAAGCAAGAACTGCTTTTGGCTCCAGGTGAGACCGTGTGAGCTCTCAGCACTTCATAGGGCTGGTGTGAGAACTGGGGTGTCCATGACGCAGCAGCTAAAATTAGTTTAAAAAAGGAGGAAGAAAAAAACACCACGATAAATCTTGATGGGAGAAAGGATAAAACTCAAACCTGCCCAGTATCAGTGGCTGATGCAGGAAGGAAGTCCTGCTCACATCTCTGCCATTCCCTGTAGCAGAATCATGTTGAAATCAGTAAATATTGGGCAACTTTGAACAATCAAACATACCTGCAGAGCAGGATGCAACCCAGAGAGCTGCAGCACAGCCTCAGAGCACATTGGAAAGATCCAGAGCTGCCTGGTCACGGTGTAAAGTTCATTTCTCATTTTATGTGAAGAATCATTGCATTTCTGTTCCTCTTCAACTAGGAGGCCGTTCTCATGAGGAAACCTTGGGAAGAAGCTGTGAAAGGGAACACCAGTTACAGGGTTTGGGCTGGAGCTGATGAGCACAGGAGTCCAACTCCCATAGATCCATGTCAGGTGTTTCTGCCTAATTCCTCAGCTCCCAGATTTTCCCCTTGGTTCCCACTTCTGCAGTCAACAACCATGGCTGCTCCTTGGGTGCTCTCAACCCAAAACTAAAAATGGTTTAAAATGGGATTCTGGGAAAATAATAGCAAGGAGAATCTCCTGGAATAAAAAAAGGCCCCTGTGGAGCTGACACGGCTGCAGTAATGAGAGGAAATTAAGTCCTCAGTTTAGCTTTGGGTAGAGCCTGTTAAAAATGATTATATGATTTTGCCTTCCCTGACCCTCTTACACTAAAACAAGTTTTAAAATGAAAAATGTGTTGTGCAAGGAAGTTCTTCTCAAAAATCATTAACTTTTTGACATGAAAACATGTCTGTTTTGGTGTTGGCCACAAAGCCTCATATTTTTTCCTTTGGTTTTTACAAATGCTTGACATTTTTATCAAATTTTCTTTTGTGCAAGGTACAATTGAAACCTCTCCCCAAATAACAGTTATCACAATGATGATGACACCATAAGGTAAATTCTGCCCATTTCACAAATGAGCCCAATTTTTATTTCTCTTCATCACAAAAGTCATCCCACATTTGTTGTACACATTGTTGGTTGCTGTGTTACGGGACATTATCACCAGGTATCAGATGCTTTACTCTTGCAGAAGCACTTCTAATGGAGATGGAAGCTTCTGTTGGCTGAATTTCAGAACAACAGCAAAAAAAAATAATAATAATACAAAACAAAAATATCATCTTCAGCTGCATAGCAAATATGGATCAAAAATTTAACACTGTATCAGATCACAAGCGTAAATATACCTCACCATAAATAAAATTCATTGTACAAAATAACTCAAGCAGCTTTTCATACAAATATGGTACATTTGACAACAGTTTTTGAGAATACTTTCTTGCTTTTTTACACCTTTGAGTCTTTTCTTTTGTTCTCCAATACACATGAACCTACTGGACTGGAGTAATGCAGGAGGAAAAGGACTAATGTTGTTCAGTGCTACTAAGTGCTGTCAGAATTTAAAAGGAAAACCACTGAAGTGCTGAATTTGATCGAGTTTGCTTCCCCTTTCTATTGTAGCTTTGCAAGTCAAGTGTTAGCATCATCCCAAAAAAGCATGTGCACTGCCAACAGTCATTTTATAATGGCAAAGCCAGAGGGAACATTAAAATAGCCCAGTCTGACTTCATTCATGACACAGGCCATCCTTTCTCCTCCCTGTAATTCCTGTATGGAGCTTGTCTTTGGAGCAGACATTCCAAGTGGTGGCTGGTGAGTGCTGGGGAGTTTGCAGAATACTTGAGCAAAAGCAGGAAAATACAGGTAAAAAAGCAAGTCCACTGTCAGTGGACTTGGGAGGATTCAGACAGGGGTCAACATTTCCCTAAGAAAACAACATTAGAAGTCTGCAGATTATAAAAGGCTGAAAAATACAGGACTGAAGCACATCTGCAAGGAAGACTCCAAAACTTGGCAGGAAGTCTGCAAGTGTGGGGAATATGCCTGACCCCCTGGCAATCTGTTACTATTTAGCCCTACTCTTACAAATTTGCTCCCTATTTCCATTAATGATTATGACATTTAAAAAAGCACAGGAGGAAAAAAAAAAAATCCATTTTCATGAGCCTGTTTAAGGACCTAAGCCTGGACCTTTCTCATAGACAGCCAAGGTGGGTGAGAAAACTTAAGCTAAGGAGTATCTTAATCCTTGAGATAATCAAAGGACAGTAACATCAAATCTCAGAAATTAAGACTGTGATTATTACTAGCTGATATCTCATACTACTTGAGCAACAAGGCAAAAGATCTGCACACACTCTACAGTCAAAACACTTCACATTTTGTTCATGCACTTTTGACATTTTGCTCAAAACATTTAATCCCTTGGAGTCGGGAGGGATTTTACATTTTTGCTAGCAAATCTGAGGGCAACAAATAGATTTCAACTACCTGTTCTTTCAGGTACAGCCTGTACAAGTACAACAACTTTCCAGTGCAACTGTGTTTTTGCAGGGTTTCAGGGAATTATGGCAAAACTACGGGAAAAGAATGCAAAGAGATTTACAGATTATTAGGTGAAATATCTCATGACTCACTCCAGACCTCATCTGATGAAAACAGGGATTTAAATTCACCTTACTCTATCCCATTTTGTCTAGGTAGATGAGACTGGGCCATTTGGTACAGTTCATCCTTTTGCAGCAATTTCTTGTTCACTCTGGTTTCCAAGAAGACTCCAGCATTCCATAGCTTGTCAGATGTAGTAGGACACTAAATTTGTGCTGTGCCTAGAGGTGGCTCTGAAAGCCAGACAGGGACTTGTGCCAACTTTTCAGCAAGACTTTCATACCAAAATAACAAGCACTTGCTATTTAGGTCAGGAAAAATAGAATCTTGGTCGGATCTATCTTCCCCGCATCTTGTTTTCCGCAAAAAATAAAGTGCTTGATTCTTCTCTTCCTTTTAAAAAATATGTATCTCTAGATACCCTCACTCCAGTAGTGTAGAAGTGTTGGAACATGATGGAATGCCAGAACTGACATCCTTAGTGGAAGAGTAAGTAAAGAGCAAGCCCCTGATGTTCTTTTGTTGCTCTTCCTCAGGACATGGAGGAAAGAACTCACCTTGCTGGGCTGGGTCCTTCCCTACCACTCCAAGATTTCAGCCAGAATTCCTGAGATTTCATTTTACTTCCAGATTACTGTGCTGCACAATTTCCTCCCTGCAGCTGAAAATGTCTGTCTCAGTAATTAAAGGAAACTCAAGGTGTGAAAATGTCCAGCACTTGTCACATTGTGGGGTGTTTATCGATTATCAAGGGAGCGGGTGATGAGAGTCTGGGAGCACAAATTCATGCCACACACCAAGATCTCCTCTTGCCAGAAGTGGTTGGCTGGCTGTTGTTTCCTAGGACAAAAACTCCAGCTGGGATATTCCTACTAATTAATTATATGTTCCCTCTGAGAGAATAAATGCCCAGGCTCTGCCTTTTTAGCATCTGTGACAGCATGCAGCTTACAAGGCATGATGAAATGCATGGAACAAATATCTATTATCACATCTGGATACAGCAATTTTTGCTGTGGCCAGGCTAGAGCTGAGGAAATACTGCCAGTGGTGAGACTGGCATCATTTTCTCTTGGAGCAATGGTTTGACCTCCTTTCACATCAAGCACAAGCTTTTGTATCACTCCAATGACTCTACTGAGGGGAAGCAGGTTAGACCAGGAGTTATGAAATCCTCCTTGAAGTTACACCTGAATTTGTTCTCAATATCCAGGGATCTTAGATTAGCTGAGTGGGAGAAGGAAACAGTCTCCAGTGTTCTCTCTGAACTTGGAAAATTCTGGTTATTTTTTAAAGCTTATCCTATATTTTATCTTTTCCAAACAATCACATAATTTCTGAGTGATGGGAAGTTTCCTGAGCCCTGCTGGTAGTTACCATTCTCTGGAGAAAGGTATTTGTTCATTGTGCCACTAGGAATTTGTCTAAACCATGGGAAAATAGCATCCCAGAACACACACAGATTACACACCCTGGCTCCCACCCTTGGCTGGAGAACAAATATCCCACATGTCCAAGGTAACTATATCTGCATCCTGTCAGCACCAGTGATTATTTCCACCCAAATTAATATGTTTGAGAGCACATTCACATGAATGCAGCCTCTTCTGTAGTCCACAGGGAATCTGGTTTAGTCCTTGGAAGATGTGTCTTCAGTGGAGAACCTCTGCATTAAATTAAGTGGACATCCCATAGCGTGGAAAAAGCCAGGCCGTTTTCTCTTTCCCCAGCTCTCTGCAGTGCTGAGGAGTTATCTGGTGACTGCATCACTGCTATCCTCAAGCCCACTTGCCAAAGCTCCCCCTACAACTGCTGGAAAGGCCAAGGACACAGCAGAGAGCACAAAGCTCACCCCAGCCTGGGTCAGGCATCCATCCACGACCAGCCTGGCAGGGCTCCTCTGCACGCAGCACTCGATCCTCAGGGCACTGCCATGGGTAACATCCTGCCTTCATCCCTTCTTCCCCTCAAAAAGAGTGGATCAGGGACTTGTCCTCAGCTCCTCCTGCTCCGTGGCTGGTGGCACACGTCACGGGGGTGTTGGTTTGTCCCACTGGTTCTGTGGTGGGGGCGGGGAGATGTCCCACCCGAGGCTGCAGTATGGCTTCAGAGCGATGTGGGGACTGGGTGAATCACAGGGAAAACTGGACCACTTCATGGAAGAAAAGCACATTTTGCCCGCCCACCCCCACCCCCCTCAAGTCCGAAAGCTACGAGTAAAAGGGATCACAGGGATGGTACAGAGGAACATGCACTCACTCGGGGCCGAGGGGAAGGTGTGTCCTCATGTGCAGAGGCAGACCCAGCCCCACTCCCCTGTCAGGCCTCACACCATCAAGTTTACCCCTCCCAGCTGGTTTGGGTTCAGTCCCTGCTCCCTTCCCAAGCAGGCAGGGTCCGTGTCCACACTAGCAGGTGGTGGCCAGTGACTGGTGGATGGGGGGCTGGAAGCAGCGCACGTGCTCCACCGTGGAACTGTCTGTTTCCACCGACTTCATGTACTTGTTCAGGATGGCAAAGATCTCGTTGTTCAGGATCTGATACTTCCTGATCCTGTCCGCCATCTTCTTCAAGGGCTGGAGGGATGGTGAGGGAGAGAAACAGTACATGAAGGGTCTCATGTCATCTGACCAGCTAAGGAAGCAGCAGAGCCTGTGTCCTGCTGCTGGAAAGCTCTGCTAAGGCAAAGCAGCTCTAACACGTTCCTGTTCCACTTAGCACCTTGCAGGGACCAGTGACTCGCTTCCTTACTGGGTTTGATGACTCAAGACAGAGCATTAACAGGATCAGTGAGTGGCCCTAAGTTAACCACTCCAAACTCTAGGCTCCCAACTGCTTATTGATAAAGCCACCGAGATCACAGGATGGTTGCTGGAAATACCAGCTCCTCAGGTCCAGCTTCCCAACCCCAGGAAGAAGGGAAAAGCTTTGGGAAAAAAGATTTGATTTTCAAGCCAATTAAAACCTTGGCCTCTCTGCTGAGACTGCAGGTGGAAATCTTACAGCAAGAGCATCCAGTAGGAATAAGATTAACATCAGGCTTTGTTGTAATTGATGAGTTTGGACAAAGCAGGATAGAAAACAGAAAGAAGTGTGCTGGTTTGGGTCCTTTGGGACCTCACCCTTCAACTTACCACGTTTTTTATGATTTCATCTTTCCCATCCTGCCTCTGCACCTTCAGCAGGTGGTAGCAGAAGTCAAAGAGGTCAAAGCGCCGTTGCTGTCCAAGGAGAACAATGATAGAGCAACCTGCCCAGTTCAGACCATCTCCAAAGCACTGCCTGGAGGGAGGAACAGGGTGATGGGTGGGGAGAGATGGCAGGATAGAGTTAGGCAAGGGAAGTACCATGGCACCAGGAACTTTTTCTGGTGAATTCCTAGGGAAATCGGGTTCAGTCCTGCTCCTAGAAAGTGAGTATACACCTAGAGAAAATGAATCCAGAAGGAGATAATACAGAATTACACCCAGGCCAGGCTGTGCAGGGTGAACCACAGGGTAAGATGGGTAATGACCCAGTGCTGGGTTGTTGGCCCATCAGCCCATCTCCTGCCTGTCACCTTGGGCATGTCCCTTTACCCCACTCTTTCCTCCAGCTGCTCCACCACAAAGCTGAGCACAACCAAGCTCACATTCCCCCTCTCCCTCCGCAGAGGCTCTCACTGCATCTGAGAGCAGCTGGGGGCTGTCCGGCCCCGTCAGGAGCTGCCTGGGGACACTCACTCTGCCGTGAACTCGTTGGTGCCCACGGGGATGCAGTACACGAACTGCATGGCGCTCCAGAGCCGGTGGAACTCCACGCACTCGTCCACGTGCATGACGCCGTTGGTGGGCGGCGGCCCGCGCCAGATGGGGTCCTGCAGGTAGCTCCGGATGCGCGTCAGGATCACCTCGAACATGGAGAGCCCGCAGCACAGCCGCTCCTTGGTCAGCAGGTCCCCCTCCCGGGCGATGGCTATTTGCTGGGGACAGGGACAGCCAGAGGGTGCAAGTGAGGATGTGACCCACGCCCACCGGGGTAACGCTGCCCGGTCTCTGCCCAGCTCCTTCGCCTCGTGGGAGGGCCAACCTTACCTCTGATGGCTGCTCCCAGGGCACTTCCCACCAGAGAATGCTCAGCCCTCAAACAGGGCTGTGCTGCCCTGTTTCACCAACCTCAGTATCTTTTGGAGTAACTATGTACATCAGAACACCAGAGCTGAATGCAAAGCTCTGACCAGAAATACTGATCCTTAATTCTGCTAGCGTGCTGTTCTGCCCTGTTAGTGCTACTCAGCATTTCGTTTCATGGTTTTCATTTCATGATTCATTTCATGGGTTTTGTCTCATGATTTCTGCAGATTATGAAGATAAAACAGGAGAGAACAGGGACATTTTGCTTCCCAGGACATTGCCATTGTCTCTTCAAAAAGCAGGTATCCTATGGCTTTCTTGATTTCTTTTGTAGTTAGAGTTAAAAAGTTCTCACGAAGATGAGAAGCCACTGCAAACTTGATACTGAAAAACCTGTGGTTTATCAGAAAGCCAAATAATTTTTCCCAGATGTGGAAGCTTTACAGGTGTGGATTATTTCTGTGACATCCCTGCTTAGATTTTGATATACAAATCTGGAATAGCTCCACTGGATGATGTTACTTTGGCTTTTACACTAGAGGAAAATTAAAAGAGAATTAACTTCATTTCAACCTCATTGCTCCCCAAGAGGACAAAAAAAAAAAAAGGGGGGGGGGGTTTTAAAAAAATCAAGCAGGGTCTTCCCCCAAGCTCACTGAGTGGTGTGAGCGTGGGAGTCTCTCACTGCCCTGGTATCCTCTCAGCTGCCCCATTTCCTGCTGTTCCAGCGGCAGGACTGGCTTCTCTTTGCAGTGCTGCCAAAAATAACTCATGAAATGGAGCTGAGTGCTGTCAGAGCCGAGCCTGTGGCTGTGGGAGGCTCTGGCTCTGCCTTGCTCACCTCAGCAGAGGAGTGGCTGCACAGGCAGAGCCCTTCACCCCTCCCACCACTCTGGAACAGGCACACAGAAAAAGCCTGATATTGACTGAGATCCTGCCTATCCCAGAGGACTTCCTGGAGCTTTAAGCAGTTTTGAAGCATTTGCTCCATTTCCACTGTCCCTGCAATGCCTATAAAAATGTTATCCCAATCAGTCACGATGGGGACTCGCAGCAGCTGGGACAAAGGGCAGGCACATGTCCTGTGCAGACATTAAGAACATGAATTATGCTTGGTTTACTTGGGTCATCTTCATTCAACTCTGAAAAATGCATGAATGTGCCTGCACATCCCCGTTCCTGATTATCCATTTATGCTGGCAGTAACCTCAAGCATTTTTAGTTTGGTTGCTCTTGAAATTAAAGCATTTCACTTCTTGCTTGTGCCACAATTTCAAGGATGTTCTGGGGACCTCAGCTCAATTAGTGTTCAACTAACAGCAAATATCAAGGGAAAGCTGTCCTCATGTGCAGAGGCCACATTTGGTCTGGGATCCCTTGATCTGTTAAAAGCAGGAATGGTATCACTGGTTCCATGGCACACACCTGCATGTGTTTGCTTGGCAAGTAAAGGTTTATTTTACCCAGCTTTTTAGCTAAAGGCTGTACACTGTCCCTCTCCTCACCTGCTCCAAGCTCTTATGGGCACAGATCTGCACACACTGGTCTACCAGGGCAAAATGAGGGCACAGTAGAAACAGAGCCATTTCAAATGTAAATTAGGTGTTAGCATTACTGTTTGCTAAGACATCGTGATAAAAGGGACACTTTTGAGAACAAACTTCTCCAGTGATCTTAGTACACGATTTCTGAAGAAATCTTAATTTAGAAAGGGATGCATCTGGCTTTCAGGGTAGGTAGTGCCACTCAGTTATGCACATTCACAGACAGAACCTGGGTCTAAGATTCATCATAGTAAGACCAGTCTTTGACACAGGACTACCATCCTAGGGAGATACCTTAACATGGGCAAAGCAGCTGGAGAGCTGTTGGTCCTGTGTTCAGAGCTGCCTCACATCTGGGGTCCCACTGATATCTAAGATCAGGAGAGAAGGATGCTCTCAAGGTGAATTGTCACAGGATGCCACTGTGCTGACTCAATTATTCCTTCTGTCTTTAGAAGCAAAGGCTTTGATTATTTCCAGGAAATAAACCAGACTGACCAAGCACTTTTGAAAACCTCTTACAAAATACCTTTATGGTCAGCATTAAAAGGGAGAGGATTCCTTTAATGAACCACTTTGACCCCCCTGCTTCTTTATAAATGGTCCATCAAACAGCTGCTTCTGGATTTCCAATGCACAGTAATTATTTACAACAATCACTGGCAGTTTTCCTGGCACTGCACAAATCCAGTTTTGATTTTCCAGTTTTTGAACCTCTTTTACAGCCTGTTTACTGGTGAACTTGCCAGAACCCTACCCAAAACCTGCAAAAACCAATAGATCCCCACTATAACATACAAGGGGGCACCTTGTGGGAGAGGCATTGGGCAGGCAACTTCAGCTTAGATTCTGGACAATTGCTACAAGGCATTGATGCATTCTGCAGGAAAAAATCCTGTATGGCCTGTGTCCAAAACTGCATTTCCAAAATGCATGTCCAAAACTGCATAAAAGGAGCAAGCTTAGAAGCTATGGAGGCACCTATAGAAAGCAATTCTTGTGTTCATTTACATTTGAGCTCAAAAAAAAAAAAATCTGGTACCCAACTGTACCTGTGTGATGAATATGGGAACAGTTTACAGAAAAAGAACTTTTTAGTGGTACATGAAATATCTTTTGTTTCCATCACTATTATAACTACAGCAGAGATAAGCAACGAGTGGACTCTAATAGCAGAATTCAATGATGATTTTGCATGAAAAGAAGGAGAGATAGAAAGACCAACACAAAGACACAAAAACACAGAGGTGAATTCTTTTTCTCGAGTGTCTCCTTTAAAAGGAAGTGTCTACAAAGTAAGAAAAAGTCCTCAGTTATCCAGCCAATTTCTCTGTTTCAGATGATTTCCAATGATGCAAAGTTCAAAATGTCCTTGATCCATGAGAAAAAAATACAGGAACAAATATCAATCCCTTTCTGCCTGCCACAGATCTGTCACCTCCTACACCAGCTGAGTGTTCGTTCCATTCCCTCATCAGTGCATTACAGGAAAAGGGTGTTGATTCATTTGATACTTTGAAAGATTTTTATCCCATCAACCCCAAGTAAAGGGGCACTTGAAGTTTGATTATTATTATGAATGGAGCTCAAAATTTGCCCATTACACTGATCAGACTAGGGAGATATTTTAAACAGTACCAAGTTTCTGCATATGAGATCTTTACCAAGCTGAGACCCACGTCAAGAAGATACTTAAATGGAGCCGTAATTTTAAGCATGTGCTGAAGCTCTAAGCATGTGCTAGGAGGGAAACCATTCTCAGATGTATTCCCTGACAGGGATGAGCTTAAATGGACCCCATGCAGTCCTGAAATGGGATCCCCAAAAGTGATGGCAATTGTTTGTTAGGACAGCCCCGCAAAGATTCTCCTCAAACCATTCCAGCAATTCTCCATCTTTTTAAAGTGGAAATGAAGAGGTTTTTGTAGCTGTTCCGATTCAGAACTGGCTTCTAGCACACTTGCCTTACAGCTCCCTGCCAGCTCTCCTGACTGGAGGCAGCAACACATCTCTGGACCCGCTCACAAATTTCCCTACAGGGTGTCTGCTCGGGCAAAGATTCAGATTTGCTCATCCAACTGACGTTTTGGGGGGGAAAAAAACCCAATCAATCAATGAAAAAAAAAAGGATCACTTTTCCCAAGGCCAAGCAGGCCATGTGGGGACTGCTACGAGTTTCCAACAGCCATCCCTTCCAATGCAATCCTTACCTGCGGAGTGCCCAGCCTCTCTATTAGGGGAACCAGGTGGAGTGGGGCATACTTGGCTTCGAGACGCTTCATGCGCACCTCCAAGCGTTCTCCTTCTGTCAAGCGAGCAGCAAACAGTGAAATGAGAGGAGGAAGTGGAGACCCGCAACTTCAGAGCTGCCCCCCAGCAACCATCCGAGGAGACTGTGGGACCAGGGAGCCAAACAGCAATGAGGGGCCAGTGATGCAGAGAAGGGAGGGATGGGCGAGTGCAGTCTCAGCAGCAGCTTTATCACACATGTCCAAAGCACGTCCCTGTTACCGAGCACTCCTGTTGAGATGGACATTTCATGCTGCCATTCTCCAAAGAGGCTGTGAAATGCCTTCCAAACCTTAAGGGAACCCCCAAACTGATTGAGGTTTCAGGTCGTAACTGTGCTACGGGAAATGCACCCCTGGCTTTTGTTTGCGCCTGACGTTTGGCTGTGTCTGCTGATCTATTTGGAGGGGGAAGCAGGGTCAGAGCTAATCCTCAGCAGAGATGGGAGAGAAAACAGCCTCTGGGCAGAGACCTCTGAGTCTGCCCACTGCTTCCCTCTCAGCTTCTTACCTTTGATGTAGACCCTGGGCAAAATATTTTGGAAGGGAGCAGCATGCAGCAAATCACAAACTTCTTCCTGGGACTGAGGCAGGAAGAAAGAAAGATAAAGTAAGTTAAAAAATACCTATGGGGGAGAGTGAATGGCTCAGGGGCCTGGGCAACACTACAACAGTTCACACCTACAGCATCTATTCAGATCC
Source organism: Dicaeum eximium (assembly GCA_013396995.1). NCBI lineage: Eukaryota > Metazoa > Chordata > Aves > Passeriformes > Dicaeidae > Dicaeum > Dicaeum eximium. The sequence continues at coordinate 1,339,602 of VWZP01006853.1, forward strand.
AGCCCAGCTCAGTAGTAACTCCAGTGGTTTGAACTGAAATGATCTAAAACTGGAAGTTACACTTCAGCTTCAGTCAGGAAGTTTCCCTAACTCAAATAAGTTACTTCCTGCCTGTATAAGGCCAGACTTTTATACTGATTTTCTGTCCTACTTACTAGCCCTGAAAGTAAGAGGGGAAAAGAATATGGAAGTTTCCATTTCATCTCACCCTGAATGAATTCCTGCAGCCTGTTCTTTAAGAGAGTGCCCAGGTGGAAATTACCTTTTGGCTTGGTTATTTTAGGAAGCGTACATGAAAAATATACTGACATGTGGCTCTTCTACAAATAGGTACATCATCAACTGGTCTGAAATGCTTTGGTTGTTGGTGTGGTGTTCTCAGCCAGGGCTATCAGAATCCCAGTGGTGCAGGCACCAGGAAGAATAAAACAGAAGTCCAGAGAGGAATAACACCATGAGATGCCACCTGAGGGGATGCATGCCAATGCACTTGAGAAAAAAATAATCCCAAACACAGATGCACAAGGAGGAGAAACCTAGAAATAGGCAGGTGGAGACTGAGGAGCGATGGCCGACAGTACATTGTACACGAGTCTGCAATGGGAAACAGCAGCAAGGAAACCAAAGCTGTTCAACACAGAGGCATCGTGTCAGACAAGGCATCACCTACTCCTACAAAAGCCTCTCCTAGGACATGCTTTCAGCTCTGAGCCCACTGGAGAGATGAGACACACTCGGAAGCAGATCATGAGAGCGCAGCAGGAGGACCCCGGGGCCAATGGAATGACTCGGCTGGGCCTGTTTGGGATGCAGGGGTGGGCACCACCCTTCCAGCCAGCAGGACAGTGGAGCATGGAGCTGCAGGAGGCTGCACTGGCGCATGGATGCTGGGATGAGAGCAAGTTTGTGGGAGTGCAGTTTGTGACACAGTGCTGGAGGGACAGGAACAGTCTGGGGCCCCTCCACGGGCACAGAGGTGCTGATGCTAATGGAGTGGGCCTGCCTCCTTGGTCATTTTGTTTGCAAAACACCGTTCAGTTCTAGGTGAATGTTCTTCCACTGCTGTTTTCCTCTAATAAAGTGAGCATTTTCAGCCATTTGCAGCCTGCATTCACCTCATATCTGTCCCAAAATTAGTCATGTTATTAACAGACCTCTTCCCCTAGGCCCATTAACTGAGAGCACAAACTCTGCTTAGAAATTTCATCCCAAGCAACCCCTCATCCTCCAACTGTAACAATAAGAAGGGGGTAAAATGCAGCAGACTGGACATCTGCACCAGAGCCATTTTGCCAGCAAATACCACCAGCCTTAGATCACTCTGAAGGTAATTGCAGTATAAAAGCAATTCCTCCTGCTGCACAAGAGCTCCATTAGAGGGAAAATCTTGTTCTGTGATGGCTCTGTGCATCTGACATCCTCCAGCAAGTGGGAACCAGTGCCCACTGCATGCAAAATGGCTTTGTATTCTGAGTCTATTACTGAGAGGAAAAACAGAGGATCCAAGAGAGAGAGACCTTGTCTGGCATAGAAAGTAGGCAGATGTGGACTTTGATGGGCACCTTTCCTTAAAGGACCCCCAAATTCCCATCTTCTTTATTTTCTGCTATTCTAAAATGCCAGTACACTGCTGATGTACAGTTCCTGGGACTGAAGGAACATTTCTGCATTGAAATGAAGGATTTCTAAAGAAATCACCATGTCCCTTGAGTGTCCCATAAAAGATGTGACAGGAAAGGCAAATGCAGTACATCCAGCAGAAAACCCAACACTGAGAACAGCAGAAGCACTGACAAAGCCACAAAAGGAAGAGAAACTGCCAGAATATAGTTGGCAACTCTGGTCATTCATATAAAATTCTATAAAAGCCAAGCTGCTGGGTGATACACATCTCTTGTCTTCTTCACCTTATGCAACCACTGCACACTGAATGTGTTTGATACACTATACCAAGAATTAAAAGTCTACAGATCTGGAGTTAAAATGCAAAGGCAAGGGCAGAAATATCCATTTTGAGGACATGCAGAGATGTCCTGTTTTTAGTTTTCTCTGTGCTCTATGGGCAGCTAAAACGTGGAATCTTTGAACTTTTTTATGGCTTTGCTCTGAACAAAACTCCTGGTTTTGCTTGGAAATTTTGTCTTATGCTAGGGAAGTAATTTTGAAATATTTCTGGAAAAACTGAAACAACCCTGCCCAAACCATTATGACACAGTATGCACATTTAATGTACAGTTGTGTTGTTGAGCACTCCTCAGTTGGCCCTGGGCCAAATTATGAGAAAAATTCATTGCTTGGTAAATTTTTAATGTGAAAAACTAGAAGCTAAGAAGATGAGTGGCACTCAGCCACAGCCTTTGCCCCACACTAGTAAGGGCATCACATGAACTGAGAGACTTGTGCACGTGTAAAACTCCTGTGCAGGGCACAATACCAAGTTGTTACTCCAGCCAAATTTTCAGTGAAGATATCCTAGGACATATATCATCAGCAGATTTCCTTCCTGTTGGATTGCTTTACCCATTTCACCATTACAATCAACCAGGTTGTTTCCATTGCACTGACACCCCAAAAGAGCAGAGGGATCAAATCTACTTCTCACTGTACAAATATGTATATAAAAAAGTATTGATCCCTGCTCCAGAGAGCTTACAATCTAGAAATTAACTCCAGTTGGTTTTATTTCTCAGCAGGACAAACCAGGGGCAGCTTTGGGTCCAAGAATGAAACCTGGATCTTCCAGGATTCAGATTCAGCCATCCCAGAGGCCTGACCAAGTGCCAACACACACCATCCCCATGGACATGCCCAAAGACTCCAATAACACAGCCCCAGAGAGACCCTGAGAACACGAGAAGCTGGAAAGTAACATTTCCCAAACTCTTCTGCTGGAGAACCCATTTGCACTTCTACTCTTGAGCTGGAAATTTTGGGTACGATGTTGGTGTGGGGGTTTTGCCTTACCAAAGCCTGCTCGATAAGGAGGCAGAAGAGAATGGCATTGCCCACTTCTCTGAGGCTCTGGAACACATCAGTCTTCAGCTCTGCATACTCAATGATGTCCTTCAGCTGATGGTGGAAAAACTCCAGGATTCCTTAAAAAAGCAGGAAGGACAGTCAGAAAGAGACTGGAATCACTTCCCGGTAATTTGGATAAAAAGATGATCAGTGTCTGGTATTTCCTTAATCACAAACTGCAGCTGCTAAATGGATACACAGAGACTGGCACTGGGAAGGACTAACATGCAGTGTCTTATCCTGCTTTCAGTAAGCCTTGGGAAATAGGGAGAAAGTCAAATAAACTCCCTGGATTTCTTCATCAGAGGAGGAAAGAGGTTCCAGACTGTGATGGATGACTTGGTGCTGGCTTGTGTACACAGCCACTGTTTCTGACTGCAGCCATGCTGCAAGAACTCTATTCACCAGCTAAACAGAGCATTTAAAAAATACCAGTGAACTTATAAAAGCTTAGAGAATCCTGAAAACATAAGAGAGGCTACCAGAAGACATTCCCTTATCTATGTGTTCAAAAGGATATCTCCAGCAGGAGGTTTCCTGGAAAGGTTTCCTAAACATGTTCCAGTGTCAACAGCAGAGCAGCTGAAAGTGTCCTAGCAAACCTGGCTGCAAGTGACACTGGCAGGACAGGTGCCCAGCCTGGATTAACCATGAGTGTGGGCCTGAATAAATGCTGCAGCCACACGTGGCTGAGCTCCTGCTCAAGGATCCACCTGCAGCACCCACCTGGAGAGCCATATTCATGTCTTGGCAAGCGGCAGATCTTGGGCATTACTTCAATCAGAGTCTTCACATACTGCAGGATGGTGCCTTGGAGCTGTTGGAGACAAAGGGAGGTTAAACTGGATTGCCAGGTCTGCTGGCACTGGTTTTGAAAGAGGCTGGTTGTGGATGGGTCCACATCTGACAGCACAGGATGAAACTTCAGCTGGAGTCCGAAAAGAACTTGCTTAATTTGGATTTCACTCAAATATGAAATTCAGCCCAAGTGTATGGAGTCAGAGTGCTTTTACAGCTTCCTCCCAAAGAATAAATCCCAGCTGCATGGATTTTCAACTTCAAAATACAGCTTGCTGTGTTTGCATTGTTTGCAGCTGAAATCCAAAACAAGGCTCAGTCAGATGCAGCTGGACTTGTGCTTCTAACCCAAAAAGCATTTCACCAGAGCTGCCAAAGGACTCACTCCCTAGCACAGGAAATGCTCCTTCCACCTGAGGAATGATCACTGGATACTCAAGAGTTTAATAAAGAATTTACATTCATGTAGAGCAAGTTTCTGCAGATCAGATGTTTTGGACATACACGGATTAGAGCAGAGCAGACTGCTTAGTTTAAAGCCCTTGCTGTCATTTGGAATTACACACCTGCACCCTGTGGATACATTGTATGAGATAATGCACTGAATTCCATTTAGTCAACCGTAAAATCCTTGTCTTTGTGCTGAATGCTGTCTGATCCTGCTGAAACACTCCCTCATCCCACAGGAATCACTGGGGTTCCTCACCAGTGAAAACCAGCCCACGGCTCCAAGTGTTCCCGTGTGGATCAAGAGACACCAAGGTGCCCTGATGCCAATACCCCGATCCCAAAGCCCACACTGCCTGCTGCATCTATCCAGGCTTTGTGGTTTCTCCATCACCAGGCTCAGAATTACCAGGCTCTTGACGATCTTCAGCAGCTCCTCCATGACCACAGCAATGCCTTGGTAGCCCAGGAGCCGACAGATGGTCTTGAAGTGAGGCGGCCCCACGAAGTTGCGGTAGGAGCTGTAGATGTGGCTGTAGGCGATGTTGAGAGGCTGGGAAATTGGAAGCACAGTCAGACAGGGCCATCCACCAGACCTGTAATTCTCTTATCACAGCATTATGTTCCATCACTGCAAATAATTTTTAAGGAGGAGATGGAGGAGAAATAACAATGCCAATGGCCATTCCCACTTCTGCTTCTTGTAAGGAGAGGAGATTGCTTTTCTTCCCATGTGCTCAGATATACCCTAACCTCAACACTTCCATGTCACAAGATTTTATTATCCTCCTATGTAGCAACACCACTTTCATTTCCAAGGTAATTTACTCTCCCATACACTCCCAATCAAATATTTCAGTTCAGTGGCCCTTTGCCTCTTCAAAATCAAATTGTTCTCTACTAAAATGAGAAGTCTTATACACATTTAAGCAGACAGATTTTTTTTTTCCCCCTATGAGCACTTGCTTTAAATGAAGCTTATTAAGAAAAGCAGGAACTGAAGAAACAGAGTTTAAGGGCAGATGGAAAAGACCCAGAAAAGATCCTTTTTGCATCCTGCAAAGCTTTATATCAGCCTCTACTTAACAGACATCCCATGGGTCTGTGACAAGGGTAAGAATCTGATACTGGTCTAGGGAGAATGGTGCCCAGGACATTGCCCCCAAAAATTCTTAGCAGCAGAGAACAGAAAGTTATTTCCAGGAATGTACTCTATCAGTGACATCTTGGAAACATGAAAATTGCTGCAATGCTTCATCACTGGAATATTTACAGGATCCATTTGGTGTGAGGCAAAGAGAAGTAGGGGGAATTAATTCACTTGTGTGTTCTGCAGAGAAAAAGGACTGAGAATCAGATTTAGCTGAGACATCCCATGCTCAGAGAGGGCTCTGCAATGGAAATTTTAGCATCACAACTCAGCCCAGCAGAGGGGCTGCACCCTCCCCCCATGACATCTTCAGCCTCAGGGAACAGCAAAAAACCCATCCTGGAAAAAATCCTGGCATGCAGTGCCCCTTCCAGCAAAACAGAGATTAACCTCGGGCTCATGCTTACCTAAAGGTAAAACAAAGATAAGGAAACAAATTAGACTGAATCCCAAATGCCTCCCTATGGATATTGCAGACTCCATTCTACAGGGATCTCCTTTCCTGCCAGTAATGGAGCCAAGGGAAGGGTGGCATGAAGGGCCTGAGGAGGTTTGGGTGAAATGGAGCAAGGGCAGAGGTAGAAGAACAGGGCAAGAATTTGTTTTTGTTCCACCACTGCTGCAATACCCCCAGCTGCAGGCTCCTGTCATCCCCCACTCCTGACTCACTCCACAAGGTTTACTTTTAACATTTCATCTGAGCTGCTAATGGGTTACAAAGTCATTTGCTAAAAATTGGAAAAGTATTTTCTTTTGCTGTCAGCTATAGAACTTCACCAATGTACTGACCACACTTTCACAGACTTGTTAGTTACTTTAATCAATTAATTCTCCCTCATTTTGTCACAGCTCTACAGATCTGGTCCAGCAGGTTGTTACCTGCTCTAATTCCTAAGTGCTCTTTGAACCAGCAGAAATAAGGCACAGCTAGAAAGTGCCCCATTTTCTGTGAAGTGTAATTTCACCTCTTGTTCCTGGTAGGTGCAAATAGCCCTGAAACACAATATTAAGTGCAGAAAGACCGCCTTGGAGGCTTATTCACAATGAGCAAGAACTTTCTCTAAAAGAAAAAAAAAAGGGGCCCTGAGTATGTGTCAGAGTTAAGAATTATTTAGGCACACAGAAGCCAACTTTCAAAGCTCCTTGGATACCAGCTCTTAAGAGAACTGAGCACCCTACTTAGGCTTCTGTCTGCATCCTCAGATAACCAGACTCAAAGCCATGGGTTATGCACCCTGATACAAACTGCAATGTGGTTTTTTGAAAAGTGCTTCTGTTCAAACACCAGGTAATGCCCAACATGACCATCCCAGAGGGTGGTCCAGGGCCCCAGCCCAGCCATAGTCCCACAGCTTTTGTTGCTTTAACTTTTGCAAGGCACTGTCCCAGCCCCAGGTGTCCCCAGAAAGTGACTGCTGCAGGGGTGGTCCAAGTGGCCCAGAGATGGCTCCTTGCACTTTCCTTCCACACCTCCCTGCAGGCTCCTTTACCCTGTTATTTCCCCAGGCTTAGCACACTAGCTCTTATTTCTAGTGGGCTCATAAATCCACATTCATTTCTGGAGGCCTCTTTGCTATTCCATGGCCATGGACTTCTGTCTGTGCATGTGCCTTGTTCCCCTGAGATGGGCTACCAGCACTGGTACCAGCTGTAGTGCAGCTGGTCAGGTTTTTCCCACAGCAGGGCTGTTTTTGGCTGTACAGGCAGCCAGCAGCTCGCAGCACTCCCTCCCTCCTCAGCAGGATAACGGGGCTGGAGAGCAGCTCCCAGCCACCTCCTCCCTTGAGTGGGGGTCTCAGCAATTAGCCTGATTGGGAGAAAACACATTTTGGGATGTGCACTGGCTGCAGATGAGCAGGATGATTCAGGCCTGCCTGTCTGCAGGATGAGGTGGGTCCATGGAGCTCTCTGCAGAGCCACACAGTGCTCTAACAGCAGGCTTGTGTCTAATAATAATGCTCTGCCAGCAATTAAAAATATAACTCCATTTAAGGGTGAGATACATAGCTTGGGGCAGAGACTGTAGGATGTAAAAAATGACACCAGTGGGTATTTTAAGACAAAGCAGCTGAAGGCACAAGCTGGCTGCACAGCACAGCACAGCACAGCACAGCACAGCACAGCACAGCACAGCACAGCACAGCACAGCTCACTCCCCCGTGCTGGGTGGCCGCTTCTGACCCCTCAGAGGATCCAAGCAAAAGCCTGACCCTGACACTTCCTGGGAGCAGCAGCTGCTGGAGATACTGGGGAGCTCTGCCCCATCCCTGGTTTGGGGCCAATGGGCAGGTTTTGGGGATGGGAGGCTGGGATTTGCAGCATTTGCAGAGCTCCCAATGTCCTACAGAGCCCACCCTGCACCCAGGTCTCAGGGACAGCCATCTGTAACTGTGATCATGTGGGCAAGGTCCCAGCATTGCTTTAGGAGCTCAGCAGGTTACCAGTGATGCTCTGGAGAAGCTTTAGCAGCAAATGAAGCAAATCAAACCCCAGTTCTATTTCCATGTCTTTGACCTTGTTGTTGGCCATCGCTCAGACCTGTCTGAGCCCACCTGAGGAAAGGCAGGGAGAGTTTTATCTGATAAAATTTGAGAGAGAGAGGTAATAGTACTGACTGTTACAGAATTCCCTTGGAAAAATGAAGAGCTAATGAAAGAGCAATATACTCAGAGACAAAAAAAGAACTTGCACACAGCCCAAGACAAGTCAGGGCTCCCAGCCAACCTAATTTCAGTGCAACAGCTGAGAGTGTCTTAGAAAGTGGAATGAGTAACTCCAGACTCAGCATCAACATTTCTGGGAAAGTTCCTCTTGAGCACATTTTGGCTTTAGAGAGGAGCAAGTCACTTGTTCAGAGCTGGTCCCTACCAGGCCCATCTGTCCTCTCCTGGCCACAGGCTCGACCTGCTCTCCTGAACACCACAGGCACTGGCTTTGCCTCTCCCTCCTGCCCTCTCACCAGACTGACAGGGGACATCACCAATTGTTTGTAAGTCAGAGATTCAAAGAAGAGCGGGTCTTAATCCCATGTAGTTCAGCAGGAGGTCAAAGTCTTTGAAAACCCAGTTCCTACTCCCATCACACAGTTTAGAAAATATCAAAAGGCTACTGGAAATTGCAGCACCATCAGGGATCAAAATGTACTGCTTATGGCTCTAACTTAAATCTGCAGCTTAAGTGTGCAAGAAATCACAGAAATAAAGACAAAGTCCCTGAGTCAAGGGGTACCACAGGCCAGGATCCCAGATTTCAGACCATGTGCCAACGTGTCCGTAACCCCAGACCCTGCTGGGGCTCAGTGATGGTCTTACTGGGGGACTGAGGATACAGGAAAAAAATAAAACTCAAGTAAGACAGCAAAAAAACCTACCTGGCTTGTTTTTTTCCTGCCTTGGAGATACACACTTCTCCCAGGCAGAAGCTTTTAGGGATAACATTCCCAAATCACTGGAAGATGCCTGCCCATCCTTTCCTATTGGTTGCCATGGTGAGAGATGACGGAGCCGAGCTGGGTATAAATGAGGGAGTTCAGGGAGGGGATTTAGCAGAGGCAGGAGGGAGGTGAGTGCTGGCAAGGCACTGCCTGAGGCCACTCTGTCACCAGAGCCACCGTGGACCTGGCTGGAGGTAAGTGCTGGCTCTGGGAGGGCTCAGCGTGGGCACGTGCAGCCTCATGTAAGGACAGCTAAGCAGTCATTAGGATGAGCTTATTCTTGTGTGAATTAAAGGAAAGTTAGTTACTGTTAGAGAGAGAGGGAAAAGGAAGGAATAAACCAGCTCAATTGAAAGGAGGTGCTGCTCTGAGCACTCTCTGGGAGAGAGAACCCTGCAGTGAGGCTCAGAGAGCACTTTGGGGATCTAAAGGAGGGATGTGCTCAAGTGATTTGTGGCTGTTGCTAAACAGACACACAGCTCAGAGAGTATTAGAAAACTACAGGACATTGCACCATCAGGGATCATAAGCTACTACTCACTGGCTGTGGCTCAAATCAGTTTAAATGCTTAAATTTGTTAGGCAGGCAGTGTCTTTTTTCCATCTTTGTTCTTATCATTCATACATTTGTGTCTCCCTAAAGGCACTGCTTTTGTATTTCACCAACCTACAGATTTCACATTTAAGATCCAGATATTGCAGTGTGAGATGGTGCAGGAAGAGAAAGAGTTTATTAAGCAAGGAAGGTACAGAAAATGCAGTGACAACTTAAAACAGTGAATTAACCATTATGGAGCATTCTAAATGGCATTTAGGCGTAAAATCAAAATATCTGTTGACTGACAGCTTCACAAGGCAATCTGGAGCTAGTTTAATCATCACTTTATGTTAATCACACTTGCAGAATCCTTTTTATTTTGTAGGAAACAAAAAGCTTAAAAAGCTTCTGATACAGACAAGCAATCAGAGATTTTTTAAAAAACATAACCTGAGCTAAATGTATACCCTGTGCTCCAACTGGACATTTTTGTTGTGAAGCAGAGTGATACAGCAGTCTGGGCAACAGCAGGATTTGTCTTTTGTAATTTTAGCATGTAACCTAGGTGAGCCAGGATAGCCTTGAGTCCAATCTAAGGGAGAGCAAAAGCCAGTGAAGAGACTTCACTGATGTCAGCGTCCTTTGAGCCTTGGCACGAATCAGAAACCTGAGCCTCTCCCTGCATCTGTTTTCAGGGACACGATGAACATTGAAGTGCACAACATCACCTACACCAGTGCCACGGTGTCCTGGGCCATGAGCAGCCCCTGCCCAGAGAACTACTACCACGTCATGTACCGCCCCAACTGGAACAGCGTCTTCGCGGGCTACCTGCGGCAGAACTTCCACCGCGAGGAGCGCGTCCCGCACCCCCTCAGCTCCCTGGTGCTGCACCGCCTCACGCCATCCACCATCTACGTCCTCTGCATCACCTGCAAGAGCTCCTACCCCTCCAGCAACCACTGCACCACCTTCCACACGCTGGACAAAATCCCCCTGGTTTTTGGCGGCTCCAAGCACGAGCCCACCACGTCCATGTGGATGGTGAGCAGCCTCCTGCTCCTGTGCCTGCTCGCCCTCCTGGCCTATGGCTGCCTGCAGTTCTGGTCTGCGCGGTGCCGCTGGGCTGCCAGGCTGAAGCACCCCGAAGGCAGCCCTGAAGAAGTGGGGGAAGGAAGCAGCTCACCAGAGGAGCCACTGAGTGATGGACTGAGAGAGGAGCTCTTGGAAGTGCCCATGACCACTGTGCTAATGAGGAGCTCCAGTTTCGTGAAGGAGAGCCCGTATAACTCCCCTCACTGTTTTTTTTCCTATAAAAACAGCGATGATAAAAGGGCCATCTTGCCACAGCACGGCCTTCAATGAAAGCAAAAGAAAATAAAATCTTGCTTAGAGGTTTGATTTGTCCTGCTCTTTCCCAGCTCTTGCCAAGAGGCCTGTGTGTGTGTCCATGGCAGCTGTCTGTCCCAGGGTAGAACATGTGGCATAGCCATTGGTCACAGGAAGAAAGATTTTTGTCAAGTGACAAAAATACTCTCATTTGCTGAGGATTTTTAAAAAAGAAACCAAGTCAGTTCTCTGGGAACAGCCAAGTTTGGCAGACTGTAGTGTCATTAGCTCATGTGCATCAGTGCTGTAGGTTCACTTCAGAGTTGTCAATCAATGTGCACAAGAAATAAACTCCACTCAAGTAGTTTCACACTTGAGTGCCCCTCCACTAGCAGCACATCTGAAGCCCTTGTAATGCCAGTATAAACAGTCATTGCAGCCTGAGAAAAAAAGCTTTCTGTCAGTATTGAGTAGTACACACACAAATATTTTAGTAATTTCCATTTTGAACAGAAAATGGGATTCCTGAAGTGGTACCTTCCTTGGGGTGCATCACTGCATCAGAGCACCAACTTGCTCACTTCTCTGAGCATTTAGATGGATTTGACTCAGCCTCAGTGCCAACACCAAGCAAGAGCAATGCTGATATCCCTTAGCATGGGCATTTTATGGAGAAGAATATGGAAAAGCAACAGCAACAGCACACTGAATCTGCTCCTTGCATGTCCGTTTGGTTGCACACAGCAATGTGACCCTGCTCATTCACACCCACCACTCTGTAAATGAACTAGTCCTTGCATTTCTTTCTCTTCCTAAATAAATATTTCCAACATCCACCCCTGCTGGCTGTTGGGACTCATTTACTGACCTTGGAGCCGTAGAGGTAATAGGGCTGGACGTTGGCTGGCTTGTCCCGCTGGGGCTCCTGCGTGAAGGGGATCGCTGTCCTCACAAACCTGCAGCGAGCACGGGGGATGGGGAGGGAAGTGGTCAGAGCCTGGTTAACTGAGCACACACAGAGCAGGGTCTGGGATGGCCTGCAGCTGCAGGCTAGATAGAATTCATCACTGGAGTTACACCAACAGGAATGCAAAATCCTGCCACAGTCTGTTGGTAGTGTAAAACCTACCAAGAGAGAGATTTCTTCTCATTTTTGGCAGGCAAGAAAACAATATCTGAGCAGCTACCAGAGCTCTACTGCTGAGTAAACCAACCCTCAGCCACTTCAATTACTGTCCAACTGCTGCTTGAATTTGTTACTAACATTTCCAAGACAAAGGAAGATGCTGGGTTTCAACTTCATTTTAAGAGTAACTGTTGCATCCCACAGGGAGCACAAACTTCGCCACAACTCATGTCAATTTTATGCAGCAGGTTTGACGCTCTGGAAAGAAAAGCAGGGTCTCCAGGTGGCCTTGCTTTCCCTCCTTACCTGTTGGTGGATCCGTTGTAGCAGTAGTTGGGCAGGAAGTCGAAGTTGAGCTCCCAGAAGACGTGGAGGGTGATGCGCCCATAGGGCGCGGACACGTTGTGGTTGGCCTCACGGAACATGGCATCGAAGCTGTCCAGGGTCATGTGCTTGCACAGCAGCCTGTGAGTCAGGCGGTTGATTTCCAAGAGCCACTCCAGCTCCTACAGCATATAAAGCAGCAGAAAATGCAACGTATTACCACAGAAACAGCTGATTTAACTGCCAGGGGAATGTTTTTTTATCTACACGCACGCAGAACTAAAGACATCAATTTAACTCAGCGGCCAAGGCCAATTGCACTTCCACTCAAGGGGGTCCTGGTCCAGTATTTTGTGAACCTGCAGGAAGCAAAATTAATTTGTTCCCCACTGAGAACTGGCTGGCTTTCACCTCAGAATCCTCTGAAGGTGGAAACTGGTATTTTACACTGCTTGACTCTGATGTTCCTGTAACATATCAAAGACAGCAGATCCTGTACACACACAAACAATGTCACAGCCACCTTCATCCAACTGGGAATTAAAGCCAAGATTTCCTTCTCCCAGTTTACAGGACTCTCTTATATGAGCTCTGCAAAGTCTAACTGCTGACTGTCACCTTATGATTTGCAGAGATACTTAATGGTCTGATAATAATGCAATTAAAGCTGCATAAACAGAAATAGTAAAGACTCAGCAGCATAAAGGAAGATACATGACTGGTTGAAACCTACTGCAGGGGAACTCAGAAGGCAGTTGACTGTGTATCCACAGCAGTGTATTAGTCTCCCTGCTCATACTCAGAGTCAATACAAGTTCTTACCACGATGGATGTCAGGTCCTCGCTCTCAAAGCGGCTGATGGCCTGGTCTAACGATTTGTACATGGCTGCAGAGATGCGCTGGGTAATGAGCCTGTTCAGGTCGATTGATCTGCCCAGCAACTGGCAAAAGAAGAGATTTCCATGTTATACACTGATGGGGAAAAGGTATTTTATTTTTTAGTCAACACACAAATTAAAACCAAACCTTGAAGTCTGCTTAAACATAAAAGTGGTGGCGCAAGAGCCTTGACTGAGTGCAGATTACTTAAGAAGGAATGAGGGAAATGTGGAGCACAGCTCATTTTTGTGTCACAAACAGATTCAACCCTTCTCAGCCCAGAGCTGATCTCAGCTAGGATGCTCTCCACCACCAAAAGGAAAAGGGACCAGGAGTGATGAGTGCTGGAGCCTGCTGCTTGCAGCGTACCTGGACGTGTCTCTGCTTGAGCAGCGTTTCGTAGCGGTTGGATGGTGGGTATGGGATGATCACCCCGTAATTCTTGCATTCAGCTCGGAAACGTTTGTCCAGTAAAACACTGAAAAAGGGAAGCAGTGTCAGGAAAATAGAAACGTGCACTGTCAGCTTCTCTGTGTGTCTTTCTAGAGTTGTTTTGCACTCCTTTTAATCTTGGCTCCAAATTCCAAGAAATATCTGCACACTAAATCACAGGGCAGTGGTTGTTATCTGGGGATTGCCCTGCTTGTCCTTTGTGGCTAAAACATTCAAAAAGATTAAAAAATGTGCTGCAAGATATCAGTTCCAGGTACTGGGTGGTTCCCCTGGTGTGCTCCCTCCTTGAAGATCTGCTGTGGGAACATCTGGTTGGTGATAGTGATTGTCCTCCTTCTCTAAGGCCAAATGTGATCTAGAGACAGAACTTGCAGTCACATGGAAGACTTGGTTCACCTTTGGGGCCAAGAGAAGAAGGCTCTCACTAGATTTCATCCATGCCCTTTAAATTGGTAAGGAGGATATGCCACAAAGGTTCTACCTCCCCAAAGGGAGAACAAGTCCTGCTGCTTCACTAGGGTGAGGACAAGTGCATATTCCTGCTTTGTAGAGATGGGAGGCTTCCAGTCCTCTGCCTGGTACACAAGCAGAAGTCAAGCAAGGACATGCCTGTAATAAGCTCAGTTTGTTTTTCTGTTGCTCTCACAAACTGTACTCCAACAGCTACTTGGGATGCCAGTTATTATTTTTTTCACTTTTAACTCTGTCTTCTTAATTAATTTTTCCCATCTACACCAGTCTGATATGGACAGCCAGCTCTGGGGGACAGGGATGATCTATGTTTCATCTTCTTGCAGTGACTGCTCCCTGAGGGAAACCTTTTGGTTAACAGCAATTTGATGCAGCGATATCATCAGTCACCATCAGCAGTCAGGTTCTCCTACCTGCCAGCCATTGCTTTGTAATAGGCAAAGATCTGATCTGCCAGTTTGTACACAAATTGATCAAAGCACAAATTCACCTGGGGGAGAAAAAACAAGACTTGGTGAGGGTGTCACCAGCACAGAACAGCTCCTTCCTACGCACGCAAGATCAATACAACCCAATACAGATCTCTCACTAAACACAAACATGTATTAAAGGTCTCACCATCTAACAACCACACTGCAGTTCTCACAATGCTGAAGGTATGCAGAAAATTACAGTTACATTTCTCTCTTTATAGTTTCTGCATGTTCCAACAGGTCCTGGTCCCCCACCTTCAACCACTCTTCCCTCTCAGGGAATTTCTCATTTTCCTCTGATGTCTCAACCCTCTGCTCATCACACTCTGCCATGTCCCCAGTGTTTGACAGCTTTTGGCTTCCATGATTCCCTACAGGTACAGCTGAGCTGAAGCCCTTAATCATGAGAGTCTGCAGGGTCTCTGAAAATTCTGATCTTTTTGAAAACTTCTCAGTCTGATGGGATACTTCTTTCAGGAGAAAGGTGACTATAATGAACTGCTGGGTCAAACAGGGCAGTGTGACCCCAGTGAGCTTTTTCCACACAATAAAGATGAACAGAACTTACTTCAGCTTCAATTTCATCATACAGGAACTGTTTTTTGAACTTGGTCAAAGCATAGTATGCACTGTCATTGTAGAGGTCCAGGGGGTACAGCACATACCTGAGAGCAAGAACACAGACCACATCTAAAATTAACTTTTTTGAGCTTATCAGCATAAACTGCAGCCAGTGCACATCATGCCCTGCCTGATGTAAAAAAAATGGCTTTTCTCTGACTTCATGCCTATCACTGCCACCCCCTGCAGCCCCTCAAACAGTCCCTCTTTATCCCTGGGTTCTGCAGGAAGCAGCTACAACCGACCTGGAAGTGAACTAATTATGATTTGTTCAATCAATACTTCTTCTCTGCCCTTAAAAAAGCTTTCACCCTGCCCTCACTCCAGAGAGTGCTCTGACAATGCCTACACAACAGAAAACCACATTTTCCTAATGAGGAAGACTTTATGAAGATGATTATACTTGCAGAACAGCAATTCCTCATATCATTTATCCCACATACAAAAAATGGTCGAGGTGGCTTAGCCTGGGCCCACCCCCTTTGGTGACACATCTGTCTCAGTGCTGTGTGCAGGTGACAATGCCACCATGTCCTGACCACATCCCAACAGCTGCCAGCTGCTGCTTATGGCACATGAAGAAGAAGTGCCAGTGCCAGGAAGTCGCCCCTGTGTCTGCTAACGAGGTGTTCACACAGCACCATTCATGTGACAGCAGATCAAGGAACATCTATTTACCTCCCACGTCAAAAACACTGCTCATCACCAGCCCATCCTTCTTCCTGAACAAAACCCCAAACCCCAGCACGTGCACGGTCCCAAGGGAGCCCACCAGCCCTTACTCCATCATGGAGGGTTCTTTGGTTTCCAAAATATGGTCAGTGAGGATCCAGGGCATGGACATCTCGATGGGGAACTGGATGCGGCGGCCCATGGTCAGCTCCAAGAAGAACTCCCGGAACCAGAGCTGGGACAGGTCACAGCACTGCTGCAGAGCTTCTGGAATGCACAGAGGATCCATGTCACCCCACGTTACTCCCCTGGAGATGGCAGTGAGGGCATGATGCAGGTGGCAGCTGCTGCAGCCTTGCTTTTGGGTATGGAACGTTGTCCTAGGATGTCTCTGGTTTTAAACCCAGACCATGTCCACACTGCCTGAGCACCTGGTAATGCAAGAAGGAAGGGAGCACCCCTTCTGCTCTAGAGGGCCAGCAAAACACTGGAATGGCTCAGTGTCATTCTGGAAGACTTTTTCTGTGCCCAGTGGCTCAGTTTGTCTGGGACAGAAGGAAAGTCCAGTCCTAGAAAATAAATTACCACCTGCAGCTGTTTGCTCTTGCTGACAGCCCTGTGTACTACATAGCAGCATGCCCAAACCAGGCAGAAGTAGGACATTTGGGAAAAATCAAGGAAAATCTTCTGCACAGGTCAATGAGGAGCAAAGCTGATCTGCTTTTGCCTTTCTGAGCATGCAAGGGCTGGGTTCAAGCCTCCCCCTGCCATAATCTCACCACTGATGTTGAGAAGGTGGGTGAAAAAGAAGGACTGCTTGTGGAACTCCTCAATGGCCAAGACTATTGGCCCATCCAAGCTGCTCCTCAGAGTCTTCTTCGAGCCACTCTTGTCTGCTATGAGGGACTCCAGCATAGTCCGCACCATGTAAAGCTTTGGAAAAAAGGTGACATGCAGTTACCACTCTCCAGACACCATCACACATGGCCTTGGTGTTCTGGGAACAAAAAAGTAACACTTCTCCAAGGTGGTGACCACCTTCTGCACACATAAGCCACTATCCTTCAGTTAGAGATAATTAAAGCCCTAAAAGAAAAGGCTTTGGGAATTATACAACAAATTAGGCACCAAAGCAATATTAACACAACAGCATGAAGACTTTGTGGAACAGAGCATGGAAACAGGTGAGAACCCACGGAGTGGGAGACTCCTACATGGCTCCAAGACCATAAATTCCCCACACAGGAGACAGACATTCACATACCTGTGTGCTTGATGGTCCTACAGCTCGTCGTGGGACTTTGATATCAAATCCACCTTTGGGATCCTTCTCACCTCTCAGGCAAGGATCATTTGGAGGCTCTCGACCTCCCTCCCAGTCACAGATTGTCTTCCGAATTGCCTGAAGGACACTGGAGTGGGGGGAGAGGGAAAGCAGTGCTTAGGCTTGATTTTACTTCAAGATGAAAATACCCATGGCTGTGCACATATGAGAGGAAAGGTATCTGAGGTGGGATCATACACAGCTGGTATTGCTGGGATGGTGCCCAAAAGTTACCTCTGGAGGAGCTGCTGGCCAAGGACTGTTGGCTGCTTGTGCACTGGAGCATACACAGGGCCACGTGCTTGTGTATTACAAAGTGTAACACTAATAAATATTTGGGTTCTGCACTGCATTCAGGGACAGACTGACCTGATCAGAACATTCTTCTTCTTCCTGACAGCCTGTCGGAGAGGCTCCCTCAGGGTCACCTGGGCAAAGTCCTGCAGGGCTGCGTAGATGGTGTTGCGGATGGCCTGGTTGAAGACACTCTCCATCCGCCCCATCAGCACTTGCAGGCCTTTGATCATGGCAATCACCTGGAGGAAAAGTTAAACCCAGATATATTTGCTGTTTTTCCATTGTGTGAAGAGGGCTATTAATGCAGCACTGAGAGAAATTTGGGACTGAATTAATTCTACTCAAGTAACACAGGCCCAGTGATCAGGCAGCTAATTTCAGGCAGCTAATTTTTGGGTGTTAGCTGCTTTACAAGCCTCAAGAAGTTGAGGAAACCTTTTATACCACCAGTTTCTTGCAAATGGCCCCTGTCCCTCGTTTCTACTCCTTGGTATCTCTTGATATCTCCAATATCTCACAATGCCAGGAAACTGCACGTGCTCCACGTGTGGGTGCAGCTTGCACAGAGCTGCATCTGCACAGGGCACAGCCTTCCCTGCCCAACACACAGTGGAGGAAGCCTTAGGGCAACATCCAAACCACCCTGGACTGTGTAAGGCAGGAGGAAGGTGAGAGTCTCCCAGAGCCAGGCTCAGAGGACTGTTCCCACTGCTCACAGACAGCCAGGCTGAGAGTTGATGTGTCCTGGGGACTGTCTGAGAACCTCTTGTGTTTGCACAGCTCCTGAATGCAGCTGCTGCTCTTGCTCCAGATCACACTGCTCTGCAAGCCCCATTCTGGGCTTGTGTGGCAACATTTTGGAAGCAAGAGGCAAAAGGGGTGACTTCTGCGAGAAGCTGCTGGAAGCCTCTTCTCATGTTCCCCCTCATCTGACAGAGCCAACATCAGCTGGCTCCACAATAGACCCAGCGCTGGCCAGGGGCAAGTTAAAGGCCAGATTAAGGGATGTGTGGACCCTTAATCCCTTAAAATGGGTCCCAAGGATGAGGAACTGGCAGAGTATGGTGAGAACACCCTTCCATCCTCTTTCCCTGGCCTGAGGAACATGGACAGGAAACCAGCAAGGACTGGCTTTGACTCTTGTGCAGGTGGCACCTACTTCCACAAAGGCAAACTTCTCCTCACTGGTGTAGTTGTACCGGGTGGCTCTCTCATACTCTTCTGCTGTTCCTGGGCAATCCTTGTTACAGAATTTATCTGTGGGATGAACCAGCTTCCAAGAGTACTAGAAGATGGAAAGAGACCATGTCAACATTGCAATGAGGAACAAGATAGGCTAGAAAGACTGAATTAGGCCATATGCAAAAAGAAAAAATTCCCTAGACATCACTACAGTTTGACATTCTTGGCTTTATTATCACTCAGTGAATTGGTTTTCTTTATCTGGGAGGCTGCCAGTTACCAGGCATTTGACATCCATGGACTTGTGTTGACATGAGGTCAAAACTTTGCAAATTAAGAATTTCCATCATCGTTTGAACCACAGCTTCAGTTGCTCCAGACCCAGACTCATCCCAAACTGCTTTCAGTGATGCAGGGATGCACTCACCACTTCCATGACGTGGGCACTCCACTTGGACAGCAGCTGCAGCCCCCGTAAGGCCAGGTCAAAGAGCTCCCTGTACTCCTCATCTGACTTCTGGCTGTCCAGGCCTGAGCCAGTGACCACCTGGAAGACATCACATCATGTCCTGGCTACAATCAGCAACTTACTGCAGGGGCTTTACTCAGTCAACAGATTTCTCTCCCAAATCCCACCTGAAATGAATTCCTGACCTTATGACCAAGCTAGAATTGAGTGAAGCATACACTGTCCCTCAGGAAAAGGGACCTTGGCAAGGCTCTTTTTACACACAGTCAAATCATTCCCTACAAAAAAAAAGAGTCTGACCTATCACCTCTGAGCAAATAACTGACTGCTCTTACTCCACTTTCCCATTCCTTTGTGATGGTCTAATACCACTGAAATTCTTGAGAAGCCTTTACCAATTGAAGTTCAAATAAGCTCTTACAAATGCCAAAAAATAAGAGCCTGGGAACGCTACAATTTGTTAAACTGACACTGATGAATGAGGATCACATGTGCAAAAAACAGTCCCAATGGCATCAGAGAGGGCACTGGCACTCAGTAATGAAAAGAACAGAGATGCCTTCGGGAACTTTCCTCAAAGCCCTGACTGATAGGCCTGTGTAACTGAAAAGCTCTTTGCAAGTCATTGGTGTTCTGACATTTGCCTGATTATAAGCATTCAGTTGCCAGTTTTTTTTCTGCTTATTTTAATGAAGCTGTGGTCAAGGAGCAGTTGCTGTAGATCTCCTGGTGCTGTAGATCTCCTGGATTTTGTACCTGCAGGAGCCTTTCATATCTTGCTTTTTTATTGCTGCATCGAGAGCCGTTTGTTCCACCCCTGTCCTTCATCCCTCCTCGCTGTACATCTGTGACAGACCATGGTCCTGCCACGCTGTTCTGTGCCAGGCTGGTCCCCCCCAGGAGCCTGGCTGCTGAGGGAGCTGCACCCACCTCGCTGTTGCTGTAGCGCGCGAGCTCCGAGATGAAGCGGATGTGGTCGTCCCGGATCTGCACCATCTGCTCACAGATGTTGTACTGGGGGCTGATGCTGCTCTGAGTGCACGTCCACCTGGGCAAAAGAGCAACTGTGTCAAGGACAGGGTTCAGCTTCCACTCAGACACCCCAGGGACAGCTGCTCTCCGCTCCAGCGTGCTCCAGGCATGCCACCCTCATGGCAAAGGTCAGCCTGTGTGGTCTCTCTGGTGTGTGGGGTCTCCAGAGGTGGGCTCACACAGCAGGATGGGGACCCTTGCCTCACCTTTCAGCCTGAATGTGTCTGCTCCATCCACCCTGAAGGCTGCTCTCCATGTGGGCTCACCTACCCCGAGGGCAGAGATGGCAATTTCCCAGGCCATCATGGGACAAGCTTTCAGGGAAGGATGAACTTCAAAGACCTGCATCGTTTGCATCCTCTCTGCTAAACCTAAGGATAACCATCCCCTGGATGAGCTCCCTCCAGGTCCTCCCTCCAGGTCTGGGTTGTGCTGCCTTCTCCTGCAAAGAAAAGCTCTGCAAAGAACTGGCCCTCCCATTGTTTTTGGTTCTGGCTCATGCTAACATCTCAGTGAACAAACCTGAGTATGAATGATGAGCAGAATATGATTACTTGACCTAGATTTTCATTTGCATTGAGCCATATGCACCATGTAACAGTGAAATGTCATCCTAATAAAAGGCAGCATTCCCCTTCTGAAGGCACAGTTGTATGAAGGAATGGGACAAACCAGGTCTATTTAACTTAATTTAATATCTCCTTTCTCCTTGTAATGTATTATCCCCAGATACAGAACCAGAATGGCTCCACCAAAATGTTTTGTGCAAGCAATTGTCTATCAGTGAGATTCTCATGTCTTACATCACAATGTAAAAATTCAGATTATACTTTTGTTTCCCCTAAATGATTGTCCATCTTACAATAGTCCTGTTCTCCAATTTAGACTGGTCATACAAAAGGAAGGTGAGAAACCTGCCCCTGATATGGACACACACATAACCCTACACTTAACTGCACTTGTTGCCAGTATTTGTGGTGGTAGAAGGTCCTGGAGATGCTGGGCTACGTCATCCCTTGTGAAATCCACCCTCCCCCAGCCCCCCTGTTTGGCTCTTACCCGTTTCCAGGTGCTCCCCACCGGACAATCGGCAGGTCAGCAGGACTGGCAGGGCTGCCCCAGCCCTCCCTGCCACACACAACCTACTCCACAGGGCAGAAACAAAGCGCCATGCGGGAAAAACACCCATTAATTCCACTTGCACGGAGACAAGGAGGGAGAGAAAGTGACAAAAACAATATTAGTAAGAAATGGGGATTACATGGAAGCACCTTGGCAGAGTTAGAGTTGGGAGTCCCATGCAATTTGCTGGGAAGGCAAGTGAGTGAGGAAGAAACATTGGTTAGTACGGCACGGCACACAGACCTGGTGAGACAGATTTCAAAGACAGACATTAAAACTGTGCACAGGTAAAACAGCCCATGAGCTACCTTGGTTTTGAGATGAGAAAATGAGGAGTGCTGCTGACACATGTTTCGTTGAAATGTGCTTTCTGAGTGATTTGGGATATAAAGGAGCAAGTCTTCAGACAATTTTTCTCTTTTTTAAAAAGACTTTTCAAAAGTATTCTTTAAATTCACATCACACAGAATCATATTTTTTTTCTTCTCTTTTTTTCCCCCCCAGTTTCAATTGAAAACTTCTTGCTCAGGAGTTTTGCCACATTGTTTTCAAACCTCTCCTGAACAGTTAATGGGCACTTTTCAACCAGTTTTTGGGAGGGCAGGGGAGGAGGGCTGCTCCTGGCAGGCAGAGAAGCCAGACCCTCCGGGGTGGAAGGGGACAAGCAAACAGAAGCAGTGACACTGCAGGTTAGTTCCTGTCCTGCTGAAGAGACAGCCCGGCCTGGCTGCTCCTCACAGACACCAGAGAAACCTGATTTCCACACAGTACAGTCCCACAGGTGGAAGGCCACAGGCTGCTGAAAGCCTGGCTGCCACCTGCCACTGCAGCCAGACGCAGCTCAGACAGGCTTTGCTCACTCGTGTTTCCAACCTTACTCCAAGGATATCCAAACCTAACGACGACTCTCCTGGCAATCACTGAGCATGATGCAAAGCTACAAACACAAGTGAGACCTCTCACGTGCGTGCTGTGACTGAAACAACGTCTGTGGAGTCATCTGACGGCAGCAGCAAATTGCCCGTGAGCCTGGGCTGCTCCTGAGCTCTCCACTCCTGCTCTTCTCTCACAATATTCAGAACCACAGAATCATTAAGGTCAGAAAAGACCCCTAAGATCATCAAGTCCAACCTTTGACTGATCACCACCCTGTCAACTAAACCAGAGCACTGAGTGCCACATCCAGTCACTAGTGCCACATCCAGTCACTAGTGCCACATCCAGTCACTAGTGCCACATCCAGTCTCCTCCAGTACATTAATTTCCAGAGCATCTGAGCCTCTGGTTCATTGCTGCTGTCCTTCTTCCCGAACCCTGCCTGAGCTAGAGGAGACACCCTGGCTACTGCAGAGATCCACTGCTGTGTTCATGCTCTGGAGGATTTTGTCCTGGGGCTGCAAAGTGTGGATTAAAATCTCCCCAGAGCAGGGACACGCTGCCACACTCACACACTCCGCAAGCACTCGGCGCTGCCCCAGCCTCGCTCCCTCCTTCCCTCCTGCCTCCTGCCAGCCCCCTCCCAGCCCTGCCTGCTCCCAGGGGTGTTACACAGAGCTGGGAGCTGGCTGCACCCCCAGGGCCGCTGAGGACATCTCCCCATGCAGGGACAGGGAGGGACAGACGGGCACACAGAGCTGGCACGCCGGACTCAGCCCTGACGGGGACACACACACGGGCACAGGCCTCGCACACCCACGGCCCTCAGGACACACACAGAAGCCAAGAGACATTATGGCAGGCACTCACTTGGATTTGTTCTCCTCATAGTGAGCACTGGTCTTAATGTATCTGGCCAGTTCTATCTGCATATCGCCGAATAAAGGAACCACCTGCAGCTGCTGGAAAAGAAAACAAAAGATGGTTGAAACATGGCTGAGAGAGAGAGAGGGAGAGAGAGCCTGGCCCCAGCACAGCACAAGGGACTCCAAAAAGGCATGCTGCACCTCTGGAGATTTGGAAAGAGTCAGGCTGTTTGTTTGAAACAAAGTGCAAACCTGGACCCAGGGTCATTTCACACCTAGGAAATGACTGAGAATGATCACGAGGCTTTCTGTGGGAGGAAATCAACCCCTGCCCTGGCTCACTGCTGCCAGGCTGGTTATGGCCAGAAAGGTTCAGTGCTGTAACCAGCCAGAGCAAAGGCTCTTTTTACAACAAAAAGAGAAATATGGTCCTGAGCAGGCCTTATTGTCTCCCAGCCTAATCCTCCGAGAGAGGGATGAAAAGCCAGCATGTTGCTATTCTGGACACCCAGGAAGGTGTCACCTTCTGGGACACTGCTTTCCCCAGGGACTCAGCACTGTGGCTGCTTGTGATGTGTCTTTAAACTTCTCCATAAAGAGAAAGACACCGGCAATGTAACATGGCTCTGCTTGCCCTTCGCATCTCAGAAGGTTTTGGAAATAAATTCCAAGGCTCTGAAGATACCTCAAGCTCAGACAGGTATCTCCTTCACTAAACTTCCACCTGCAAACAAAATCCATCTGTCCAAAATGACATCTCATCAATAAAATATGAAACTTCAACTTCACCCAGCTACAAAAGCCTTGCCCCAAAATTCAGGGAAGATGGGGGCAGATTCCCTGTCCTATTATCACCTACTCCTCAGGCTGAGTTGTGCACAGGATGTGTAATGCTGTCATCAGGGATTCCCACTGACACTTTCATACAAGGTTTAAATGAAGGGGTAGCTCATTTTCAGTACTCAAATTCCTGGACAATCCACTAGAAATTTAATCAGAAGGCAATAAGCAGATGTAGTGAAGGAGTAGCTGGTCTTTCTTTATTGAGATCTGATAGTTTGGAGTTGTACTTAACTGATTAGGTGAGACCACAGCAGATGCTGGAGAAGTGCAAATGGAAATCAAGCTGGAAAGAAGAAAGTTACCCCATGCAGTGGAAGGTATTTTACCTCTGGTGGCCCAGAGCACTTTGCAATGAACAGCAAATCTGTCTGAATGCACCAAGATGACCAAACTCCACAGATTACACTGAAGGCTTGATTTAGAGATTTAGTTGAATTAGCAAAGCTGAATCAGGGAAAACCCAGAAGACTCTAAAGAATGACATGATAAATCACCTTTGCAGAGCAGTCTCCCCAGTGATGGGAGGGTTTTTAAACACCTCATCATCACCCTGTCCATGAGGTTATGGTGCCTGTGGCCCCTGCTCTCAGAGCTGTCACCAAGAAATGGTGCAGACTGGGGTAAGCAGGTCCCCACTCGCTCAGAGGAGGATGCAGCAGCAGTGGGCACACCAACCTTCCATCAAACCTGGGCTCACCTATTCCCTCCCCTGCACACACAGCACATCACCCACACACTGAACCTCGGGGCAATAAGCAGGGAGACATCCTCTATCCAACACCACAACCAGTCTCTTCATCCAGGCTCCTCACCCCACCTCTGGGTGAAGTACCAGGGAGAATCCACTGTGCTGGAAGAGTGTGGGGAAGGAGCCCTCTGTGCCCTCCCACAAATCATCACCTTCTCATTTTCCCTGATCTGGAGCAAGTGTTGGTAACAGAAACTAATCTTTCCATCTCAGAGAAAGATTAATAAAGGACTCAGGAAGGACTGCTCAAGCTCAGTAGGTCTCAAAGGAAACTAATCACTCCATCTGGGAAATTCTTCTGCTGTCCTCCTGCTCTTTGTCACCAACTCATTTGTCTTTTGCTAGATCCCACATGCCTCCTACAGCTGACCTGCTCCAAACCCAAAATGCCTCCCAGTCCCAGCCTGTGCCCAGGAGCAGTGGAAAGGAGGCACCACCTTCCCTGAGGGGCTCTGTGGGCTCTCAGCCCTCCTCTCCACCAACCGGGTTCTCCCAAACCTTTCCTGTGCTGAGTGGTCCCAGGGCAATGCAGCCTGGCCTCCAGCTGTGATCAGACCATGGCCAGATGTGCTCCAGCAGAGAGGTTGTGTGGCTGCTTCCCACCCTGTCAAGTTTCATGGGCCTTTCCTCAAAATCCACGTCTCAGACAAGACAAAAACCGTTCATCAAACCACAGAGTGACCCTTTGAAGATCTTGCTGAGCGTCTCCAAGTCCCAGTTGACACAAAATCCCCCAAATGCTTTTTCTGTGCTAAAGGAAGCACAGTTTATATATGAAATAAAACTGCCAGATCACACACACTGGCTCGCCAGCTGTGTCCTCTGTCCCTCAGCTCAGCAGCTTGCAGAGGGAAAGAGAAGCAGAACCATCACCCAAGACAGACCTCAGCCAGGTTTGCTGTCAGCCTGAAACCAGAGAGAATGTGCAGAGAGAGAGAAGCCACGTCACTCAGGCACATCCTTCCCTCATCCACCAAACAGCCTCTCCATCCTCTGTGCCTTGGCAGGAAGCAGCCAGAGCTGCAGCTCCCAGGGGCTGCCCAGCTCCAGAGCCATGGGAGCAGAGCCAGGCCAGCACTGCTCTATACCCACAGCCCTGGGGGCACTGAGGGTCAGCACTGCTCACCTCACCCTGCTGTGTGCCCAGGCTGCTGACAGCAATTCCATTCCTCAGCCTTTGGCCTAAATAGCTTCTCAGCCCTTGGGTTTTTTGGACCTGTAAATGATTCCTGTGGTTTGTTTTTTGCTAGCAGCACGTGCAGTGGTACAGGCTGCTAATCCACTGGTCTGCAATAAACACCAGCCTCACACAGACAGGTCACTGACCTTGAAGAATTTGTCTATTTTGCTAAGGTTGATTCTCTTCTTGGCATCCAACTTGTAAATGTTGCTGACATTCCCATCCATGAGATACAGGCCAAACCCCATCACCTGGAGAAGATGGAAAGGCAAGGTTTCGTCAGCATGAAGTCAGCAGCACAAGTCAAAGACAGTTCTCCATCACTCAGCATGAGGAAAGACCATTTCAGGTTCCTGTTACCACCTGATCCTCATGAGGAAATGTTTAAAATGTGCCTGTATCTGTCAGGATGCACATGGTAGGCAGAGGACACGGGATGAATTGCTTCTGTTGTCTGTGCAAAAACGCAGGATGCTTCCCTTATTTGTTATTTGTTCCTCCTCTCAACATATAACAACAACCCAAAAGTTTTCTCCAGCTGAAGGCAAAAGTTTACTCCTGGAGAAGAATTTAAAATATTCTTCTGCATTGATTTTCCCAGCCCCCCATTAATTCAGTACAAATAATTACAGAGAGTCAAACTCCCCACATTACCCTTCAGAGAACCTGAGCTGACTCACACCACTGTAATGAAGTTTTTATGGTAACAGTGACTGCAATCATTGCCAATAACTGACTGACAGCAAGGACAAACACACCAAACAAAGAGATATTTGGCATGTTTATCTTGAGGACTCTTTACAGCCAGAAAAACAAACCTGGGAGCATCTGCCTTCTGCAGGGAATTATTGCTGGCAATGGGCATCAAAAAGAAAATTCTGGGTTACCAACTTGGTGGTGATTTTACAATGTCCTCTGCAGTTACACAGGTCAAACCCATGATCCTGCCCTTCCATGCACTACAGAAAAACCCTTTCCAGCCTTGGAGGATGTAGGGCACCCAGTAGTGCTCTCACCCACCATGTGCTCAGTGCCAGGCAGGCATTGGGAAGCATTGTGGGGAAAACAGACAGATGGAGATGAAGAAAAGGGGAGAGGAAGATTTTAGTATGGGAATAAGGGAGAAGGCCATAAAGGACAGCAGAGAATTGATGGGAGCAGGTCCAAGTTAGGGCAGGAACAGAGGCAGCTCATGGCACTGCCCAGCAGAGCTGCCACTTCAGAGCACTGGGGTGGGACATCCCCAACTCAGGGCTGTGTCCAGCCTGTTCAGCCACAAAAAGAGGTGAGCAGGAGGACTGAGGTACCAGAGGACACAAAGCACCAGGGATCACAAAGGGAACAGGAAGAGGAGGAAGCAAAGCAGCTTTGCTGCTGCCTGCAGAGCACTCACAGCAACTTGTGTGAGCAGAGGACACTGTCTCTGCAGAGAAGGGATGCAGGTCAGCCCAAAGGAGCAAAAAATCAAGAAATTGAAGAGAGATGTTGTCCTGGGAGTGATTTTCATTTTACTAAAACAACAGTGAAACTATGTAAGCACCCAGCCCCACAAGCATGGCCCCACCTCACCTTTAAGAGCATGTGCTTCTCACTGGGGGTGAGGTACATCTTGTTTTCATAGTAATCCACACAGATGTTGACAATATCAGCCAGCAACTCCTCATAGCCAGGGATAACCTCTAGCTGTTGGTGCAGACACTGAAACACAACATAAGCCACATTATCCACATGGGCAGAGGAACAGCAGAAACCAGGCAGGAAACATTTTAAATATTAAGAATAGAACAATAAGGGGTTCCTTCAAACCTCATTTGTGTGCTTTTCTTAGGTTTACCAGCAGAAGACTGAGCTCATGGTACCACCTGGAAAGAGCAACCTTGCTCTGCAGGACAGCTCTTCTTCAGACTGATCACAACACCCAAACATCAGACAATGAGGTAAAGGAGGGTGACTCTGAACAAACTGTCTGACTCATATCTGTTCAATATTTTAACTGGTTAGCAGAACCAATGGAGCCTGGAAGGGTGCAGGGCCATGGGGGCTGAGCTGCAGTCCCCATGCAGCTGCAGGGGATGGAGCTCTGCAGAACCTTCACCTCCTAGAGCTCTTCTTACATCTTTTAGACCTTCATCTTTGTCTTGACATTGAGACCTTCAAAGCCACCCAGGATGATACACGAGGAGACATTGCTGGAATTACACAGCCTGACCAAAAGACCACCAGAGTCAGTGGCAAAGAGCCATCAGCTGCTGCCACAGCCTGGTCTGAAGTGCAGTCAGCCTCAGCAAGATCACTGCTTCTCTCTACTCATGCAAGGTTTGGTGGCTCAGAGAAAGGGACCTGCCTGAGTGATGCGGTTGTGGTTTGCCAGGAACATGGAGAGGTTCTGGGACTCCTGGATGGACTGGGGGTCTGCCATCTTCCTCAGGAACTGAGCAGCTCTGGAAGGGACAAATCCAACATCACCAAGGGTCACTCAGCAGTGTGAGACTGTCACCACCCACCTTCCCTGTCTGACCTGCAGCAACAGACCCCCTGCATCACAGCTCTAGTCACCAAGAGGGAATTGAAACACAACAGGGCTCAGAGATTTGCCTAAATTCACAAAGAGAACCTGGGACAGCACAGAAATGTCATCTCCAGCCCTGATGCCCTCCTGCCCTCACTGCTGGTCAGACCAGGCACTCCCTTGCAGACCAGGCACAGTCCTGTCCCCATTCCCACTCCGTCCCCTCTCACCTTTTGTAAGCAGAATGATCATTTTTGACGCTGCACTTCATGTTCTTCAGCTCATCCAGGACAGCAAACATGTTGATGAACTTGCCCAGAGTGAGGAGATAGGCCTCAGACACGAAGTCCTTCCTCCTCTCAGCATGGCACAGGCGCTTCACCTCGCTGCAGAACCGCTCGATGGCCTTGCGCTGCGGGGCAGGGGCACAGGGTCATGCACCACCAGGGGAACCCCCTCCACCCCCACCAGCTCCTTTAATAAAAGCATTTTTTGTCTGGGGATGGAGGCTCTGAGGTTCCTCTCTGCTGTTCCCATGCAATGAAGCACTGTTGCAAATCACTGCTGACAAACACGCTCGGTGCTTGAGGGGAGACAGAGGCTCAAACTCTCCAACTGCACCTGCCCCAAGTGTGGCAAAATCAGGTTCTGCAAAATCAGGCTGCATTTTTTTAGGTGGGACATAAAGACCTTACAGGATATAAAACCTAAAAGTGATTGTGAAACTCAGCTGCAGCCAGTTATAATGCAGGTGGTGATGGGGAGCCCACAGCAGCTCTGTGACAGCCACATGGCAATGGAGAATCAGCTCTTCACATCAGCCAACATCCCCAAAAAACAGGAGCCTGTGACACCCTTAGCTCCAAACAGTGGGGGCTCGGGGTCTCCATGAACTTGAAGATCTTTATAAAAGATTTTGGGGCTGAGCAAGGGACACACAGATTTTCTTTCACACAGGTCTCAGATTTCTGCTCAGGTGGGACCTACTGGGGTCTGTCCTGGCAGGCAAGGATAGCACAGCCCTGCTTAGGATGTTAACACCAAAGTAAATTGATTATTTTTGCCTCTCTCCTTGACCACTCACCTGAAAATACATGAACTTCATAAGCTTGGTGACTTCTGGCTCCAGGACTTCCACTGTTTTCTCATAAATCTCCACTCGGTTTGGCTGTTCGTTACATTTCACCTGCATTGCAAAGAAAATCATCTGTGTCAGCTTCTAAACCAGCTGTGGGTCACTGTGGCACCATCTTCTCCTTGTTCCACAGGGAGTCCTGTCCCCACCCAAGGACAACAGAGGCACCTGAGAAGGAGCTGGTTCCCAATACAACAGGTGAAAGCAAAAGGAGTTATTTCAGATCTGAAATTCTCTCTGTGCATTCTAAAAAGACACAGTCCTGACTCTGGGGGATAAAAGTCTCCTAATGCATTTGTCTGGCATAGAATACAAGCAATATGGAGTCTGGATTTGCTGTATAATGTGGGAATGTTGCAGCATGAAGTTATCTGGGATTTGTGTTGCAAGACACACAGGCAGCAGGTTACAGCTCTGCTAGAGCTCGCTGGGATTATTCTGGTTCTGTTGAGGATCCATGAAAAATCACTGGGCTTGTCTGTGGCTGACAGCAACGAACTGAGTCACTGTCTCTGGACTCCTGGGAAGCTAAATTTAAGGACTTACTCAGTTGTCATCCATCTGACTTCCAAAACAGTTACTTGGAGTCAAACTCAAACTTGCAGGGAAAACACCAGCTGCCCAAGGCATCCTCCTCTGGTTTTGTTTGCAGCTGTTGCTGCCAGAAGGCTGTGATGGGGCTGACAGCCTGGTGCACGTTCAGTAACCCAGCAGCTGATTCTCAGGGCATGGGGGGACACATCAGCCAGCCTGACACAGGGGAGGATGCCAAAGGAGCCCTGTCCCCTCTGCAGTGGGCAATCTGATGTCCCTGCCCTGGTGCTGCACACTGCAGTTGGGCAGTGCCACAGAACCACAGAATATTCTGAGCTGGAAGGAACTCACAGGGATCATCAAAGCCCAGCTCCTGGCCTTGCCCAGGCCAGGCCTGAGAATCCCACATGCACCAATGGCCATGAGGATGCAGTTGGGTAGTGAGGAGTGGTGCACACTCAGGTGCAGGCTCTGTCCTTCACCTGTGAAGCCACAGCCTCTGGTGTAGCAGGGAGCTGCACCTGACCAAGCAGGGAGACTGGGGGGCCGAGCACAGGACCCCCCTGGCCACATCCATGTGCCCCATGGCAAAGCACAGGGGTCACTGCAAGGTCAAACGTGGTCAGTGTGTAACTGAACCCTGCTGTGGCATTCTCTGCTCCTCCATCACACAGCACTGACAGCAGCCCTGAGGGGAGCACAGGGGGAACGGGCAGGGACCCCACAAGCTGCTCAGAGAGGCACAAATGTCACAGGGAGGACACTAAACCAGATGATTTGTAATGCTGTCTTGCCATCAGCTTAGCCACAGCCTTCTGCTGGTGTAGCCAGGGGAGGCAACAGCAGCACAGCAGCACAAAAAAACATAGAAGAGCAGAAATCTCCTCGTGGCTGGGTCTCAGCATCATCTGCTTTAGTTTGCTTTGCTTTTTCTCCACTTCTGTCTCCACTAAGCCACACTCAAGACAACACCAAAGAGGTGTTCTGGGAGCACCCATGCCTGGGAAGGGTTTGACTACCTGGGGGATGGCTCGTGAGCAGCTCCTCCATGTGTAGAGCATCACGGCGTACTCGTGGCCTTCTTCCAGCATCTCATTCTGAAAGACAAGGGCTGTTGGTGGCACAGGGCAGGCACCAGGGACAGGGCAGGGGGCTCAGCACCCTGGGGACAGCGCTGGGGGACTCACCATGCTGGAGTGCACCGTGGCCTGCTCGATGTACCTGGCAATGCCTGTCACAAAGGCGTTCCTGTCTTCAAAGTTTGTGTCAAAATTGGCCTGTGGGTAAAATGGAGAGATGGGGATTAAAACACAGCTGGTTGTTTGCTCACCTGGTAGAGCATAACACAGGATGTGCTGGCAAAAAGCAGAAGTAGTAGGGCTCCTGGGGCACAGGAGGGGCTTGTGAACTATTTGAGGTGCTGCACCTCTAGGTCTGAAGTAGTTTCATACATACGCACACCCTGAAATGCTTTGGAATCACACATGGTCATCCTGCAGGGAATATGTGTGGAAATATGGCAGTCAAGACTGACATTTACAATCATTGTAAAATCAAGCCCAA
The DNA here is from genome assembly GCA_013396995.1 of Dicaeum eximium. Classification (NCBI taxonomy): domain Eukaryota; kingdom Metazoa; phylum Chordata; class Aves; order Passeriformes; family Dicaeidae; genus Dicaeum; species Dicaeum eximium. The sequence continues at coordinate 1,371,015 of VWZP01006853.1, forward strand.
CTTTAGTGCAGCCACGCCAGAGAGGAAAGCTGGAGCAATTATTCTAAGGATTTTAGCTCAGTAACTCAAAGACAGATGCAGCCTTATTAATTTCTGTTTGTGCCCTGGCTGCTAGGGGAAAACCACATCCTGTCAGCAGGAAGTGCAAGGGATAAACACAGAGAAAGGGCAGGGAATGAGCTGTCTGAAAAACATAAATATGAAAGTCAGCCCTAACAAGGTGCTGTGATCAGTGCTACTGCTGCTCTTGCAAGCCCAGCTGTTGGGACAAACATTTGTTCTGGAAGCTGTGATACAGTTTTGGGTTGGGACAGGGGAGCAAGAAATTGCAGAGGCAGGTGGGGGATGGAAAAGCAGCTCCCCTGGCTCTCTGGAGTGCCCTTCACATGCCCTGTGCTTGGTGATTTCCTTTGCCAAGGCTGGTGGATGGTACCTGCTGCAGGGCAGGGCACACAGAGATCCCAAGCACCCAGAGCTGCTCCCTGTGATGACAAGGACCACACTCGCCTCAGTAACTGATTTCCTGAGTAGGAAAGCTGGGAGCACAGACCTATGGCCATTCTTAGTGCCTCCAGGACATCACATGTGACCAATGTGACAAGAAAAGCTGAGATTGCATGAGCATTTCTGGCTAGCAGGGGAAAGGGCTACACACAAACTGAGTATGATGAGGAAACAGGCTTGGCCAACATCTCCAGATCCAGCTGAGAGTTTTTAGGCCCAGCTGTGTGCACAAACTCATGGCCCTGAAAGGAGGCTGTACCATAAGGCTGGACCCTGAGCCCCCCATGAGACACAAGCCAGCAAAGGCTAAAAATTCATTGAAAGAAGAGATAAGCAAATAATTTCATCAAGATTTTTCAGAGAGAGCTGAAATTTGAACAGCCCAGAATGACCTTTGGGTCTGATAACCCACAGAGATTCCAAGGCTCTGGAATGAGCCTGGGGTCTGACCTGCTGGAAGAGATCCTGTAATTCCAGAGCTCTGTGTACAAGGCACAACAATCACAGTGCTGGTGTATTTATACACTGCCAGGGCGAGCCAGCAACTCAGGAGTGGCAGGATGGAGAAAGGAACCCCCCATTCATTATATTTAACCCTGGGTGTGTGCTGCAGGGCAGGGTGTGGTGGCCCAGCAGCAGAGGCATCCCACTGTGGAAGCAAAAGCGGGAGCCGAGCCGTGCCCTGGGCCCCTGCCAAGCTCTGCTTGGTCAGTGCAGCTGCAGCTAAATCTGAGCTGTTCAGGGCACAGAAGTGGTTCTAGCAGCTGCCCTCCCTTGCATGCCAGCAGCTCCAGCTGTGCTGAAGCACAGGCCAGCCAAAGTCAGGCAGGACTTTGAGCCTGCCCTGCTCAGTTCAATGCACGCACGATCACGGAAAGGAAGCACAGAAATATGTGCACAAATAAACATCTCTGAGAACTTTCTGCTGTTATCACAAATCTTATCTCCTGCTTCCTACCCATTCATGCACTCTGGTCCTCATTTTTGGTCAGCCTTTTCACCAAACTCTGGTGCCTTCCTTTCAAAAGTCCTTGGGAACAGATTTGCGGCTAGATCTGCTCTGAACGCTTCCTTCCCCACGCTGAACCCCGGATGTTTTCAGCTGGTTCTTGCAGCACTGTGCTTTGCACGAGCCACTGGGACAACCCTCCCTGCCCTGTGCCTGTGGGAGCTGCAGTACCTGGTACATGATGGAGGAGGGAGGAGGCTCGATGCACGGCTGCTGGTCTGGCAGGGGCAGCTCCTCCAGCAAGTCCACGTTGGACAAGGCATCCTCGAGCGTGACGTGAGTCGTCATGGCTGCAGATGTTCAGTTCCCCTGCTAAAGCCAAAGCAAAAGAGAGGGTGATAGACAGACAAGACCACCAGCCAGCAGGCAGGACACTGAGTGGGAAAGGACAAAACCAGAGGCATGACTGGCTGGCACTGCAGGGGACAAAATCCCAATTTATCTGTTTTCCCTTTTCTTGTGCATTAAACCTACACCTCTATGTCATTTCTCTCCTTCTGCGATTCAACAGCAGAGCAGGAATGCAGAATAAGAGAAACACAAGTACCCACCCAGGCACTTCTCTCTTAACTCTATGCAAAACTCTCTCAGACAAACAGCTGGGTGCTGCAGTGCAGCTTTAGCAGCCCCGGGTGAAAGCCCGTGCTCCGAAATGCAAAGCGGTGCTATCAAGAATATCTCTGAAGCAGCTTGATTAGGGAAGTATGATGGATGCTGACACTCACATGCTCTCCTTCTCACACACATGAACAGCCCTGGAAACTGTAAACAACCAACTGCATTAATTCCCAGAGGTGAACTGGAAAGGCTCGAGTGCTGTGCAGGCAAACCTGGGGCACTGCAAGCAGCAAAAAAAGAAGTTGCTGTTAAATTTCCCTACTTTTACCACTGACGTGGCATCCCCTGCCCAGTCCCAGCCTGCCTGGGAGCTGCCAACAGCACCAGTTGTGAAAATGGAAACAAACACACAGAATAAAATCAAAGGGAAACATTTCTGAAAGTTCCCTGGTGCTTAGCCCAGGCAGACACCCAGAACAAGGCTGTGTGTCCCTGTCTCCTCTGCCACTCACCTTGGCTGTGAGTGCTCAGGCAGGGGTGGGGGGATGGAGCTGTCACCCAGGCTGAGCCCTTGTGTAATCACAGCCACAGGGCTTCCCCAGTTAATGCCTAATCCTGTGCAAGAGCTGCAGCTGACCTAGAGCCTGTGTCTCCCAGAAAAACAGCCTGCTGCACTGAGACATCTGGAGAGAGAGAATTCTTTAAATATTGACACCTCATTCCGTTAGCAAATCACACCCCCTCCAGTGCTTCTGTCTCACTCAGAGCCTGTCTAATTTGAAATGTGAGCCTTTGAGTTTCATTGCTCTGATCTGCAGGACAGTAGAGCTCCCTAAATCAAAGTTCCCATTGAGATACTCACACATTTCAATGAAACACCCTGCAAGCCAGCTAAGCTCTTTGCCTGCCTCATTACAGTGCATGTTTTCAAATCCTTTAATCATCTCTTTGGCTTTTCTCTAAGCTTTTGCAACTTTTTTGCCAGACACGGCAGCAGGCAGGACACAAGGCTCTGGCAGTGTCTGCACAAGCAGCAAATACAACAGCAGCAGAACAACCACAGCAGCTCCTTTGGTCACAACAGCATCTTCCAAGAAAATAAGTTTGCTTTTTATATACAGCACTGAGTGCATGAAGGATAATGGCTTTGGGACATCCATGGATAGGTAACAGCAAGGGCTACAGCAAAGGGGGAGGCACACTGTGCACTCCTGGGGTGGCTCCATGGGTCATAAGAGGGAAGCAGTCTGTAGCTGTGCCTCATCATCATGGGTTGCAGGAATACCTATGAGCCTGGCAAAACTCATTCCTGCTCCACAAATGCCTCCCCAAGGCACCAGGCAGCTGAGAAACAGGTTTGGTTGTACCTGCAGCTGAAACACCATTAAATGATTGCCTGGAAAAAACTCAAAATCTCAAGCAGCTTTTCCCCTCCACACTCAAATTTCTGTTTTCTTCTTCACCCATGTCTGGTAAAAGGGTTTCCTGTTACAAATTGTAGCAACTGTCAAAGGCAGACATTACATTTGTGCAGCTTCCTCCCTGCCTGCCCTGGGCTCCCTGGGCTGCTCTGCACCGGGGAGGCTCAGCTTGCCCAGCCCCACAGATGGACACAGAACTGCCCACCAGGCTCCACCACCATCCTCCTGCACCTCAGGACTCGCCACTGGGACCCCAGAACAACACTCCTGGCTACTCACTCATGCTTCATTACATACTTCAGGCTTGAGAAGGCAAAACTTTCCATTTCATGGCTTTGAGGGCTGTGGCTGTTTATTTGGCATAATTCCCCATTTTTCTCTAAGTCCACTTCTAAGGCCATTTGTGCAAAGTGTTGTCTGTTTGCTGTAATCAAAGGCACTCCCACAACAACCCTGTGACACCCAAAGAGCTCAGCAACTCAAGGGACAAAATTATTGCTGCTGTTTGGGCCACCCCAGGAGAAAGAGTACCAAACCCAGCACCAGGGTCCTGCTATGGCAAGCAGTGCACACACCTGGGAGGCTAAGCCAGCCCCTACCCTAAAGATCTTGCACTCAAATGGGCAGAGAGGAAGGGTGCAGAAATACATGAACAGAAAAGAATGCATCAAAAGAATGCATCAAGTCATTGCAAGTGAGAGGTGCAATTGGCCACCAGCCCACCCCAGGCTTTGCCGTGGCTGAGCAGATGCAGCTGGAAAATCTACAGACTTTGAGAGTTTAACACATGAGTTTTTATGGGGACTTCCAGCTTCCACTCCACCCTTTCTTAAGACCAACCAGGAACCCAACAGCAGCTCCAGGGAACAGCGTGGTGAGCCAGGACTTCCCCTGGGCCTCATGGCTGTAGCACATTGCCACAGACAGCAGCCTCACAGACAGTGTGTGACAGAGGGGCCACTGGTCCAGGGCCAGCAGACCTGATCATTACCCCAGATCATCCAGAGAGGATGGAAGGTGAAGCCCTACTCCCCTAGACCTGTGCTGCCCCCCCTCCCCTTCCTGCAAAAAGGGTTCTAACACAGAGATTCTGGGGCTGCCCTTAAATCCAGCTCCATCCCCTCTGTCCAGAGACAGGGGGGCAGCTGGGAGCTGATGTGGCAGTGGGCAAGCGGCTCCAGCTCAGGGAATCCAGGGATCCCTGGGGACACTCATCAAAAAGCCTTAACTGCCATCCACCAGCTGGGCTCTGGGGTGGGGTGGCTGTGCTGGGAAGAGGAGGCTCAGCCAGTGGTGGTGGTTTGGGGACAGTGCTGGGGCACAGGTGGCCACGGGGCTGGGCTCCACCCAAGCAGGGAGCAGCACAGCAGCGTGTGGAGCGGGGCTTTTCTCTGTCCCAGCACAGGCACGGTGGGGCGAGGCTTTCCCTCGCACACCCAAAGCCCATCCTGCCTCTCTGGCCTCACAGGCTGCCAGCAGCCACCTCCAGGTCCTGCCCCTGGTCAGAGAAACCAAAGTTCCTCCGGTCCTACATGTTTTGGCAAAACCGAAGGTGAGCCTGGCAGAAACCAACCCCACCCCAGTGAAACCCGAGGCAGGGATGCTGCACTGGGCTGCTCATCCCTTCTGCTCATGGGTGAGGTGCTGCCCACACTTTCTGTTTATTTGCTGCAGAAACTTCCTGTCCCCTTCCCACACCTCAGCTGCAAACCCTCTGGCCATCTCACACACCTTCTAAAGCCCAAGGAGCAGCTGGGGGAGCTGCAGGAGCCAGGCAGGCAGGGCCCAGGCACAGGGCATGGCCCCACCACCCCCAGATGGAAAGGAAGAGCTCCCAACACTGGGGCTGCTGTGGCAGCAGCCTGGGGGCCAGATTTCACAGACAGCACAGGAAGGCTCCGAGGAGTGAGGATGGACACCTCAGGTGTCTGAAGTGGCAGGGCATGTCCTGCCTTCCCAACCAAAATGCTTGCCCAGAAGTATTGGTGCAGTATCACCCTCTTTGCAGGGAGAAGCACAAAGGTGACTTCACTGTTGAAGCAGCTTGGGGAAATAAAGACTTCTAAAAGTAGGGCCATAATGAATATGTGGCATGCACGTGTGCCCAGCTCCCAAGCTGCACAGCTCAGAGCTCTGGGGAAGTGGCAGGGGCTGCTTAGGATTTTCAGCTTGCCTGCTCCTACAGCAGACACTCACACTGGTGCTGTAGTAGGTACCAAGAGCAGGAAAAGAGGCAAGAAAAAATAGGAATTGCCCAGACAGAGTCCAAGCCCTGTGAGCCTGGGGTGAGGTGAGCAGCAACAATACTTTTTCTGGGGAGGTGGCAATGCAGAGAAGGAGGACAAACCTGGTTATCCTCTGAAGATCTGAGATTCTTCTCCAGCTCTGATTCTCAGCTCCTGGGTAACCTGGGAAAGTCACTGAATTTAGTTTTACCCCTGTGAAAATGTTTCCCTCTCTTTCTCTAAATACAGCACCAAACTAGTGGGCAGGCACAATCCTGGCCCAACAAATAGCCCAGCACAACAACGTGTCAGCTGCATAAAAGCCAAGTTTCTGGTACCCACTGCCTGACAGCAACAGGAGGATAAAGGATCCTGGCCACCAACATGTATTTAGTAAAAAATAACTTCACAGTGTAAAACTTTAGTTTGACTCCTGCTTAAAATGCACAAGACTTGTAATTGCAACCACCACCACAGTCAGGAGGTTCTTTGCAGAGCGAGTGAGGCTGGCAGAGCTGGGCCTCTGCTCTACACAGACACAGATGTTAATAACCATGAAATTACCCTTCCCATAAAAAAAGGAAGCCACACTGCACGACTCCTGAAGCTGTTTTTCTCTACCTCCACTCTATGTTTTTCTGCCATCCCATTAGGGCTGAGTTCCAAGCATTTGCACCATCCTTGTCTCTCAGCAACACAATTATCCTGGAATTCATTTATTTTAGAATAACTAAACAGTATTTTTTTTTTCTAGTGCCAAAGAAAGCGGGTCAAGGAAGGAGACAGGTATATGAAACTACACTTCCAATAGAGTTGAGAAATTTAGAGCAAGTTTATAAGCAACCCACTGCTGACAGTTAAAGCACTTCTTGGGAAAGCAAATCATACAGGCCAGCATTGTTAATAGTTGACCAATTATTGATCTTCCAAAATCAATCTTCCCATGGAATCAATTTCTCATGGAAAGATGATAACTGCTTGTTAACAAAACTGAATTCAGCAAAAATAAATTCAGCATATTCTGCTTTACCCCAGAGACCCTGGTCAGAAAATGGAAGATTTTCCCGTATTCCTCGGGCTTCATTAATAACAATCAACTGTACAGAGAAGAGGGAAAGACAGTTTTTCTTTGCAGGGAATTAGCACAGAATGATACGGCTGTGACACCAGAACACTGGGCTAGTCACCCATCTCTGTGACTAACCCCAGACTACCGTCACCATGCAGAACATGAGGGTGATTTTTCTTTCGGTATCTCAGGGCAGGAAGGTGCAGAGGCTTCAGCGACTCAGCCTAATTCTTTGAGACCTTTGTGATCCAAAGCCCCCAGGCAGGCACCCCCCGTGGGAAGCGGCAGATGGCAAAGGGGGCCACGCTCTGCTGCTGGCAGTGTCCCCTGACAGCACACAAACCCTGCACCCTGCCCCCTTCTCCAACAGCAGGGAGCCTTGACTGTGTGCTTCTTCTCCTCCTCCTCCTCGTTCTTTCCCGGTCCTTCCAACCCACGGAAATTTCCTGCGGAATCCATGCCCGCGCTCCCTCCCCCTGGGCCCGGTGGGATGCGGCTGCCGGCGGCATTTCCAGGGGCATCGGGGGCAAAGTTGAGCACAAAGGAGCGCAGCCCGGCCCCACGCCCGGCCACCGGCACAGGTTCCGCCGGCTGCGCCCCACGCCACAGCCCGACCCTGCGCCCGCCGCTCCAGCGCTTCATTCCCAGCGCTGTCTCTGACTCCGCCGCTGCCTCCATGCCCCTCATCCCCCTGGAACACCGGATTTCCACGCCACGGCTGCTCCGGGAGCCGGCCGGAGCCCCCGCCGGGGCCGCCCCTCCATCATCAGCATCCTCTCCGCGCCCGGTGCTCCGGCACCGCCGCCGCCCGGCTCGGGCTTGCGCTGCCGCGGCGGGGCCTGCAGCGCCCGCGGGCCCGGGGCTCGGCCCTTCCCGAGCCGTGCCGGGGATGCGGGCCGGGGGCAGGACAAGGGGGATTTGCGCTATTTTTTCCCCGGCGCCGTACGGCGGCTGCGGGCAGGCTGAGCGCCGCAGGTAGCTCGGGGCATTGTGGGATACATCCCATATATCCCATACATCCCGGCCCATANCCCGCGCAGCCCCGCGCCCACCCCCGCCCGCTCACCTGCGCTCCGCGGGTGCGATGCCCGGCGCCGCGGGATGCTCCGCGGGGGATGCTCCGCGCCGCCCGCACAANGGGAGCCCCGGCCCCCGCCGCGGGAAGGGGCTGGAGCGGCGCGGGCGGCTCCGCCCCCGGCGGCGCGGGGGATGCGCGGCAGGGCCGGGACCGCTGCTCTGCCCCCGCTCGGGGCCGGGATTGATGCTCTGCCCCCGCTCGGGGCCGGGACCGCGTTCCCCCCGTGGGCAGCTCCGGGCTGGCGGCAGCGCGGCGCCGGTGGCTCCCGGCGGGCAGGGGAAGGCCGCCAGCCCCCCCGGGGCACGGAGGGGAGAGAGCAAGGAGCGGCTGCAGCAGCCCCTGGGAAGCTTGATGCTGGCACAGTGGGTTTGTGTCCCTGAGAAAGCAGGAGCAGGCTGGGATTCTCCGTCTCGCTGCTGCTCGGCTCGCTGGGTCGCGGGCGTTCAGCCCCTCTGCCCCTCGGAGGAGCATTGTTAGGCGTCACCTACCACCTTAACAAACGCCCTGGTGGCAGAATACATACACGTATAGGAAACATACAGAGCCTCGGAGGACTGAGCATGTTGGGGATCAAAAGCTGAAGGCAGCGCCTTTGCCCAGAGCTCCAATCCTCTTCTGAGTCAGCATCGCATCTGAAAGGTCTTCCTTTTGGCATTTTGGGCATCTGGCTTTTTTTCAGGGACAAATTTCCAGTCCTTCTGCTTGTACTTCTGTTTAAAGCTCAATACAGCTCTTCAGATGTACTGTGAAATCCAAACTCACGGCTTTCAGAGGGACACTGCCTCTTGGTGACTGATACAAACCCTGTATGGAGCTGTCTTGTTTGTTGAAAGACACTGGTGGATACCCAAGGATTGACCAAAGTCTAGATACAGGTCTAGGCATATTTATGTGGGGGTCCTGGCAATGTCTCTTTCCTGAGCACAAGCCTATGCCAGGATCAGATTGCTACCTGACCTTTCCTGGGTTAGAGTGACCCCTCCAATTCCTCAGAGACTGCTGCTGTTGTCCATGAAAGTGTGGGGCTGAGCTTGCTGCCTGTGGGTGTCTGTGGGCTCTGCAGGGACGCTTGGACACCGGGTTCTCGCTGCAGATCTGCTGCTCTAATTGCAGTGGATGCCACGGGCTGAAGGCACTGGGTCTGCAAACTAGAAAAGCAGCAGAACACTAAGGAACTAGCTTTGTTTTAAAGGACAGGACCACGCCTGAGAAAATGTATCAATAAATCTCTGGGCATAGAACCTTTCCCTGCATAGCATTTCTTCTTTGGGTGTTGGACTAGGTGACCTTTAAAGGTCACTTCCAATGCAAACTATTCTGTGGTTCTGTGATATCTACGACTCTATCTCACCCTTGACTAGAACACATTGTAGCCATCATTCCTCTTTCTACTATTTAATACTTGTCAGAAAAATTCATTAAGCGAGCATTGTTACTGCAGACACAAAAGATTTAACAGCAACTATCATTCTGAGGCTGTGGGTGAAACAAGGTTAGTTCAACAAAACTGGCAGAAAAGACTGCTGTGGACTCTTTTTTCACAGTTCAATCTGGTCCTGTTATCAACCAGGCTTAGTGTGATGGGAATTCCATTAAATTTATTATACTATTTTAATTTACTGCTCCATGTTGTCTTAGCTGGTAGAAGGATGGAATGAGCTTCCCTGCATTTGTCCTGCAGACCTCTCTGCAGGCTGGGGACAATGACAGAGAGGGGCAGCCCCATGCAGCTACAGCAGCAGTGCATCAGTGTGTGGGGAGGAGAGAGAGCTGGTGGTGGGGTGAGCTGAACACAAGAACACACATGGATTTGTAGTGGCTGCCAAGTGAGCTTCAGCAGAGCCATTCACCTGAATCCTGCTGTGCTGACACGCGTTCAGAGAGGGACCACGCCAAAAACATGTTCATTAAAAATACTTCAGGTAATTCTAGATTTTTTTTCAGGCCTGATTTTAAGGTAATTGTGTGCTGGAACAGCATCCACATCTCCAGAGGAACTGACCCGTGCCCAGAAAAGAGCTTTTCATGGCCAAAGCTGCCACGCTGCAGTCCCTGCTCTCCACTGAGAAGCATCAGCTGCTCTTTCTAGATGAGATTACTGCTTGACTGCCTTCTGCTGGCAGGGGCTCCAGCCTGGCTGTGCCTGTGCCTGGCCATCTCAGCAGCCAGCAGCTTGGGGACACGCTGGGACACAGCTCTGGGCTCCAGCCAAGTGTGCAGAGCCACGCACCCACCTGGGATAACCAGCGGGGAAAGGAGGGACAGGCACAACCTCCCACCCTGGTGACACAGCCAGGCAAAGGAGCAGCTGCTCAAATGTTCAGCACGTTGGAAATGCTTTCTAGGGAGGCAGGGAAGGGGTGTTCAGAGAAAGATGACTCACTTTGCAGTGGGAGACTGGTATTCTCACCTCTGCTTTGTGGGGACGATCTGGTCAAGCCACATGAAGGGCACACAGCTAAACTTGCCCTAGACACTGCTGCTGAGGGAAGACTGTGTTAGAGTGCATTGATATCATCCCACTCTGGCACTGCCCTTTTGAGATGCCTGAAGTGCCCTGTAAATTATGGGGAAACACCCTCTGGGAGCACTCAGATATTACCACCCACAATTTTATGAAGATTCAGAAAATTTAAAGCCGCCATAATGGATATTTAGACCTAAAAATCTGGTGTCTATTTAATAAATGACCATGTTTGCAGAGATTCTGAATGCTTCCTACGCCCATAAACCCAGCACATTGTGTAACCCCAGAACACAACCACAGCTCTGGGAACAGAGATATTTCAGAAAGCCAGAAGATGCCTGTTTGCATCTTGGTGGAGGGGATTTGGAGGAAGAGCAGACTGTATGATTATAGGTGCATGGTTTTTGCAGTTTTGCTCACATATAGTGAAAGTCACAGTTGGGACTCAGCAATTTTATTGTTTGTAAAAGTCCATATTGTGTGCACAGAAAGACTGCAAAATACAACTGAACATAAACCATCGCAGTAATGTTTTGTGCAACCGACTCTAGCTAATAAATATTACACTTATCCAAATATAAATATCATCTCAGAAATGTCACCCAGCAGAGTGCTGCTCCTTAATAGCAATATTGCTGCTCCTTAATAGCAATGTCCTCATGCTCAGCAGACCCCTGGGTCCTTCAAGGATGGTGGGGGCAGTGAGCCAGAAGCTGAACTCTGTGAGCCTGCAGACACCCCTGTCACAGTGTGGGCAGATGGATAAGGCAGGAACTCATGCCTTGTCCATATCCATATGCCTGAAAAGATATTCTGGCTCCTAAAAGCCACCCTAGAACAAGGAGCCTGAAAAATACCAAATATTAAACGTCCTTCTATGAAGAAATAGTCTGACACAGGATATGTGAGATCATGGGTTTACATTATTTCCTTGTTCCATTTTTGTTGGCAAACATATTTGAACCTGACCTGTGTAATGACAGGAGGTTGCTGCTGAAAATTTGCACTTCAGAGTTTTTGTAAGCTGCTGTCATGTAAGGTTTCCTCACGTTCTCACCTGCCCAAACAGAGAAGCATCAAAAATACCCATTGCATATCTGCACATATCATCTGTGAGCCCTCTTGACTTCCCTAGTGATTGTTAATGCTTAGCAAAAAGTCCTGATCTTATTTACAAATTCTGCAGGACACCAACACCCACACATTTGTGTTTGAAGTCAGTTATGTCAGAACAGTGTCTCTGTCTTGCAGTGAAACTACAGATTTTAATTGAAATACCAGGAGATGGGTTTTGTTTATACCTTCTGCTGTCACCACATTTTGTGGAACCCCTTGAGGAGGAAGAACCCAGACATGCCATTCACACTGGTCTTTTTCTTTGGTCAGTGCCTTTGTTCACAGAAGAGATGGAGAAGTCTTTACTTGTGGTGATTGTTATTTTTTAAAGTACAAGAGAATTCTTCTCATGATCACTGATACACTGAGCACATACTCTGCATGTTTTCTCCTCCCTGCTCCCTCCTGAGCCCTCTGGCTCCTTCCTTCCCAATACACCAGCTCAGGAGTAGATTCCTGTACCTTTTACAGGTAATCAGATCCTGGGACTCTGTCTTGTCCTGGACTGGGAACATAAAACACTCTGCAGTGCTCAGTCCTCCATACTTTGTTCAAAGAAATTGGGTGGAGGTCACATATGAATCTTCTCATGTAGAAAGATTGAAGAAAAAAATCAATATAAACATTCAGCTTTGACTTCCCCCCTCCAAGAACGTCTTCCTTTGCATCAGAGTCCCATTTTTCCACTCACTGTACAATGCAATTTGAGACAATTTCAAGACTCTTCAGCACATACATTATTTTTTCTCATCTTCCCTCACAAACTTGCATGCACACACAGACACCACTTCAGCTTACCAGGTATCCAAATCCTGTTCCTGTTATGCCACAGTTACAGGGAAAATCATGCAAAGGGAAAACAAAACCACCTTGAAATACCAGCATCAGAAATGCAGTCACTGAATCCAGCCTGCTTCTGTGTCTCCCAGGCTTATTCCTTTCAGAGCTTTCAGGTCCAGCCCACTCTGAATTAGAGAGCCAGGAAAATGTCTAAACATTCCTCCTCAGTTAAAGAAAGCTTTTTTTTTTAATCTCCCTCCAGGGAAGACCTTCACTTGGGAGTTCACAGAAATAGAACAGCAATATCAGATCTCTTAATTTTGAGGCTGTGTCTTCAGGAGAAACAGCCTTGCTGGACTGCGTGGTTCAGGACTCCATGCTCAATAGTCACTTCTGTTTTTAAGATGCAAACCACACTTTTGGTTAACCCAAAGTCTGTGTCTGTCTAGGCTCTGGAAGAGCTGGGGATATCTTGTCTGTCTGGAAGTACCAGCCTCTGCCCTCTCCTTCTCCCCAGGCATATGGCAAGTGTTTATGGTGACAGGATTCCTGTTAATGCTTTGTTGGGGAAAATCCAGCCTTCTCTCTTCTCAGGACTCTCTCAGCTGTGCTGAGCACACAGTGCCATGATTACACATCAAACTCAGAGATTTCACTCAGCTGAAACAGCAGAAGAGAAAAGGATGGCCGCTCATCTTTCCCCTGGACAAGGGAGGGAAGAGAGAAGAAGAACATTAATGTCAGCTGGAGAGGAATGGCAAGGTTAGCAAGGAAAACCTTGGGAGGAAACTGAGTATTAACAAAAATACAATCTGTCCCTATAGAGAAAATGCCAGTGGAAGAACCAGCTTCCTTCTGTGCAATGTTTCTTTTCTATTACCAGTGAATTTGGCTTGGTGGACACTAAGTACCTTGTAAAGGCTTGGATGTCATTTTTACCCCTGTTAGAACTCAGCTCCACAGACCCACAGCTTTCTTAGCAAGAAAACTGTGGAGTTAACTTGAGTTAGGTACACTACATGGGCTTCTCAGTGAAGTCAAATAAAAGGCAGGAGTCCAGAGTTTGCTTGCTAGTGCAGATGGAAGCTCTAATGCTTCACCTCAGGATTTTATCTTGTGTTAGCATGTGGAGGGTACAAGTCTCTCTCCTCCTTAAAGCCAAGGGGAAGGGAGTTATTTTATTTGGGAAATAGGGCTCTCCAGTGCAATACTCACCATCCTCCAGCAGTGGCTCATCACCTCATAAATTGCCTTGGAGGCCAGCTTGGGTTTGTAGAGCCGAAATCCTGCGTTGATTTCTTCCACCACTTCTGCATTGCTGCGATTCTCATAGGGGATTTTACCTTCACTGAAGACCTCCCACATCAGCACTCCTAAAGCAACCAAACAGGAAAAAATCACAAAGAGGCAAATAAAATCCTCAGCAGGCCCAGGGCCACTTTGCACCTGCTCTTCTCTGCAGCTCAGCATTGGTGCCAGTTACTTGGAAAGCATTTTCACTTGGATTCTCAGTAGGCAGCTGAAAAACCAGGCCCTAACACAGCTGTACAGTTTGAGGATGCCAGCCAGGATCTCTGGTGCTCTCTGAAACATCTCCCTGTTAAGTCTGTGAAGGGCCCACCCCAGGAGTGCACAGCTTCAGCCACAGCAGAAGCCAGCAAAGGGCGAGGGAAGCACAGAATGCACAGGCACAGACTAGCAAAGGTTATAATCCTGCATTATTTACTGCTGGCCCCAGGGCTGAGTGGCACCCCATTGACTGTGAGCTGTGCACAGCACACTGCCCCATTCACTGTGTGGGCTGGAGAGGGGCCAGGCCCATGAGTGTGCCAGATCCACAGCCCAGGGGATGTTATGGCTTTGGGGAAAAACACACAGTGGTGCTCTTATCTGTGAGGGTCCAGAAGGGAGACCAAAGAATGGACACAAATCATCAGACAATGTATTGTGGAACAGGAAATGAGGTGAGAAGTGTGAGCAGTGAAATAACATTTTCAGGTCAGCATAAAGCAAATGGAGTCAGCAGAGGAAATCTGGAAGGGCAGGGGGTTTGAGTGAGGCATCAGTGCCCTGGAACCTATGTGCAGAGAGATGGAGTGCCTAAATGCCCCTCTCCTCTCCTCTCCTCTCCTCTCCTCTCCTCTCCTCTC
>VWZP01006853.1:1385440-1431903 GCA_013396995.1 Dicaeum eximium
CTCCCCTTCCCTCCCCTCACTCCTGCTATGCCAGCATGAAACAGAGTTCATTATTTGATATTATATAGAGTTGCACATGTATAATACATTAAATTGACAATATTTGAAGTATTCTGAAGTATCTAGGTAGTTTTCTTTCCTTTCTTTCACTTGAATGATTTAGGCTTGCTTTTCCAAGGCATTCTTCAGGCAAACACCCTTGGAGTCCAGAGGATGCAGTGTTTAGGAGAGTTTACTTGAGGACTGAGCCTCCTGTTTCTCTCAGCTGGGGCTGTTGGATTTTCTCCATTTTGACAGGAGTTTCTTACCGAATGACCAAACGTCAGATTTGGTGCTGTAGTTGCTGTAGGAGAAAACCTCTGGGGCAGACCACTTGACTGGAAACTTGGTACCTGTGGAGCTGGTGTACTGATCATCCAGGACAATCCTGGAAGGGGAGAAGAAGGGGAAATGCTGAGTTCCCCCCTCCCATGGTGAGTGAGAGCCCCAAGGAACCCTGCACAGCCCTGGTGACTTTACCTTGACATCCCAAAGTCGGACACTTTGACCACGTGGGATTCCCCCACCAGGCAGTTCCTGGCAGCCTGCAAGAAAACAAGGTGCAAAGGCACCAGGTCAGAGCTAAAACACTGTCACAGCCACTCAGGGGCTTTTATCCTGGGAGAGCAGATAATGCTGAAAAAAGGAGCTAAAGTGACATTGTGCCATACAAAGAGCACAAAACCCTGAGCTTCTCATGCCTTCTGTACATTTTGCAGCATGATCCTGTTGAACAGAAAAGCTGTTCAACCATCACTCTGACAGCCCTTGTTGCCCAGAAAGGGTGGAGCAAGACCCTAAAATAGCCACAGCTTCTCACAGTCATTGCATGCCTGATGAAACTGCACCAGTGACTGATGGAGCTTGACTGAAAACCCCTTGATTAAAACTATTTTATTATCAATGGATGCTTATACATGACTTATGCTAGAACAGGTCTTTTTGTCATCTTCACTGATTTTAGACATGAAGACTGATCAGTACTGTGGCTCTTGGGGAGCAAAAGAGTCCACTCAGGAAAAAAGGACAAATTTTATTGCTTGTTTCTTCTCTCCCAAAACCAGTTAAGGGGAATAGCTTGACCAGTGCTCGAGGCTTGGTTTTTTTTTTTTTTTTTTTTTTTTTTCCCCCCCCTAAAGTATTTGTGCTGCTTTTGCACTGAGGGCAGATTAAGGATCCCCTATAAACAGACAGGCAGGAGGAGTGTGGAAGCTGAAATTAAGGAGGAAAGCAGAGGAAAAAGCCCCTCTGGAGCAAAGAAAAAGTCCACATGGGACCAAGATACCAGGTCTCTGTGGATGACAGAGTTTTGTTCCAGGTAAGCCATTCCTTCACACACATCCAGGCACATCCCCAGCAGGGTTTCCCTGGAGAAGCTGCCCCGCTGGCTCCGCAGGTAGTCGGACAAGCAGCCGTTCTCCATGAACTCCAACACCAGGCAGATGGGAGCGTCCTCAAAGCACACACCATAAAGCTGCACCAGCTTGGGGTGAGACAGCTTCCTGTGGGGTAGGGAGGGAAGGTGGGAAAGAGGCTGAAATAGGCTCGGTGCCTGCCATCCTCACAGCAAGGGTGTTATATACAGCAATTTAAGCCACGGTGCTGCACCCAGCTCACTGCAAAGGCCAGCTTTGCAGATGTGTAGACCAAGGACTAAATATCATCCCATTTTAATGGTAGTGGTCACCAAAAGATTCTTCTGTGTGGAAAACCATCCAATCAAACAAAAATAAAATGGATTTCTGTCTGTCTTGTGGGGAGGGAAATGCAAAAAAAAAGCAAAAAAAGTCAATAAAACCAAAGACAAATATATTCAGTTATGCAAAGCAAGACATTTTACAGGTAAGGCTTTTCAATGAAATTACCCTTAAGTTTTAAGATGTTTTTTCTGAGAAAAACCACTTTGCTCTCTAAAATGCACCATCAGTAATCCTTGCCTTCCTGAATAGCAGAGATCTGGAAGACCACTCTGGATATTGATAGAGTTGGAAGCACAGTAATTCACCTACACTTTGAATTGCCTTCCTTCAAAGCCACCAGAGCTCACCAGTCTATTTACTATGAAGATACATAGCAGATAATCCAAGTTTGCATTCCCTACTCATATTCCAGACTTTGGTTCAGCGTTATGAATCCCACAGGGTGTAATTGTCGTGGTGAATCTACCACTTACATCAAGACTTTGGCTTCCTCGATGAAATCCTCCTCAGACATTGCTCCTTCACGGATGGTCTTTATGGCTACTTTGGTCTTGTCCAGCAAGTAGCCGAGGTAGACCACCCCAAACTGACCACTGCCAATCTCCTGCACACGGGTGAGCTCAGAGGCATTAATGACCAATTTTCCTGTTGGTTGCAAGGGAGAAGGAGTAAGGACTGAGCAGTAGAATGCCAAACAAAAAGCTTTTGTGAGTTAAATGCTGAGGCAGGACTCCAAGTGAGACTTTCTGGCTCTCCCTCAAATTGCCTGTCCGACCTTTGATTTGACTAGGCCATGCTGCAGGTCGTGTTCAAGGCTAGGAACAACAACATCCCCTTTCTCCCTCCTTTGTCTTGTCAATCCAGTTCTTCAGGGAGGATTGTTTTTACCATGCTTATGTGCAGTACCCAGCACAACATGGGGCTTGAGTTTCTTTGAAGTCTCCAAGAATTACAGTAAAGACGATACCAGCAAAATTCTATTGACAACAATATTCAAATGAAGGCGTCTTTCAGGAGGGACTCGGCTTTCATCAAATTATTCTACGCTCCCATTTCCATCCCCTTTGTTCAGCATTCATTTTGGTATTCAATGTTGACTTCACTGAGACCCCGGGGTTCTCATCACCTCCCTCAAGGCACTGCACCATCAGCTCAGTCCTTTATTAACAGCCATGACAAAGATGACAATCTGCTGAACAGTGCAGTGGGAAGATCTGAAGAAAGCCATTTATTGGGGCTGTAATCACACGAATATCCCTCAATATCCGTGGGGATGTGCAGGATCACCCAGCTAACCAGCCAGGAGTGTGATTCCCGTGCAGTGATGGCGGGGCCTTACCGTAGCTGAGCCCTGCGGTGACGGGGGCCTGTCTCCTCCAGGAAGAGACCGCGTGTCGCAGCCGCGTCACGAGACCTGGGGACACGGGGACAGGTTCCTGTTACTGCCACAGCCATGGGGAGCCTGGCTGCCACCAGCCCAGAGGGCAGCTTGGGTTCTGAAGGCAGATTTACTGCACTGAGTTCTCAGCTCCACGTGAGGGCAGCTGAACCTCTGTGCAGGCCCTGGTTTCCTGCCCGGGAGAAGGAAGCCAGTTCTGAGCACTTTCAGCTTATTTCTCATCTTCACATCCAGAGCTTTGAGTCTCCGTAAACTCTGATGAATTTCCAAATGATACTTGGTATCTATAGGGTATTTTTGAAGCCCAGTGTTTCCCTTGGGACTCCTGGGGATGGGAGTCACCGTGTCTGGTTATGGATACTGGCCATGTCCTTGACTTTGTGTCAAAGCAAGGCCCGGGGACAGATCACCTCAAGAAGGCCCTGCAGTGTAGTTCCAAGAGATAGCTTGGCTGGCAGTAGTGATACACCTCCAGGACTCTCTATAATATGTTATTATGACATCTGTGTTGGCCATGGTCAGCCTTAAAAGGACAACCAGAGCGAAGATGTAATGCTGGAAGCAGCCTGAAATGGTAATTTCAGAAAAAGTGGGAGAAAAGGTGATGCCATTTAACATTTCATTGTAAGGACAGAGGGTTTGGGAGCCCTCCTTCATTCAAAACAGTCACCTGGCAAACCAGCAACTTCTCTGTTCAGCATCAGCTTCACTCACCTGCTGCATTGTGCTGGTGGTAGTTGATGAGGTCAGGGATGGAGTCAAACACGTGCTTCTCTGCCAGGTAGTATCTCTTGGGAAAGTCAGTTGTCTCATTGATGTGATAATGCTTTATAACAGGGTTGTTGTCCGTGCTGAAAAAGAGGAGGTTTTCTTTGAGACAAAACAGCTTGCAGCAAAAAGACAGGGATTTGGGGTATACACAGAAACAAGTGAGCAAAGGGGAGAACCTTCCCCCAGAAAGAATGGGGGAGGAGGAGGGAGCGAGCTGCAGATGCTGATGAGCTCTGGGTACTTTATATTCTCCCTCTTACTCACAGATGGTCTCATCTTGAGAGCAAGGCTGAGGTTTCCTGATAAGAGAAGGTTGTGTTCTAAGTTTCTCTGCCTCTTCTTTGTGAAACACAACTTTCTAGCCCATCACTGAAAGCCTTTCACTTGTTTTGCACAACCCACCTCTGATGAGTCCAGCACACAGCCCATGTTGTTCCTACTGACACTTCAGTTCAGGGGACAATGCCATCAGAATGACAACCCCAGTGATGTCCAAGGGACTATTTATGGGCACATATTTAGATTCAGGGAGAAGTGGAGCCTTTAATCACTTTGGGACTGGCGGCTGACTCTTCTGCCTTTTTTGGAAGTGTTTTCCCTCTATCATTTTCATGAGCCTTCTGCTCTCTTGTTATAATGCCAAAATAACTACACAGAGATTACACACTCATAGAAGCCACTTCATTGATGTAACTGATGTGAAAAGCTGCTGAGCTGGGCTGTACCTTAATGCTTTGGTGAAAACAGAGACTGTGTACATGCCAGGCTGCCTCGAGTCTCTCACCATGAAGGCCCCTTCTCTACCCTGGAACAGGAGCAAAGGAAAGAAAACTGGTTAGAGACAAAATGGAAAAAAAAAAAAGGCTGGGGGCAAAGCTATGCATATTTCAGCCCTGTCACAGAGATGTGCTAAACATATAGGAAAAAAAAGAGCCATCACCCCACTGACAGAGTTTGGTGTGTTCCATGCAGAGCTCTGGTGGCTACCCAGGGTCTGCAGATCTCTCTTTTAGCTCAGCTTCCTCTCAGAGCTCTCAGAGGAAATGAGACTTGGGTACTTGTGCTGAGTACATGTGGGTGTGCCTCTCTGTCCCTCCAAATCTCTCCTCTGGAAATTCTGAATCCCTTGGCTGCCCTCAGCCCTGGCTGACAGAACACACATTCAATGAGGGGAAAGGCAAACCCCTCTGAGTGCTCCCCGTGGAGTGAGCAGCCACAGAACAAATCACAGTTTATCCAGCACCAGATAATCCATATGGGAGTGTAGGAATGATAATTTACCAATGTACCACAAATTGGAAAACCTTGGACATGATCCTGCCCTTTCATAGGTACATCATGAGGTATCTAAACACAAGTGGGTAAGAAAGCAGTCTTCCTCCATAAAATACTACTGTTCCAAGAAGGAACACACTATTTGTGTTTATTAACAGGGCCACCTGTTAATGCAAGAGCTGATTTAAAAATTAAGGTTGTGTTTCTGTGGAAAATTTGAACAAGAAGCTTATTCTTCATATTTTCAGTACAGTCTTCACTGGAAAACTCTGGCTCAGCTGAAAAATTAAAGATGTGTGCTTACATGCACACACACAATTAAAAAAACAAAACCCACAGCCATACTTTTGGCTTTCACCCAAAATACTTCAGCACAAGATCAGTTAGATTTTCAGAGAACTGCTGGCATCCACAGGCCTCCTGCAGAGACAGAAAAGATGAGCTAAAATCACAGTTTTCAGCTGGCACAGTGGTCTGAAGCAGTGTTTTCCTCCAGTCCCAGTTACTGGGTGTGTTTGGATGGCACAGCTCCATCCATGCTCAGCTAATGTGGAGATAAGGGGGGGGGTGTGCTGGTGGTCCTTTATCTCACATCACACACTAGGGACACAGAGCAGGAACCCAGGGTTCATCTCTCTTACACAAAGCAGCCTTTGCAGGCTTCATTTGTCATTAATTAATTATTATTTCCCATTCACCCTGTACATAACACTGGCTTACCTCATCTCTGAGCAGTGTTTCTGCTTTGCTTCTGCTGATGTTCTTATTGTACCACCTGAAAAAAAAAAATCAAAAGACTCCAAATCGGCGTTTCTAGGCCAGGAAAGTTTCTCCTGAAAAGCTTCTGAATGGAGCATCCCCAGGGTGGAATGTGAGGTGAGGTGGGGTGGGGGATTTAAGGCTTGTAGCTTCAAATCCAGGGCACTCAGAGGTACAAGAGAAACACAGGAACAACTTACTCATAAACTTGCAGATTCTCGGGTGATTTTTCCACCAGGTAGCTGCTTGGCACGTAGCCTTCGTGCCTGTTGAGAGGCAAGACAAGTGTGAGTGTGCTGACAGAGAGGATTTTCTCTGCATCTGTAGGAGTCAGCCTTGAAAGCTTTGCCTGCTCATTGCATGATAAAGTGCTGGTGGGGATGTATTGAGTGGGGTTACTGGAGAAGAAAACAACTGATTGAGACTCTAAACTTGGAGAGTTTCACAATTCCCNAGTCTGAATTGTTTATTGCTGTAAAATTAACTTTCAGATCCTTTTCTTCAGCTGCCTGAAGGTTATCCTAAGTAACCTTCCATCACTTTTTCCCTGTAAATAAGGATGCTTTGCAAAAGCTGAACAAGGATTAAGCATATATGTTAATAGAAGAACAAACAGGAATTAGAAAGGATTTGTACATTGGCTGTTGAAAAGGGACTTACCCATTCTTATCTTGAATCAGCCACCAATGTTCCTCAGAGCTGTCAATCACATAATATTCCTCATTATATTGTAACGTCAGCTCCTGCGGGTTCTGGGCTTCATAGTCATATATGGCTATGACCATGGCTTCCTTTGGGTCCAGCAACACTTTCTGCACAAATTAGACAAAAGGCTCATCACATTCATACTCATATTAATATTCATATTCATAAAAAGCAGTGTCATGCTCTCTAAAGTGGTATTTTCCTGGCAGCACTGGTGTCCCCTGAGTTCAAAAGCCTCAAAGCACCCAAGACCATCTAGTGGGGTGTGGTGGCAGCAAGAGAATCTTTGGCACTTTCAAACAATGAATTTCATATAAAAATTTCAATTGCACAGAAAATGCCCAGGGAATGTTGTCACAGGTGAAATTCTAGGTCACTGCACTGTGGTGAACATTAATAAGGACATATTCCCCACTGGTAGTTAATCATGCAGTACAGGACACTAAGGACAGCATCACTGCACTCACCCAGTTATCTTCAGGAGTGGGAGGAAGAGGCTTCTTTGAGGCTGAAAAGAAATCAAGAAAGATAATTTTAAGTAGGTGAGGACAAAACCAAGGGAGAAACCACCAATGCAATGAATTGATAGAGGTGATACAAACCCACTGAACAGTGAATTTTGGACTTTGAGAGCAAGACCTGCCAACTGCACAGTGAATCTCAGCAGGGCTTGGAAACTAGGGTATAGATTAGTTAAGGCATCAAGGTAAAAAATACAAGGTAAATTTTTCTGTAGTGAAGAATGATTGACCACTTGTATTCATTTTCAGGAGACAAAGTAAAGATTATGCTTGGCCATTGAAGCCACAGAGGAAATATGGTTTGGTTTGGTTAAAATAGGACATGCAGTATTGAATGCCTTTATCTCGAGAAAGTTGTTATGGCTTATTGACTGACCATAGCTGATCAAGTTCTTAGTTCTCCATCTCATTCCAAAACCAGCTCCAAGCATCACACAGAGGAAAATGTGAATTCAAAAAAAGAGAATGCCACATACAGTGAAAGATAAACCAGAACATCCCAAGAAGCCAGGAACATGTCTCTTTATGGAAATCTAACATAATATCTTTTGATGTTCTGTACAAAAGAGGTTCAATCCTCTACTTCTGCTAGGAATAAATATTTTCCATGTCAGGATGGTCTTAACAGGTCCCTTACCATTTTTGGTGGGGTCATATGCCACACAGCCAGCTGCCATCTTCTCTGTCTGAGCACAGCATCTCCACTTGCCATCCAACCAAAAGTCTGGATGACACTTTGAAGCCAAACTGTTGTTGTATCTGATTTCTAAAAAACGTTAGGGGAAGAAAAAGAAGGGGGGTATGAATTTATTTGCATCCACATTTGTTCTAGAAGTAATCTAGAACTAAATGGAAATAATCTGCTCCTTAAAGAAGCTTCTGCAGTGTTCAAATTGTGCAAAGGAGGGGACAGTCTCCAAATGTTGAATGAGAAGAGGTGATAAAGTAGAAGCTTGGAGTAGGGGAATAACTGATTGCAAGAGTTGAGACATTGATTCACAATATCTCCATCAGGCAGAATGTTTTCAGAGGGAACAATGCAGCAGCAGTGCAGTAAAACAGAAAAAAGCTGTGACAGAAGCTTGGTGCAGTTTTTATGTAACTAATTGACACCTTGCTCACGTCCAGCACTCTGCTTGTCTCTGCCCCCAGTTTTGGTTACTGCAGCACCATGAGAGTGAACCACAACACAATTTAGGAGGTGAACAGGAAATGAAAGCTACCCACAAAAATGTTCCTTAATAATCCTGATTCTCTAAAAAGGTTGTCATCTAACCAAAAAAATCTATTAATACGAGCTGAAAATTTTTCTGTGTAGAAAAGGTTATTTTAAAAAATTAGCCATAGGAAAATCCTCATCTCTTCCTGAAGAAAAAACCTCAAATTACAATAATTTATTAGGATTTTACTCTAGAAAGACACAAATGACAGAATCCCAGAATGGGTCAGCCTGGAAGGGACCACAGTGGGTCATCTGGTCCAACCTCCCTGCTCAAGCAGGGTCATCCCAGAGCACGTGGCACAGGTGCTGGAATATTCCCAGGCAGGGAGACCTCACACCCTCTCTGGGCAACCAAGGCCCAGTCACTGCACAGGGAAGTTCATCCTCACGTTCAGGTGGAACTTCCTGGGCATCATTTCTGCCCATTGCCTCTTGTCCCAAACAGAGCTGCTCCATCCTCTGACACCTCCCTGCTGACACTGACAGACATTAAGGTCCCCAAATAAACCATCCCACGTCCAAATTTCCCATGTGTGCTGAAAACACGCCCACCAGATTTACAAGCAATTAGATTTTATAACCCACTACCTGGCTTATAAAAACTTTGACATTTTCTCTGCATTGTTTGTGACAAATCAGACATAAGCACCTTCCACAGCTGGGTGGGCACAGGGGTTTTTTACCTTCCTTCAGCGTGAGGACCCATCTCTGCCGGCTCTCACGGCTCGGGGCAAACACGTAGAGGATGTGACTGTCATGGACAATCTGGAGAGGGGGGAGAGAAAGGAGCCAGCCATGAGAAACAATCCCAGATACACTGGTCACAAGGCAGTCGCCAAAGGAAAGAGGCAGCAGCCCTTTTACCAACAAACTATGTGCCAAATGATGATGTGGGGGAGTGGAGTAGCAGGGAATGTTCAGAAGCAGCTCTTGACCCCCACTGACTTTTGATTTTTTAAATTGGAGTAAAGGTTCTGATGAAGAACCCGGTGTTGGGCTCATTAATGACTGCACTGTGAAGGAAATGCTATTGAAATACAAAATGAACTGATCTCTCTCTCAGTATGGCCAAGAGAACTCACCTGGAAAGGGTATTTGTACTGACAGGGAATGATGATGTCACTTTTCACAATTTCCACACACTTAATCCTGGAAAGTTCCACAGAACCCTTCAAAGTCCTTTTTTTCTAAAAGACAGAGAAAAGCACTTGGTTGATGCTAACGATTGTGGATTAAGGGAATAATTAGACCAGACTGTTGTGTCCATGGGAGATTTAGTTTTAATGGAGCAGAAACAAATTAACTGATTATGTAAGATATTAAAAAATGTAAAGAATAATTCTTATATTTGGTGTCTCTATATGTATTCCTATACACATACATATATGCACATACATATATTTCAACTCAGTACATGGATTTTAGAAAACCAGTCAAAACCTCTATTTGAAATTCAGCTTTTACTTGTTTTATTCCAGCAAAATGAAATCCCTTTTTAACCAAGAAAGAACTATTTTCATTACATTTTCAGTTCACTAACACCCCTGTTTCGTACTGAAAAGATATAAACCAATAAATATTTTATTTAAAAAGTTTGGGTACTGAGAATTTCAAAACTATTAATTTCATCCAAAATGTACATTTTTACTGTATCTGTTTTCCAAAACACTACAACATTTCTCAATGTTTGTTTCATCTGGCTTTTCAGCTGAGAAAAAAACAACAGGGAATTTTGAAATATGTATTATCCTCAAAAACTTGCCAACAAAGCTGTTTCTCTGGCATCCTGCTGCTTGCATTCACCAGGTGTTTGGGTATGTCAGGTACCCAAATAACCGTATGGGCAGTGGGGAAAGAGCAAAGAGAACAGACATGCAGGTGTCCCAGCCTCCTTGGGGCACCCTATTCCCTGTGGAATCCTCACCCCATGGCTCCATGGCCAGTGGCACTCAGCTTTTGCAGGAGAGGGGTGAGGTGGAAGCGGAGCTGAGGCTCAGCCTCTGGTGCTTCTGCAGGATCCACTGCACGAGGCTGCACTTCAGAGCGAGCTGGTTTCCTGTTTTGGTTCATTTTCAGTAGGGATTAAACACTAGCTGTCCCCCCCCTCAGCTTTGGGACAGCGTGACGGAAATCAGTGAGGTTTAAGAACCCCAAAACACTGCAAAGCTTCTGTTTTCCAAACCCTGTCACCAGGAGAAAGCCTGAACTTCAGCTGCTGCATTGCACCTGCCTCAGGTTATCACTCAGAGCAAGACTTTGGCAACCTTCTGACCCTCCCTTGGGCCCCAACTCTTTGTGTCTTACACCCTCCAGCTCCCTCTTGCCCCTTTGTCCCCCTGTCACCACCACCCTGCAGCTCTGCCCCGCTGGCAGCAGCCTCCCCACCACCGTGCCAGCCCCACTGCTGCTCCTCTGCCACTTTCAGAGTTAAATTCAGCCTAAACCAGGGCAGCAGCTCCTGCCTCTGGAGATGGGGGAGGTTTGCCACAGAGCACTGTCAAACAGCCTCGAAACAGAGAGGCCCTGAGGCTCCCCAAGCCTCATTCTTGCATGACTGGCTGGGTGTTTTGCCTTTGTATAACTGGACTCGAGGCAAAAGAGGAAAATTATTACAGTGTGGTCTCACATTGCTCTTGCTGGCCTTTGCTGGTGCATTTGTGGTTTGTATTTGCTTGCAGTTAAACCAGTGTCTCTGGATTTACTGCCAGGACTGTCTCCTGTAGACAACATCTGCCCTTGTAGCTCTCTCGGGTGTGGGATTCTTCTAAATCAATAAACCCAAGGCTTTAAAGCACCCCTAAATGTAAATACCAATTAACTCTCAAGAGTGCTGGCAAGCCTTAGAAGGCCTCACTGCACCCCATTTTCACCATCTATTTCCTTTCATTCTTATCTAGTCACTTCTTTCTTCAGAGTTGCCTTCCTCTGTCTCTTCTGCAAAACCCCCTCTATCATTTGTTCTACCCCTTGGACTTCGACTCTTTTGATGAGGCACAAAACCATTTATATGCTATAAAACCCTTCAATTTTGCTAGTGCTGAACTCTCCTTCATCTCATTCCTCTGAAGTCCCAGGGTTGACCCACATGCATTCCTCCCCTGAGGATTTAGCAAGCGATGCTGTGCCAGGCATGGGCTCTGCTCTTACCCTGCACACCGTTTTTGGTTGGTGCTTTTCTGGACTCTGCCAAAAGACAGGGTCCAGCCTTCTCAAGGAGCTTTGTGCAGTTGTCCTGCAGCTCTCATGACCCACTGTGTTCCTTTTAATCACACAGTTCAGCAATGGAAGCTCCTCATAATCTCATGTTGCAGCACAACATTGGTGTGAGCTCACAGCCAGAGCATTGCCCAGCAGATCCTCAGCAGATGGGACCCTGCTGATAGAAAGCAATTACAGTCCTCTAGCAGGACAAACAACTGGAATTACCACTCACAAACCAGGCATTACCCAGAAACTGGGCTGGAAACTAAACATATCCCTTTTGCTTTTGTGATGTTCGACTGCACATTAATCCAACAAAAGCAACGGGGCCATTTGGAAGAAAGGAAGGGGAGAGGAGAAGCCTCTTAAAAATGGCCTCTGAAAAACCTCAGAGACTTGTTCCTAAAAGGGTGAGGCAAAACATGCTGACAGATCTCCATTTGTTATTTCCAGTCTGCCCAGAGGATAATTGGCTAGATGTTGAGCTGGCTGGTCAGTAAAAGCATCAGTGGCCTTGCTGTGTGCCACGTGTGGAAAGAACCAGAGCAGGCTGCTGTCCCTGAGGAGAAGCACACGTGCTGCACATCAGCCCAGCCTGCTTTCTTTCTTTTGGTCCATGATTTGCAATGTATCAGTTCTGGGAACAGCTCTGAAAGAAGCCAGGTGCATCATGAGCCCAGCACATTGATATCTTCATCTTTGGTACTCCCCCTCCTCTTGCCACACAGCTCCAGCAGCTCTTTCATTGATTAATCCTTTGGTTTGTCTCTGCTGTATAAACCAGATGATTCTGGTGGTCCCTGATTGCTTTAGGTGCTGGGATAATTGGCCATGGGACAATGGACACGTTGTCCTGCAACACAAGGAGGCATCTCCCTGTGCCTGCTTGAGGAATGAGCTGCCTGGCATCTATCACGTGCTACAAACAACCACCAGCACTGCTGCTCACCCCAAAAAAAGCATCACTTCTCCCCAGCTCAGGGGCAGGGATGTGGAGCTCACAGTGAGAGGGCAGAGAGTGATCAGTGGCTGCTGCAGGTGACACAGGTCTGCTTGTGATCACACTTCCTGACCACACTCTGCACCCTCAGGCTCCACAAGGGTCTGAGATCCTGTAAGATACAGGGCTGAAAGGCTCTGCACAGCATTTGGGCTGAAGATCCCTCGCTGGGTGCTTACAGGTTTTGCTGAGCCCCACTGTGTTTATCAAAGGGCCCTGGTGTAGCCACCAGGGCTGGGAGCAGAGGGAAGGGAGAGGAGAGGCAGGGGAGGGCAGAGCCTCCTCTCAGAGAGCACAGGAGGAGACCAAAGGCAGCATTTCTTGGCAGGAAGGCAGCACCCTGTGCTTCATAAAGCTGGCTTGGTTCGAAAGTTGCATAACAACTTGTGTCTTCTTTCTTTTGTTCTGGTGAGGGGAAAACCAAGCCAACAAAGATTCATGTGGCCCCAATCTCCTCAGAGGAGCAGCAGCCCCTGCTGAGCACTGTCCATGCTGCAGTTGGCTTTCCTTGCCCAGTGGTGTTTGTGTTCACCTTCTGCCTCCCCACCTCCTGTGCATCCCTTCCTGTGCAATGCTGGCAGCACCTCCTTGGTAGGAGGGTCGGGGAAAGCTGATTTACAGCTGGGGTGGAGCAAGGTAGGAAATTCCAGTCCTCAGCAAGCTTGACCACAAAACCATTTCCATCAATGAAAGCATTAAATGACTTTCTTTGTACCATCAGGGTTTGGGGTTTTTTGGTAAGAATCTGAGCCAAACTTCATTCCCTGTTTTCACTTACTGTCTTGACTAGAAAGAGCAATACTTAATTGGTGATTGAGTAGATGAAGGATCTTTGCTTTGACCCTGTGCCACCTGTTCCCTGTGTCTCTGCTCTAGCTGGGCTCGGTGCTCAGCCTGGACAGAGGCAGCAGCTGATTCTGAGGGTTGTGCAAGGTGGAACTCCCCAGGGCAGAGCTCACCTGGCTCGGTCAGCTTCAGCCCTTTGAATCAGTAACATGCTCCTCCTGCCTTTCAAGGAGCTTTCCTCAGGCCTTGCTGAGCTTCTGAAAGAATTTGGAGAGGAATTTCTTGATGTAGAAATAGTAACCAGAATCTTATGAGATATCATGGAACAAGATGGAATTATTTTTAATGGTGGCCCTCCTGCTAAAGTATTCTTCCACCAACCAAAAGACCTTGAGCTTGAACTTGAACCTCCTTGAACAGTGTGTTGATACAATTACTATCTCTTATCACGTTCCTTACCTGTGGAATGTGCTGTTTTCTCATTAATAGTTAGGATATTAAGAACTGCTGAATTCTAGATTCATAGCAACTTCACCTGGACACTATCTTCATTTGGTATTTAGTGAGTTTTCTCACAAAAATGTGAGTTTTCTCACATTAGGAACACTGTTGGTTTCAGGGTTTATGGGAAATAAAACAAAATAACCAAGTTTTGAATCTGAAAACTAAATTGAGCAAATTGATTTTTAAAAGAAAGTTGTAAGGGATTTTTCATTTTGTCTTGCTAATTGTTCTAAAGGAAAACTGGAGAGGAGTGATAACTGGTAACACTGGGATTTTCTGTAGAACCCTGGCTGTTGTGCTGTATTTTAATATCTCCAATGTATTTTGTTACATTTGATATTTAATTCCCTAAATGTGTCTGCTTGTCTTAGCTGTCCATCATGACTATTTTGTCCTTCAGCTTGAACTGAAAATTATTATATATTATATTATTGTAAAAGAATTTTTTTTTTACTGCTGTTTTCACATATAAAGAACATGAAGGTGTTTTAGGGGTGGGCACACCCTGGATGCAGAGGGCACAAAATTGTGTTAAATAACAAAACCATCTGCAACTGGTGCTTGAGATGCCTCCATTCAACTATTTACTATCCTTACAGAATCCTATAGACCCCATCCAGCCTTGTATTTCCACCAAATCCAATTCCAAAATTCACTTTGACTCAAGTCTTGTCTGAGATAGTTATCAAGGTGCCCATCTCTACAATCAGCACAAGTGGTTGGACAAGAAAATCAATGCCATCATCAAACAGAAGGGAAAAAAAAAAGAAAAAAAGGAAGATTGGAAGATTCTTGGCTTTCAAACAAGCTTTCTAATATGATGGAAATAAGCCCTTTCTGTTGCATAAAAGCACATGGAACAACTCCTGAATACTCTATTAGTTTCTTCAAAGCTATTCTTGACTCCAGCAAAGACTGGGAGCAGTGGATTGCAGTGAATGAAGGGTTCAGTGGAAGATAAAGAAGCTGAATTAAATCAACTACATGACATCACTTTTTCATGAAAAAAAAATTTAAGCTTTAAGGCCAAAATTAAAAATCAGCCAGAAAGGATGAAAGAGTATAGAGCAATGGTCAGGCATTGCAATAAAAGAAGTTACAACGTTGATTACAATACAAAGCAAAGTCAAAGGCACAGGGAGCAAAAAATGGCCACAATAAAGAAGTCTAATAAAATGTTACTATTAGGAAACCTCATATATATTGTTACATATTCAAATTAGGAGGTATTCCTTCCTTCTTAAAGATATAAAAGAAAACACGGGTTGAAGGTTTTGCTGCATCCTCAATGTTCTCTGACAGAAGGGAGATTTGAGCTTTGCAATTTAAACAAAATGGAAGTATCTGACATTTGCTGCAAAAACATTGCTCTGGGAAGCAGCCCAACGTGTAGATAATGCTGCAGAGCAGCTGGAGCATTGTTAGGATGCTGACAAAAGTCTTTTCAGCCAAGTTTATGAATTTGTTCTCATGTAACAAGAGACTGGAAGCAGATTTCAAGGCCCACTAAAGTGCCATCTTTGCCATCTTTATATGTGAGTATCAAAGATCTGAATGAAAGAGCCCAGGACAAGGCTTACTCATTCTGTGTGACCTCCTGAGCATCTGACCAGTGTAGGAAGAATTGTGCTGATGTCAATGAAGAAAGAACTTGGCCTTTTCTGGATGAGCCTTTCATTGCTGCCTTTATCAGCGGGACTAATAATAGTCCCCAAGTGCACAAAGATATAAAATTTCAAAATATTTATGTGCCTGAAGGATTTACCAAAGACCATAAGCTGTTAGGTGAAGGGGATATGGATAATTCACCAGTTCAAGTGCTTTTGCTGTGTCCAAGTAAGGACATTTGAAACTCTGTCCCAGACACTTCCCCAAAGGGATTCACTTCTCTGCTGCTTTTGAGAGCAGCAAGTGTACCAGGACCCTGAGAATATCACAGTCTGAATTATCCATGAATGTAGTGAGGATCCAACTCATTGAAATAGTTACAATTATTACTCCCATGTGCTTGTTTACTCACATGTACAGTAGCTACAAAATCAGAACCTGAAATAAATAATTTTTGCCTTTGGAATTGATTTGCATGTTATAATAAAGGCACTTCTGATGTCTTTTAGCAGAGACGGGGGCCTGCTAAATGTGCCTGTTATCAGGGCTTTGCTTTAAGACAGCCCTGCATTGTGCACTGCATAATAAATTCCAGAAAACACAGCTTCTTATTGTTGTCAGTTATTGGGGGCTCATTCTCCTAATGAGACATGTAAATATCTTTCATTAACATTAAGGGCCACTGTGTGCTTGGCCCCTGAGGAGAACAGTGCTCTCTGTCAGCTGTGGCAGAAAGATGAAAATTACAATGAAAATGCAGTTATTGCAAAAAATATTACAGTTATTGCAAAAAACCCCTGCCTTTATGATGTCAGTTGTCTTGACAGCTTTGGGTATCATTTGCAGAAATATCCCTGTAGCCTTTTGGCCTGCTTATTTCCTTCTTTTGGACTGATACAAAAAAAATTCTTTAATGTCGTTTTATACCTTTGACTTAAAAATGCAGAGAAAGGGACTGGGCGTTAAACCCTGTTAAGTACAGGCAGAATATATAAACCAAGGCTTAATGAATAAGTGTGTACTTTAAGCCATCCAGCTGAAATCAGTAGGATTTCTCAGACTTTTGAGCAGCTCAGTAGTAGTTTTACCTGACTTTATGCCCAGGCTGTTGTTACTGACTGACAAGGGGCTGGAGAGATGGGAGCTACACAGTACAAAACTCAGAGTGCAGGAATCCACCAGACAGGTTGGTAAGGGGTTCTTAAAGAAACTCACTGAAAACCCTTGGCAAAAACATCCCCAGAGATCTTCCTTGGATAATCCATGCTTTAAAAATCCAGATCCTCGCTGGGCCCATCCATCTGTCAGTCCTTATAGCACCTGAGGATGCTCCCCACCACTGCAGCCAGCTGTCAGCAATGTCCCCAAGCCTCCAGAACAGGGCCACATGCAAACTGCCCCCTGGCAATGGTGACAGCCTGCTCTGACCTCTGCCAGCCCCAAAATGACCTGAGAGAGTCCCTGTGGAGCAGAGCAAAGCAGTGCCAGGGGCTGCAGCAGGGAATGAGCACCAGATCTTTGATTCCAACCCCTGCACATGGTGCCTGGTCCTGGTGCACTCCTGGGAATGGCACAGCCCGTGGGCTGGGCAGGGATCATTGGAATCCTCCCTCCACTGCCTGTGAACTCAAATGCTGTGGGTTCCCTCCATTCTGAGCACAAAGCAAGATGGTTCTTGCATGGGCTGCCCTAAGCTTTCCTTTCCAGAACAGCAATGGCCTGACCATGCAGAGGTCTCACCAGTGTGCTCTAATTTTGCTTACTGAAGAGGCTAATGACCAGTTCTGGGAGTATTTCACAGGACAAATTCTTCTCTCTCTACTTCGTGACAAATTCTTTTCATGTAACGACCTGATTTTGATAGTTTGCATGAGAAGAAAAATCAGCATTTCATGGAAAATCAGCCCTGTGATTACAAATATACCATCACACCTCAAATGTGCACAAAGTTCTAAAGTTGCATGTTTGTTTACCTACACATGTCTACACATATATAACATGCATTTTGAAATACATCATATATAAGATTAAGTGGATAATACTCCAAACCCTCATCAGACCTAAATGACCTTTTAGAAGACTCAGAGGGAAAATTTCCACGAACACATAGTGTGTGAAGCCTGTGCTCCACCAAAAGTCACCAAGTCAGATTTTCCAAACTATTTCAGTCCTTAAAGATGCTGATAAGACACATACTGCAGAAGTCTCTAGTCAGAGTTATGCTGAATTCATGTCAAGCCCACCAAGACTCAGAAAGCACCAAAGAAAACTAGTAGTGAAGATTTCTCTGAACACCTACAGCAAAATAATTTAGATGCTTTTCAAAATTTAGCCCTGAATAATTAAGTGAACTAGTTATAATGGAATTTAAAATCTTACAAAAATGACATTTGAAAAATAGTTTAGAGAACAGACAAAGAGAGTCTCAAACCACACTACGGTCACAGTCTGCAGCAATTAATCGTGTCCTGTTTAAAATGGAGGTGAGAAGAAACATGGGCTATAAAGTAAAAGCAAGAAAAACATTTCATTGGGCATATTAGACAGAAATGACATGCAGGTGAAAATGACTGTTAACCTTTAAACCTTTTTAACCTTTAAAACTGGTTTATAACCCCAAATAGGTTGTGATAAAATATGAAGGCACATCGTGCTTTTCTTTTATTGTTGGGTTCTGTTTTACTTAATTTTCTGCAGCTGAGCAAGATCAGATGGTCTGAAGTTGCCAGTGCTGGATCCAAGGCAGCACAGTTCTTCTCTGCCTACAGGAACAGTGCCTAAACATAATGGATTAACAGCACGTTCAGGGACTGTTGGAAAACAAGCAAGATTATTTACAACCGTAACAAGGCTCTGCAAACATCCAGCTAAATAGAAGGAAATAATTCTCACTTCACTAGAGCACTAAACACAATGGGGTGCACAGATTGACTTCTAATTTTCTTCATATTTAGCCAATCAGCAAAATGCAAAGTTGGGGAAACAACGCCTGAGCCTGGATCTCATCATCAGAGCCCATCTGAAGCTAGCTCCAAAGACTACACGTTACACGTGGCAGCTGAATTTATTTTAAAATGCTAGATGGATCTCCTACCATCAGCCTGGTGCCCTGAAGAAAAGAATGAGAGTGAACACCTGTGGATTATTTTTTCACAGTTACAATCAGGGTACACTTGTGACCTTCACAATACACCTCTCCAGGTCACCCCTGTCCCCAGGTGAGGTGCCAGGCACAGGCTCTCACACAGCTCTTACACACAGCCAAATTCCTACAATAAAACGAGATCCTTCCTATAAATTGGTAATTTTCTTCCTCCATTCACACCAAATGCCTGCTGATCAAAAGCTCTAAATGACCCATTTCACCAATTTTCGGTGCACAGTGCTGTAGCAAGGACCAGAAAAGTTAACAAAATTTAACAAAGATCATCCTTCTCTCCATGAAACAAATTTCATGCTTCCTTCCATTGCTCTGGGAGATAAAATGACTGACGTACCCCGTGGCGATGTTCGTAGTATGCCAGCTTGGATTGGCTCAGGACAAAGAAACGCACTTTAAAGTTAGAGGGTGAAGTCCTTCTCTTCTGCTGGGACTTCTTGATCAGCAGTTCCTCCAGGAGCACACAGTTATTCATGGCTGAGCCAGGAATGTTTGTCTCCCAGGACATGGCAGCTCTGTGCTGTGCGCCCCGTCAAAGAAAGAAACGCAAGAAAGAAGACAGTTAATTTGAAAAAAAAAAAAAGCGTTCAAGAGGCAGCGTAGGCGCTTTTGAGCTTTATCTTCCCATCTACAGCAAAGCTTCCTTTCTGCCAGACCATAACCACATCCTCTCTGAAGTCATAAGGTGAACAGCACATGTTGAAATATACGCTAAGGTAAATGTTGTGGAAAAAAAAAAACACTTGAAGGACGTGTAGTAGATATGAATCAATGATTAAGGATAAATTAAAGGGGTGTGGCATGATTAAGCATCTGTCTCCTACTGGCTCATCTGGTAAATACAGTTATAAATGCACACACCCGACATGGATGTACAGGATCAGTGTCCCTACTGTGCTCCTAGATGTAGGTCATGCATCCGTATTTATTTTGTGAAGGAAGGATGCCTTTCCATTCAGAGTATTTAGCACAGAGATTTCATACAATGGATTTTGAAGGAGTCCCCCATGTAATGATTCAGTTGAGAAGGTGGTGTTCAGTCAAAGCTTGGACTCAATGGTCTTGGAGGTCTTTTCCAGCCTTAATGATTCTGTGATGACATGAAAATTCCTGCTGTGTAAGCAAAGACAAATGATACCCAGGATGTGCTTGTATAAGGAATGATAAATATTTGCAGTCGGTAGATATTTCAACTGACAGTTACAATAACCAATAATTAATGAATTATCAATGGTTACTTTTACTTGGGGATTCCTGACTGCCTCAGGTGTATCTGGTGAGGCTGTGGCTGGATGCTGCAGGAGGCACAGGCACAACATGCCCTCTGTGGGTGCAGTCAAGACCATTGTCATCAGCAGTGCAAAGGCCACAAACACCCAACCAAACACATCTGATTTCCTCAGGCCTCCAGAGCACTGTTCAGGGCAGTCAGCACCACGCTTAATATAGAATTATAAAAAAATTATGATGTGTCTAATGCAGTCAGTACAGCAGCACTGTTCTATTTTAGAACAAATGTAATTAATTTTCCTCTGCTCCTTAATTTTTAATATTTTGTGTATTTTTTGTATTATTGATGTATTATTGTATTGCTGATAGTATTGGGGCTTGGAGAGATGAAGTCTGGTGGAACATGGGTAAGCAGCAAGACAAAAAAAAGTAGTTTCATTAATTTGGGATTTCTGAAAATTGTTCCTGTGTAAATCATTTATTGGTGCTGAGTTTAATGCAGCATTGGAGTATAAGGAGGCAGCCTCATATTGCTGATATATTTTTAGAGTGTTTGCAAGGTCAAAAGATGATACTAGATTTATTTTAAATACAGTTCATGAGGAAAAAATAATCAGAACAAATATCAGAATTGCAAAAAAAGTGAAGATTTGGATTTGTTTTAGGGCAATTCATGGACTGACTTGGGAACCAGAGAATATACTGTTTATCCCTCCTAAAATAAGAAGTAGCATATCCTCTCCTTGCTTTACATTTGTTAGGCATTAGGCTCCAGGGATCATCAAATGTTCTTTAAAAATTTTGTTCAATGCTAATTAAGAATGTGCATTTGCCATAAAAATACAATTTAAATATGACACTTAATGTACAGATTTGTAGAGACTTTGTTTAAGACAATGCAATACCATAGGAGAGAAATGAGGACAAACTGAAGCTGTTGCACAGCTGATGCCTATATATATATACATATAAAATAAAAATAAAAATTTAAAAAAAAATTAAAAATAAATATGGTGGCCTTGCTGAAGACAAGATACAGCTGATATTGTAACATTTGTCATGCTGAAGTGTAGTAAACCTGCACTTTGTTTCTCAGCAGAGTGACTGACTACCAAGAAACTCTTGTGGTCAGATGACACAAGTGTGTGATCTCCTAAAAAAGCATCACTGCTGTCAAGGGGGATTTCATACCTGTTTGTAGATTAGGATAAATGCTCAGGCCAAATTTCCCAATTTTTCTACAAGCCAGTCTGCCTCATGCAGCACATGTGTACAAAACATGCAGAGTTTGATGTGAGTTTTCTGGAATTGAGCCCTGTGTAAGCAGCAGATATTTGGAGAAATTCCAAACCTTGCACCTCCAAAATATAGGACCACTTTTGTGTGCTCACAAATTTCCTTATGCTTGAGAATTTGCTGTTCTAAATTATGCTTTAAGATCCCTTCTTGTAATCAATGAACCCAAAAATGTGCAGTAGAATGCCCTGATAAACTTATGGATTTCACTGTGCCTGCAACAGTGAATTACCCCCAAAAAGGCTTGGATCTTGATCAACAAATATTTCACTTGATTTGAGTCAGTACAGTTGAGGTTATAATGGTAATTTTTAACGGCATTGCATTTTTAGCTAGTAACAGTTGTTTAGGACTGTGACTCTTCCTAGTCTCCTCTTCACACTAACTGTAGGGTATTAAGGACTTGGTGAAAAATCTTTGTAGCTTGGGCCAAAGCAGTTTGCAGTCTGCTGGCAGAGATGTACACGTTGTCTTATCAGAAAATTGAATATAAATAGAAATACAAGGGAGTGGCCTTGCAGCTCCACAGAAGGGAAGGAGTGCAGGACAGCAGAGCTGAGCAGCCAGCACAGAAACCCCTGGGAGGAGAGGTGCTGCTGGAGATGTAGGATGTGGGGGAAGAGAAGATTAACCAAGATGGTGAGCAGTGGGGGGAGAGCTTAGAAATTCTTTGAACACAGTGACTGACAGCTTGATTAGTTCATGAGATAAGAGCTGGGTTCTCAGGGAGGGGAGCAATTTGATCAAATACACAGATAAGGGGCTTGGCAACCGCGCTGCATTTGGTGCAAATGTGGCATGATGTGACATCGTGTCTGACAGGAATGAGGGACCAGGCAAAACGGGGGAGAGAGAAACAAGGAGAAACTGAGAACACAGATTTGATACAGCACATGCAGAAAGATGCACAAGAAAATACAAAAATAAATGCAAGAAAAAAATCACATATTTTGGCCTGGAGTAAAAGAACTAGAAGGATTGAGCAGGCGAGATCAGCCACTCTTGAGTTTTCCATGGTTTAAAGTGAAGGTGGGACAGAAGAGAGTAAACAGGGAAAATATGAATGACCCTGAGGATGGAAACAAGTCAACAGCAGATCTGGCTAAACATGGGATTTGATATAAATGTAGATTTCGTATAAACATGGGTGTTGGTTTCGGTGAGAGCTGCTAACTAGTTCTGCTTTGCAATGTCTTTATCAGCTGATAACTCTGCTGAACTGGGGAGGAAAACATGGCTGATGTATCTTTGTATCACTCTTGCCTTAGATGTACCTCTTCGTTTTTCTTTTTTCACTTTAATTCCAAACCCCATGTGTAGCAAACACACAAATGCTTGAGTATAGTGAGACAAAACCAGAAAGGAATGCTAAGTCTAAACAATCTATAGCCAGGCTGATATGTATGAACAAAACTCAAATGGTTTAAGAATTGTATTTATATTTAATTGTGCATTTAGAAGAGAGTAATCTGTTTAAGTGTATTTGAATTTCAAAGATCATTATTTCCCAACCTATTTTTAACTAACCTTCTTCATTCCTTTCAAGACATAAATAATTTGTCATTATCCATTTGGGTGAATAAGGGTTACAACCCTTTTAAAGAAAGCCTCAGGCATTGAAGTGCCTCAGGACCCTTCTACAGTCGAGTAGGATATATAAAAATATATAAATAATATATAAATATATAAATAAATAGGTAGAAATGCACATTTGCCTAGGACCAAGTTGGCTGCAGAGCTGGAATATGTGAGGGTCTCTGCAGAGCTCTAGACACAAACTACAAAGCCCTCCTGAAGGGCTCCTCAGGAGGGCTGGAATATCCCACTAACACAAGTACCTCATTTCTGGAACCTGACCTTACAGGATGTTACAGTTTTACTCTGAACACTCCTTTCAAGAATTCTGGCAGCACTTTATATTGCAAGGTACAGAAATTCTGCATCCTTTGTAGAAAAGAATTAAATATAAGGGTGCTGAATATCTTAAAACCACTGTAAGACTAAACTTCATGATGAGATGTGATGAATTTTTTAGGTATCCTACATCTCCTCTGCTTCAGTGCTTTTATAAAGCTTGCTACCATGTACCCTTTGACACTTTTCTGTCCATATGCAGGAAAATCTGAAATATTTTAAATGACTCAGATTGAAGCTTGAGGTACTGTGTGCTCTAAATACTCCTCTGTGCTGGTCAAACTGAGGTTGTAGATGAAGTTCTTTTTATCAACTGCAGCCTCAGTGGACTTCTCTATTTCTTTCAATCACCTTTGTTCTTTCCTTGCTACCTCCTGCAAACTGCTTTATTTCTGATTTTTTTTTAAAAAAAAAGTTATTTTATGGATTGGATTTTTTCCATAGGGGTTTTACCCAGATTATGCAATTCTCACTTTGATTACTGCAGACTGTGAAAATCTCCCCACCCGCACATCCTGCTCTGATACCAAGGTTTGTGTCCTGAAGGCGGCAGAGAAATTTATGAAGTTAAATATAGGTAGCTTTTGTTTCTGCAAAAAAA
Organism: Dicaeum eximium; assembly: GCA_013396995.1. Taxonomy (NCBI): domain Eukaryota; kingdom Metazoa; phylum Chordata; class Aves; order Passeriformes; family Dicaeidae; genus Dicaeum; species Dicaeum eximium. The sequence goes on from VWZP01006853.1 coordinate 1,409,132, forward strand.
CCCAAACAAACCAGTCCGGAAGGCTGCAGCTCTCTCTTCACTCCCATAAATTGACCTATATCCTTCATTCATGTGCAATATTTGGGTCAGGTTTGCTGCCTGGGTGCCAGCTCTTCCTTTACACCAGCTGCTCAATATGACAATTATTACTCAACTTCTAAACTTCCATAATTCAATCAATTTTGCTACTTAGTTTAGAGTGTGAGGAACTCTTATTTAGGTTACTCAGCTGTCTTGCTTCTTTGGCAGTTCATTATCACCCCACTGAACATGGCTTCAGTAGACCCAAAGCACAAGACAGAAAGCTGCAGAAAAAGGGAAGAATTAGTCTGGTCTTTATGAGCCAGATGGATCCAGCTTTCCTCGAGGTCTTACAACTGCACCTTTGAATCCCCTCACACTGCTCCCAGTGACCCAGGGAGTTGTAGAAGCAGAGCGAGATTCTCCTGTGAACTGTTTGGGAGCCCTGGGAAAGTGGATGCCTTGTTCTGAGCATCTGCTGGGAGGATGTAGTGAATTATCCATCATTTGTGAAGTGAGAAACTCCCAGGACTGGCAGTAACACAGAGAACATCTTTTATACTGGAGAACTTGCACAGGGTTAGGGCAGGCTCTTCGGTGATGAGGGGACACTTAATCCTTTTCTCAGCTGTTCTCAGGCAAAAATGCAGAAAGGAAAACCCCATTTCACGGGGGTCATACCCAAACTGGGATTTTGTTCCAGCTCCTTTTATTAATGCCTGGCTATCGTGGTTCCTGTCTGTCTCCCTCTGAAGACAAAGCTGGAACTTGCACTGCTGGCAAAAGGTGCTGCAGGTCCCAGGGTTTACCCTGGCAATATGACACATTTGCCATACCCAGGTCACTGATGGCTGGACAGGAATTACTTCTTCGTGCCATGCAGAGGCATTTTTTTGAGACCTGCTCATTTACGTGTTTGAAGAGGCAGTTACAAGAGGCATGTGAGCATGAAAACACCCAGCAATCATGTCTGACTTAAAAATCAGGTTGGGGGGCTGCTTCCAGAGACAAAACTATGGCTATGAACATAGGAAGGAGTGCTGGGTGATTCTATCAAAACACGCCTGGATTTTGAGCCCTATCAGTTTCCTAATATTAGTGAGATACCCGTTCTATTGCTAAATAACCATGAAAGCTCTGTTTTGAGCTATGTTCAGCTGCCATGTGCACTGCACTGTGTTGTGCCCCAGTTTTCACATGATGGGAACATGAAACTCCTTTCCTACATTAGCAGGTGTGCAAATAGGCTACAGCTGATATTTTAGTCTGAGGAGTCAGGAAGAAAAGGCTGCACAGCACTGCACTGCAAATTCATTAACTCCCAGAGCCACAGCGGGAGACACGGAGATGGGAATTACCCACAGCAGATGGAGACACAAAGCTTGGTTAAGTCTCCTTCACCCCCAACAGGCTCCTTTTCTCTTGCCCTCCTCCCTGGTATATCCTGCAACAAAGCCTGTAACAATCACCAAAAAAGGAAATTCCTGAGCTCATTGCTTAATTAGGCTATAAGATGTAACCCTAACCTACATCCAACAAGAGAATGGAACTGAGTTTGACTTTGGGGTTGTTTTTCAGACAACATGAGAAAAACACATGTACATTTGTATATTTATTTATTTATTATTTAGAATGCAATAGCAGCAAGAAATGAAAGAAATCTGTTGTAGTACTGTTCTAAGAGCATGCTTGAAAATGGGCTTTATATTTACTGTGCTTTACAATGTTTGGATTCCAGTTCTGCTAAAATAACAGCATACTGCAATGGCACACACTGTACACACTGCTGCTGAATTAACAGAACTGGAGTGCCTGCTACGGAAACATGCCAATTTGCATAAAATTAGTTATGAAGAAAATTAAAATAAACTTAACCAAAGCTGTAAATTAAGATGTTGAGTCTTTGAGGTAGAGAATATCATGGTACTGCTTCACCATCTGCTGAAGGGGTGTCTAAGTTCATTCCCACAAGCTGGAGGTGATGTAGGAATTGTGCTTCATTATCAGTGGTAGGTTTGTACTGGACAGTGCCCTTATTTCAGATAAGAGCTGCAATGGAGCAAAAAGCAAACTGTGGTGCTACACTTGACATTCCCCACCATTCTTAATTTCTCATTTAGAAGCACTGTAAGGAGAAGTGTCAGCAGCTCCCCGTGGGCTGGAAAGGGTCATCCATGGTCTTCTGAGAAGCAGCCCTGCCACCAAGAACAAGACTGCTGTTACATCCCCTCTGTCTGGGCCACCATCATACAGAAAATGAGTCAAGGAGATCACAGAGATCGAGCAAAAAACAAGAGCTTGGCTCTCACTGCCTGCTCCTGTTTGAAGTCACAGCATTTGACATCCTTGCTGCACGGTTCACTGAGTGCAAGGCACTAGAGAAACAAGCTCAGCTCCTGTAAAAAGAATGTGAAATCAAAGTCTGGAAAGTCCAATAAAACCAAAGGTGTGCTGGTACCTCCTACTACGTGTGTTATCTCACACGTTTCTGGAGGCGATGATTTTTATTCCTTGCCTGTCTTTCAGAGTATGATGTAACAAGATGATTTGAGACAAGATAAAAGCTTTCTGTCACAGACCCCACCCGATGTCCTCAGCCTCCTCCTTTCCTTCTGCCTTAGCACTCTCCTCTCTCGAAAGCTCTCCCTGTTGCTCACAGGGCACAGCATGTTAACTCACTAGAAAAACGGAAAACTTAACCAAAAAAACCCTGCAGAAATGTTTTTATGGGGTTTGGGGCTGCTTTTATGGAGTTTGCTTTGCAATCCAGTGCCCGATGGTGATGGCACAAGCAGTGGCAAGAAGGGGCTGCACAGCCAGTGCAGGGGCTGGAGGAGCAGGGAGGGAAGGAAGGAGAGAGGGATGAGGAACCAGGAACAGGGGTGAAGGAGTGAGACCTCCTTTTCCAAAGCAGAAACGTTTTAGTTGCAGCATGGAGCTGCATCCTTGCCTGTATTCAGCAAATTGCTTACAAATTAAAACAAATCAGCCTACTTTACAGCCAGGCTTGTACTCACTGTAAATCGTAAAGTGTAGTTCAGTTTGGAATATTTAAATATTCAACTCATTGTAAATTGTAAAGTGTAGCTTAATTTGGAAAATACAAATATTCAGATATTCTGTGCATCATTTCAGGCTTTCTCATCAAATAAATATAACGATTCTGGATCCTCTTTGCATGTTTTTATAAATAATTAACAGGATCCAAAGTAATTATCAATGGATTTTTTTTTTTTTTTTTTTTAGTAAATGATCGATCTGGAAGAGTGAATCTTTAAATGACACTGCGTGTGTGGTGATGGGTCGCTGTCACCAAGGCCATTGCTGCCATCTGCTGAGGGAGAGAGAACGGCACAGAAACTGCCAAGTGTCGAAAAATCCTTCCCTGTTGGCCATTCAGGGAGAAAACCCTGCAGAAGCGATGCCAGCAAGCCCAGCTCCACCTGACCCGGTGAAAAACTTAAATCCACTTCAACCCCGACATCAACTCCCACTAGAAGAAAACCGAAAGAAAAGCAACGGAGCCCAACCTTTTGTCACGGTAATGGTCAGATTTAGTGTATTCTGCTGCAGGAAGGCTGCAAACACTTCCCAGGGGGACCTCAGAGGTTTTTCTAAACTAATTGATTTTGTGATTTCTGTGGTTCCGTGTCTCCCAGCAGCGGGGCCGCGCTGACGAGCCCCGTCCCCGCTGTCCCACAGCCCCGAGGGACGCCAGGCTGGTTCCTCCCGCCCCGGCAGGTCCTGCCGCCTCACAGCGCCTTGTGGCGAGGGGGCCCCGCACCCTGAGGGGCCACAGACCGTGGAGGGGCTACAGAACCCCGAGGGGCAACAGAACCCTGAGGGGCCACAGACCGCTGAGGGGTCACAGAACCCTGAGGGGCCACAGACCGCTGAGGGGTCACAGAACCCTCGGAGGTTCCCGGTCCCCGCGGCCGCAGGACGAGGCAGCCCCGCACACCCCCGGCCCCCCCATGAGGGGACCCGCNCCGCTGAGGGGTCACAGAACCCTGAGGGGCCACAGACCGCTGAGGGGTCACAGAACCCTCGGAGGTTCCCGGTCCCCGCGGCCGCAGGACGAGGCAGCCCCGCACACCCCGGGCCCCCCCATGAGGGGACCCGCCCCCCGCGCTTGACCCCGCCCCCGAGCGAACTGAATGGAGGAGCGCCTGACTGCTCTGCGCGACAGCCAACCAGAGCGCGGCACCGCGAGGCCGTGAGCCAATGGGGAGCGAGGGGAGGGGGCGGCCGGGCGGAAGCGGCGGCGGCGCTGAGGGAGCGCGGCGGGCGGAGCGGGCAGGTGAGGGCGGCAGGGCCGCTGCGGCCTCTGGGCGGTCTGTGCCCTCCGCCGGGCTGTGATTGCGGCTCTTGTCTCTTCAGCACTGGCCTGGCGAGCCCCGCCGCGGGGTTTGGGCTACCCCAGAGCCAGGCAGGGTGGCGGGTGTGGGCCCCGCGTGGTTTCTCTCGTGGGGCGCGGGTGAGGAGGGGAGGCCGCACGAGCACTGAGGTCGCTTGGTCTGGTCAGCCTGGAGAAGGGCAGAATGAGGGGGAACCGCACCGCGCGCTGCAGCTGCCCCTCAAGGGACAGCGCCCATCTCTTCCCCTGTGACCAGTGACAGGGCCCGAGGGAACGGCCGGAGCTGGGCCAGGGGAGGGTTACAAAAAAGTTCTTCCTCCAGAAGGTAGTCGGGCACTGAACAGGTTCCCCAGGCTCTCCTTGGTCACAGCCCCAAGCCTGAAAGAGTTCAAGAAGCCTTTGGGACACGCTCTCAGGCACAAGGAGGGATTATTGGGGTGTCCTGTGCAGGGCCTGGAGTTGATCCTTGTGTATCCCTTCCAGCTCGGGATATTTTGTGGGGGGTTGCCCCTCTCCCTTTGGCTGCCCAGTTTACAGGCTAGTCTTTCATAGTTAGGGAAATGAGTGTTCTGTGTGCTTCTAGTACAGTTAATCTTGCTATAAATAAATCTTAGTGAAAAGGTAACGTGCATTTGCCAGGAGTTTCCTGTATTCTGCCCACGGATTTGTCTCTTCTGGCTCATTTTCTCACAGCCACGTCCCATATTTTGTCTTTGTTTATGTTTATATTATAACCTTGTGACACAAATCGTTAACGTTTGTTTTTTGGGTCATTCCCCAGCTATTTCCTCTGGCAAAAATGGGTGAACCTCAGCAAGTAAGTGCCCTTCCTCCGCCTCCCATGCAATACATCAAAGAATATACTGATGAAAATATCCGTAAAGGTCTGGCCCCAAAGCCACCTCCACCTGTGAAGGACAGCTACATGATGTTTGGGAATCAGTTCCAGTGTGATGACCTGATCATTCGGCCCCTGGAGAGCCAGGGCATTGAGCGGCTCCATCCTATGCAGTTTGACCACAAGAAGGAGCTGAGGAAACTTAACATGTCTATCCTGGTCAACTTTCTGGACCTCTTGGACATCTTGATAAGGAGTCCAGGGAGTATAAAGCGAGAGGAGAAACTGGAAGACTTGAAACTGCTTTTTGTGCACATGCATCACCTTATAAATGAGTATCGCCCTCACCAGGCCAGGGAGACGCTGCGGGTGATGATGGAGGTGCAGAAGCGGCAGCGCCTGGAGACAGCCGAGCGCTTCCAGAAGCACCTGGAGCGAGTGGTGGAGATGATCCAGAACTGCCTGGCCTCCCTGCCTGACGATCTGCCTCACGCAGAGGGGGGACTGAGGGTCAGCGTGGAGCCCATGGATGCTGATGATGGCAGCAGCTCCGCTGCACAGAGCGAAAAGCAGAGGGAGCGTTCTGGTGGCAAGAAAGATCAGGTTCTGGACAAAGATGCAGCAATGTGCAGCATTATTGATGAAATGACATGAAGCAAACACCTGGTTTTGTTAATGTACCACAGTGAGAGACAGGAGAGGTTCTGAGGCTACACGTTGTAGTTTGTTTTGCTGTTGTACAAGCAGACAGAGCATTTGTTGTGCATCTGTTGGAGGTTGTGAGTGACTGAACAAATGAAAATGTTTTGTGACCTGTGTTTTTTTGGTAGAAATGAAAAAGTCTAATTTTTGTTAAATGTATCATGTGAGGTGGGAGGCACAGATTAAAGTTAGCTTTTCCTGTTGTATTTCCATTTGTTATTTACTGCTTGTTTTGGGTATGCCGTTCTATAATTCTCTTTGCTGAGTCAAGAAGAAATTCCTACAGAAATGTTTGTTTCTTGCACAAACAACACACAGGAATTGGGAAAATAGTCACACACAAACTCCAACTGCATCAAGGCATTCTTATGGTCTGTGTTTGAGGTGAAATCCAAAGCAAGTGGGTTAACTGTTGTCCCATAGCTCTCACATCCTTTTATTGTGTGACAAAAATGGCTTTCCTGGGATCCTGGTGGAGCCAGCCTGCCCTGTCTTTCTAATTTTTGCAGAGCAGTTTCAGGATCCTGCTGGTAATTATCAGAATCGTTCCTCTAGCAGCTCTCTGCAGTTTCCTCAGAAACCGCAGGAGCTGAGAGGAAGCCTTTTCTTAAGGAGTTCTGCTTGCAGCCTGCTGCATGCAAAAATCACCCTTCATCCCTCTTTCTATTACTTCTTTCCTACAAGAGTGTTGCCACTTTGTCTCTCAGCTACAGGAATACCTTCATTTTCCTGGTTTTCACTTTAAAAACCTTCAGTTTGGTGCCTCTGTTCTCCTACAAAGTAGTCATGCAAGGCAAGGTTCCAATTCTAGCATCTTCCACTTACTCATAAATAACTCCTTAGTACTTAATTTCACTTGTATAAAACACTGTGAAGTAGTTTAGCTGCTTCAGCAAAGAACATTTCTTGGCCCTTGATCACAGGTGCAGTTCTAGCCCAAACAATACAAAAAGACAAGATATCCTCGAGGAGAGTGGTGATCCAGGCACAGGGAGAGTGGCCAGGGAACAGCATTTCTCAAAAGCTGTATTCCAGCATTTTGTCAGAGTGAGCTTTGAGTCACAGTTTCCACACTACTTTTTCAAGTCTCCTCTATTCTGGATGTTTTATGCTATATTGCAAAAACCCAGATGCACATGGAATTTTTAAATATGAAAAAGACTGGAACTTCATTAGGCTCAACTGTGTAACAGTTTTCCAAAACTACCAAATTATTGCTGTCACAGAAAATTTGCCAGAAGATGCTCTGAGTTGCTTCTAAGAATTAGAACCAGAAACTTAATGATGAAAAGCTTGAATAGTTCATCCATGTATTATGTAATCTTTTATCCAAACGCTGTGGCAAAGGCAGGTGAGGGAAGCAGTCTGGGCAGTGGATTGCTGACAGTGGTGTCAGCTCAGTGCTGCTGTCAGGTTTCACTTACAGTCATCAGACAGATCTGGAGAAAACGAGAAGCAGATTTGTGTGGTGCTCTGCAGTGCTGTCACCTCTCAGTCAAAGCCCCACCAGCAGGAGCTCAGTGCACTCGTACCCTGCCCCAGCAGCTGTGTCCTGCAGGACACAGCACAACAGCCCAGCCTCGGATAAAACAACCCAGACTGCACCGAGAGGCACCCACAGCTCTGTCTGGAGATGATGTGCTAAGAAGGAAACACGGAAGTTCACAAAGATAACTTTCCTTGAATGAGAAGGGTGAACAGGAGTGTTGTTTGTCACCTTCAGCCAGAATGTTGTCCTACATCTGCCTGACCTGGGCTCTCCTGGTGCTACTTACAGGTAACCAAGGGGGCAGAAACAGCTGGATGGAGGTGGGTGGAGGTGACATGCATCAGGCATTCTGAGGGTAGCAAAGAGAAAGTTTGTCTTGCAGCAGGAAGAGTGGCCACGTCACAGAAGCTGCAGTTCTCTGTGTTAAAATAGAACTTCTTCACAGTGGCTGAATAGAGCTCTAATGGCCTTATCTCCTTTGGGAAACAGAAACATGCTGAGGGTATGGTGGTTTTAAAGATGCTGCTTCTTGGGCTGGCTGGGCTGCTCTCTTATTAGTGGGCTTTTTTAGATGATGATGATTTGAGCAGAGAACTTCAAATTGTTTTAGAGAAGATGTAAAACAAGGACATTTCACTTTGGCAGGCTTTGTGAAGATGAATGCTTAGGTAGGCAGGGAAAAGACCAGATGTGGCTTCTGATGTTTTTCAGCCATATGCAATGTTATTGGGACAAATTGATAATTTTTCCTTTTTTTTTTTTTTTAAATCCTGAGGGAGCAGTCCTAGATTGTTAAGGGCAACAGCAATGAAAACAACAGGTTGCAAAGTGGTACTAATAAAGACAGACAGACATTAAAAACTTGGTGGTAAGATAAATTCAGTAGAAAGAAAAGGGATGTTACAGTTATTTCTTGTAGTTCTTTATAAAGTCTTTTATGATGAATTTCATTTTGAGCTTCCTTTTCTTCTTAAAGAAGGTAAGTTGGTTTCAGAGACTTATTTCTAGTGTGTTATTGTGGCAAAATCTTTGCATGCAAGTTTATTTTTAAATATAATAGATTAGGAAAATATCTGAGCTGGACTGGGCAAAACAGCTTTTTCTCTGTCATGAATGGGCTTCAGGGTGTTAGGGCTCACTGTCTTGACCTGAGTAGCATGACACAGCCTCCTGGAAACGTGACAAATTTATGGGGAAGCAAACAAGTTAGAAACTGCATAAGACTCAGAATAAGGTAGTGGGGAAAAAAAAAAAGAGAGTAAATATAATATTCCTCAGAAAAGCCCTGAAAAATTTATTCTCATAAGAATGGGTAAAACCTGCCTTAAGGCAAGAGAAAAAGAAATTCATTCAGCAGTGATCATTCTGATGAAACCTGCAGTTCAGTTCATTGAAAGGGGGGAAGAATTTCCCACAGTGGTTTTGAGAAAAATCAATTTCCTACTGTTCCCCCGTGTGTGTGGCTTGGATTAAATGCACAAAAAGGAAAAAGTCAAGAGCCAAGAGTCTGCACCTTGCTCAAGAGAAGCCGCAGAGTCTCTTCACCTCGTTGTGGCCAGAGGCTGCAGGAAATGTTCTTTCTCTGAACGTGTCCCTGGCCTGATCCTTATCCCTCACTGCACCAGTCCTGCCAGGACACTTCTGCATGTGCAAAATCTGACCCAGCAAAGCCTGGTGCTCTTTGAGAGATGGGAGGTTTCAGGACATGCAAGATGCACAAGGAGTTTCCACTTGCCCTGTGCTCAATAACTGTTTGTCCTTTTGTCCACAGGCTCCACAGTATCAGAACTTGTTGTGATAGGAGAGGTTGGGCAGGACATCACCGTGCCCTGCCACTACAGTGTCGGGAGCAGGAATGGCGTCACATCCATGTGCTGGGGTCGGGACAGGTGCCCCAATTCCAAATGTTCCCGGCCCATTATCTGGACAGATGGCTGGAGGGTGACAGAGCAGCACAGCAGCAGGTACCAGCTGAAAGGGGACCTGCACAATGGGGACGTGTCCCTGACCATCGTGGATGCCAGGGAAGCAGACTCTGGGAACTATTGCTGCCGTGTGGAGCTCCCAGGGTGGTTCAATGATCAATTGATCAATCACAAGGTTGTGGTGAAGGAAGGTGAGTGCAGAGGAGTGCTCTTGTGAGTACCACTGTGGCGGATCTGCTCCTGGGTCTGGACTTCAAAGCTGGTGGAAATGATTTCTGCAATCATCCATAGGACTGATCTTGAGCATCTTGCACATCTGCTGTTAGTGCTACCTCAATTAAACTGCCTTTGGCAATGTTGTTATCCCACTGCAGTCACTGCAATTAAAAAAGGACATGATGCTTTCATGGGGCATTCTTAGAGACACCAAAGAATTTAAAAGAAAGGGCAGCATAAAGTATTCATCCAAAGTTTTGTTGCTGCACCTTTTTCATTGAAAGCTGTGTTTGATTTTCCCTGCTTGATTCTAAGTTAAAGCCCAGGGATGCAAAATTGGTACAGAGAAGCTTTTAATCAATTCTTCTTTTGATTTTTAGTTTTTCCCTTGCTTGTGATACTGTAGAGAACAAGTGGCTGATAAATATACTTGTGCTTTTCTAGCAAATTTTTATAATGGAAACACTGTTTGTTTCTCACTACACAAATGCCCAGTAAGGTTAATTATGTGTTGATTTTGTTTTATTTTTTAACATCAGCAAGGATCTCTACTGCAAGTCCTCACACTTACACCTCTGAACAGACCTCAGGTAACTTTTATCCAAGTGTTAATAGCATATACAAGCTGTATTGCAAAGGGGGAATCTTAGGTAGAAAAAAAATTTATGATAGATAATAGAAATGTCTTGGCTAAAATTTATTAAACATTACCAAAGATCAGAACTTGGATTTAAATTCTACTTGATATTATACAGAGTCTAACAGAAGGAACATGTATATTTGGGAGGAAGCTGCTTCCAGGTGTGATGCTTAAGTAGATGCTTTAGTGGTGCTACAAGGTTTGCTTTTATTTGATTGTTGTTGGGTTATTTTGGTATGAAATCTCACCTCATTTTCTAGAAATGCACCCCATGAATGGTGAAACACAACTTTTAGGAGCTGGGTGTACCCACTATTTAATCAGAACCCTTTTATTGGACTAACTCAAAAGAGCATCAAAATAAGGCTCCTGCCTCCTGTAGCAGTCAGCAGCAGATGATTATGAAGATGGTAGAAAAATGGCATTAATTCTGTGATACAGTGCAAATTATTGTTCCATCCTGGTGTAAGGTGTGTCCCCGAGGCTGCCCACAGCCTCTGTGTACATTTAATAACGTGAGGTCCCTCATTGCAGGGGAAGAGACAGTGCTCAGCTATTCCTCACTTGTTTTCTACAGTCCCTTCACAAAAGGATAAACTTCTATCATGAACCCACTCAGCTGCATCTTTTCCAGTCTGAAAAAGACAACTTTAATTTCCACTACACAAGAGAAACCTCGTGGTGTAGCAATGGCTTATTCTCTGGATTCTGAAAAAAAAAAAAGAATCAGGGATGCCATTTGTATTTCTCCCTCTATCTTGGATGTTTCCAGCTAAGCAACTCCGAATTAGTGTTACAGCAGTTGCATTTCCTTTTTGGAAGAAGAAGTGAAAACTTTCTCAGACTGTTTCTATTCTAGTTGCAAATAACATTGATTACAATCTTGGAACTCAGGGGTTGTCTTATCCCTGTGACCTCTTCCTTGGCTGATGGTGGAACAGTGTTTGAAGTTTTCAGAATACAAGGTAGTGTGTGCATGTTCACACTGGGAGATTGGAAAAGGCAGGTGACCATGTGCCTCTGATTTAGAAATACTCTAGAATCTCCAGTGGAAGCTGATGATCCTGTCCTCTTTAAAATAAAGCTTCTGGGATAAGGGTAACAATTTAAAACATAAAAGCAACCAGCTGGGGTTGGCACAGAATGAACAGGAGATTTTGTGTTCAGGAAGTTTTTATGTCATCTGACAACACATGGAGAAACTGAGACTGATGATAGATAAGACAGAAATTTGTAGCTGTTAATTTTAAATGTTGCAAACAGCTGTGCTCTGGGAAATTACCTCAAAATGTGCTGCAGGTCCTTATGCAAATATATCACATTTTGTTCAGTCTGTTTACTGTATAGCTGCCTGGGGCTCTGAAAGTATCACCTGCTTTCTGTGACTCTGCATCATGTGCTGCTTCGAGGCCCTGAGCTAATCTTCATCAGTTTTCAACTGATAACCTAAGTTTCCTTTATGCATAATTTTTTGCTTCAAGGCCAGGTTGGGTGGGGCATTGAGAGCCCTGGACTAGTGGAAGATGTCCCTGTCCATGGCAGGGGATTGCAGTGATATGGGCTTTAGGATCCCTTTTAACCCAATCTGTTTTGTGATCCTATGGCCACTGCTTCTTGGCTCCAGAACCAACTGGTAACTCCTTCCCAGAGTTGAGATCACAGCGAGAGCCAAGTATTTGTAAGAAGGAGTTCAAAGCTCTGAAAAGGAACAGCAGAAATTTCAATATCCAGGGTTTTGTGCTGCCCTCTGAAGGCACCAAGCTCTTATGAAATGCCGAGTGCCGACCGCTGATACACACAGAAGTTCAGGGTCCCAAGCCAGCAGTACAAATTCTTCTCTGTCAAGGCAGAGCAGTTCTCTGTGCAAGTGATGTGTTTGTCTTGTCTTTGCTCAGCTCCTGGCAACACCAGTGAATCCTCCTTTACTGCCACAAGGACCTGGCCATCGGTTTCTGCTTCAGAAGCTCAGACTGTAAGCATCAACCTTGCTGCAGGTTACTGGGTCATCCCTACAGGTCACTTCCACTGCTTTTGTCTGATTGCAACAGAATATTGTTTTGTCATCTGTGTGTTTAGTGGTTATGAAGAGTGCTTATGTGTTCATTATTAGAGAAGGGGGGGAAAAGCCCTGCTTAGCATGCATAAAGTACTTCCTTCTAGAGGAGGAAGAGCTTTAGCAACATCTGTATTTCCTTTCAGGCCTCTACTCCCTGCTCAGGCCCCTCAGACTGCTTGGAAGTGACTGCAAACCTGCAGGTATGGCAGGACGTGGGCAGGAGTGGAACTGGGGCCACCTGAGAGCACAGGGGTGCCCTGCACTCCCCGTGCTGTGGGGGTCAAACAGGCAGCTCTGTGTGTCCTGCAGCACACGTGGGAGGGTGTGGCATCATGTGACATCTCATTTAAAAGCTTCATCAAACATTATTAAGCCTGAATAAATGGGACTTGTCATAACTTCAGGTCTTCTGAAAATCTTGAAGACTGTGTTTAACAGCGCGGTTCACACAATTGTTGCAGAGATTCTGCTTGAAACTGGGCCTGTTTCTCAAATTAGGCTTTTGGTCTCAGGTGTGCTCTTCCTGCGGAGCTGCAAAACACACAGAAGGCCTTTGGGTATCGCATGGGCTTCTTGCTGTCAGTTCCTCTAATGCTCCTTGGCTTGTGTTTGACAGAACACGTCTGTGTCGCTTCCCAGTCAGCAGCACCCAGAACATGGGCTGTACATTGGCATTGCCTCATGTGCAGCACTTCTGCTCATCCTAATTTTGGCTCTGTTCCTCAGTAAACGTAAGTACTTTTCATAGGCATTTACTCGAGGATTGCTCAGGTTTGTCCAGCCACAGCTGTGGCTGCTGCCACATCTCCCACTTCAGGGCAGGGAGCTGAGGTCCCTTGAGACCCCTGTGCTGTGGCTGTTTACAATGGGAATTTCCTATCCTGAAAACATCTTTGAAGTTCCCTTATTTAGTTTCTTTATCTTTGAAACCACTAATTTACTTGCTTCTAATGGTTTAAATGAAATTCTTTTTTTTTTTCTTTCTTTCTTTTCATTCTGAATGGTCCTTAGAATATTTTTACAACACGAAGAAGATGGGTGGTTCTGCAGGGTAAGTTTTCTGTTCAAGCTTTTGCTAATAGGACAAATGAGGTTGCAGAAAAAAAAATGTTGGTGTGCTGACCATTCCATCACACACTTTGGCTTTATTTTTTAACCTCAAGTTAATATAAAATATTATAAAAAGGAAACTAATAACTCCTACTTTTTGTTACTTAATAAGCAAAACTAAATATCACTGTCAGTTCATAACATTAGGGAGCTTGCTAACCTCAGGTGTGAATTGTCTCATAAGTGGAAAGATGATTCATTATCAGTCATGATCACATGTTTAAGCATAATTTACATTTTCTAGTGAGCTGGTTGATCTGTTCCTCTGGTTTTCTTGTCTGTTTAACACCATGGTTTTTTACTCTTTTGCGCAGCTTTGTTGCATTTTGGAAGCCACAAGGTGTGGGGAGCCACAGTGCCCTGGAAGATGAGAATCATGCAGAGGAAAATGTTTATATCATGCACTAAGGACTGGATGCATGGCTGCCTTTGTCATTGCTGGGACATTAAATACTTTGCAGAATGTTAGCTGCTCCCTTTGCTCAGCAGCTGAACCTGATTGCACTACTGAAGCATTATTCACATCCTAATAGTAAAACAAATAAAAGCTATGCTTTAAATTAAAATCTTTATCAGCCTGTTCCAGAGACAGAAACCAAAACTGGCATTGGTGGAACTTTCCATTTCCTAAAGAAAGTTATGATTATATTTATTATCTACTTCAAATTCTCGCTTCCTTGTTGGGAAAAAAAAGAGGAAGTGCCAGAAGGGCACAATTGTGTTCACTGTGGATTCTGCCTGCCACCTTCCACAGAGGTCTGTGCCATCAGAGGGCAGAAGCAATCTCAGAGCTATGTGACAAAAGGTCACATGGCCAATCTCCATAGTATTAGTAATTTAATACACACTTACTTGTCTTTTTATTGAAATCAGGTGTGGCCTGTTCTGGTAACAGCTCAGTAATGCAATATACTGATGCCTTTCCACTTGGAGTTAAATCTGGAGGAGCTATGGCTGCTCACCCCCGAGGGGATCAATGTCAGTGGGCAGAACAGTCACAGCTTGTGTGCAGAGAATTATGACTAAGTGTGAGGGTTTTTTGGCAAAGTACATCACTATTTCTCTGTGGCTTTCTTCTCAGGCACATCTTTACCCTGAGAAGCCCTTGGGGTGGAAAGTCTCACTTCAAAGTCTCTAAAAAATCTGAGCAACCTTCCCTCTTGCCTTCGTAAAGTTAATGAAATTATTTTCTTAGCTTGCAGAGAAATCATAGACATTGCACAAAATATTGGCTGGAAGTTGGCCTTGCCTTCACACATCTCTAAATATCAAACAACTCTTAATTCTTAAGAATGTTGAATGTGTTTGGTGGGTTTTACCTCATAAATGGGAAATGCCTGTGGCCAAGTGCCTTTCCTCTGTTGCTTCTCAGTTAGTGATGTGCCTCAGCTTTTATTCTCTGCAAAACTAAACTTTGGTTTACTTTAAATAAGTAAGTAAATGGAGTCAGTCCTGTGAGTATGAATTGCTGAGCAAGAGACACAACACACCCAAGTCATCTTTAAGTGGAAGAGTAATTGTCCCCAATTGTTTTCAAGAACACATTTTAAACAGAGGTTGGGAAAAGAGCAGAAAAGCAGCACAGGCAGGAATGACACCAACTCTTACCAAATATTGGTCAAATCCTTTTGCCCTGAAGCTCATCCTAGGCAGCAGTGTGCAATTACCCAACACAGACACTGCTGCCAGACAAGTAATTCAGACTAATTCTTGCATCAACAAGTTTTTCACATAAAAGAAAGTTCTAGAGTATCTGATAACCAAAGTCTTGAATCAAACAAAATCTTTCTGCTCTGCAACTGCTTGGTAAACAGACTTTGCAAAGGTTGTGTGGAGCAAGAACTTTGCCTCAGGCATGCAATGTAATACACACCCACAAAGGCAGAAGCTCTCTGGGCTTTTCATTACCTGCACTTGTGTCAGTGGATCCTGGAACAGGCATTTCAAAATGAGCCTTAGAGACAAGCAGGTGGCACTTGGAAGCCATTCGGCCATCAGGAGTCTGGCATTGAGCTGATGAGGCTGAAAACTCTTTTTTTGAGACATCTTTGACTTTTCTGCCTGCAAGAAGCCACTAGATAGCAGTACAAAACCAGAAAGTGACCTGTGTGTTTGTGGTTCTTCCCAGCACACTTGGATTTTGGATGGCCTTTTTCAATGCACTCTGCTGCTGTTGGCCCAGCCTTGCTATATCAACAAAGCTGATAGGATGCTGTGTTCATCCTGTGCCTTTCCTGGCTGCCTGTGACATACTGCCCAGCTCTGTCTGGACAAGCTTCATGGAAATTTGTAGCTGAATAATGACCCAAGTCTGTGCCCCAGGTGAGATTCAGCTGCTCCCTGCACTGGCATCAGCTGAGCATCAGCTCACAGCCAGTGCTGGGTGGTGAGTAATGGGAGAAACGATGATCATTGCAGGGAAAAAGTCTCCAGGATGCTGGATACCTCAGGTTTCATTAGCTCTGTTCACAGAGCAGCTGGGGCTGTGCCATTGTATGAACTGTACCTGGTAGAATATAGCAAATTAGGTATTTTACTCATTGCCTTTACTGCTAACATTTTAGTCACTTTTTTGAGTGCTAGCAAGCAGAAGGGTGATATTTTCATGGGCTTGACTACCGTGATAAGCCCAAAATCTCATTACTAAAAGTGTAATGCCTGGTTAAAAGCCCATCATTTTATCATTTGAACTTGGAATTGCACTCCAGTTTGCACTGTGCTACATTTATTTGCACAGAATTTTGTCTATCTGCAATTCTTCCTTCCTGACCTTACTGCCCTGAATTACTTTTGCTTTATTACTCAGCTGTTCCAGAGAAGAACTTCCAGAGAACTTATCTGTCAATTGGTCAGAAAGAAATGAAACAGTCAGAAGGAGTGAAATACATTTCTTGAAGATGATGTTGCATTTCTTTAGGAAGGATGTGGTTTTGGCAACAAAACATTTGCAACAACTTCCTCCAAGGCTGTCTTTGCAAACAGAAAATACAAAGCTGGGGAAAGAGAGGGGTCTTAAGGCAGAAGCCAGAAGCATGGGAAATGAGGGATTAAGCAAATATAAGTAAAGACAAAGTCTGAGTCTAAAGTCTAACTGCCAAATGTTTAGGGGGTATAAAACCACAGAATTTTTTTCTTGCCACTCAGAACCCTGGAACAGAATTGGGCCTTAAGAGTTCCAGGGAATGGCAAAGCAAATAGAATATTGAAATTTCTGATGATAGTACTATGCTGAGTGTCTTGGAAGAGGAAAGGTGGAAAGGACAGCTCCAGCCTGTTTACTGCCCTCTCCCTAAATACTTGCCAAAATCCATTGTAAACCCCCCTGGGGAGCTTGGAATCAGCCCCATGTGTCCTGTTAGTGGGTACCAGGGAGGAGAGATCAGCACTTCCCTGTCCATGTCCCCTCCTCAGGAAGCTACAGAGAGCTCTGAGCTCCTCTCAGCCCCCTTTTCTCCAGTCCTGGGGTCCTCAGCTGCTCCTCACAGAACATTCATTCCAGCCCTGCCACCTGCTCCATCTGGGCTCATTCAAGAATGTCCTCCTTAGACTGTGTGGCCCAGAGCTGCCCACAGTGCTCCAGTGGGGTGCACCAGAGCTGAACTCAGCAGGAGATCCCCTCTTTGGCCAGTTCCCATCCGGAAGCGTAGGAAAGAAACACTTGCAGCGTGTAAAATCTGGAAATGGAGAAATGAGACTTCAGTGGGACTCACTCAGCACCCCTGGAAAGGATAAGATCTGGTTTCCTCTTCTTCCACTCACTGCCCTGCTGTCTCCACCAGCCAGAATGTCCCATTTTGTGCTGTTTCACTGGATGGTGATACAGATCTTTATAGGTGAGTTTTCACCTGCTTTTTGTGTGTTTGCTCAGGGAACTAACTTTTTTTTTACAAATGAAAACCAGTAACACTTGCTTTGTGAAAACAAAACAGTGAAAAAGATCATAATTGTATATAGAACTTCAAAATTTTTCTTATTTACTGAGTTAATACTGTTTGAGGTTTGTGGTTTTTTCACTTCTAAAAATGTGTGCAGTTTCCTCTGTGTTAGTTCCCTTGTTCTCTTCCTTTGCAGAGCTCCTGAAGGATGAGAATGGCTTTTTGTTACCTGCTCTTTAGCTCAGCTCTGTGCTGAGAAAGTGTTGTCTTGAGGTTCAATAGCCAGTTAAATGCTTTTTTTTCTGTTTATCTGTCATATCCTCTGCAATCTCATCAATAAAGAAGCTTCAGGAAGGAAAAAAAAAGGAATTGATAGGGTAAAGATTCCAAATACCTTCTGCAAAGTAGGAAAATTATTCCAGGAATAGATCAAGGGGGAAAAAAATCTTGTCAAACATCTTTATTGGCTGGAGGATGAATGTTTTTGTCCATCCAATGACCAGTTTGTGGGAGAGAAGACAATTACAAGAGCAGCTATTGGAATTACTGCTTAGTGCCAACTGCCCCTGAGGGTGGGTTTGAGAGAGATGGTGCACAAATATGAGTATACCTGTATGATCTGAACAATTATGAATATCCCTCTCTCTTTTGGATGGTATATTAAACATCTGGAGTTCATTTCTCTCTCACTGATGAAGGCCTTGAGTGGCAAACCTCACAGACTTCAGTGGGAACAGCCAGGCAGAGCCTTGGGTCACATCAGGATGCCTGGAAGGTCAGGGCCATGGAGAAGGGCAGGATTCCTCTCACAGTAAGAGCAGGGTCTCAGGGAGCTCTTAATTTCAAAGATATGTTAATCCCCTCCTATTTACTATTTCCTTTGGAAAATGTGTCTGTAGGAGAGGCTGCACCTGAGAAGTGAGTTATTTAATCCTTGCAGAGGTTCAGGCTGCTGCAGTATCTCTCCTCTCCAGCCTGCAGTGCAGGCAGATGTTGGCTACATTAGCTTAACAGAAATTGAAAGAGGATTTGAAACTGCAAAACCTGTAATTTTCTAGTAGAAATACTAGAGGGAAACTGCACTGGAGACACTCTGATGCCTTGTGTCTTTCCTCTTCTTCTTTCAAATTATTTACTTATTTACTAAGTTCAGGGCTCTGCTTCTTTCAAAGAGAAGAGCAGGCAAATTTTCATTTGTTAAAGGATTGCTTAATGAGACTGCTTTTGTGCTGTGCAGAGATGGGCTGAAATAGCAGAAGATGAGCCCATTTCTCCTCAAGAAGCAATGAGCTGAATTCTAGCAACATTTAGCTGGTTTTGCAGACATCTTTGTTGGGGTGACTTGAAAATACCTGTTCATGACTAACCCCTTGCTCTCACAGAAATACTTTCAAGGTCAACTGCATGTCTTGTTCTGTCTTCATAGAGAGAGGCTGTTTTCTCTGTTTTGCTGTTTCAAGGTAAATGAATCTTCCCTTTCCATGAGCCAAAGCCACCATCTCGTAAAGCCTTATCCTGTGTTCAGGAATTCAGTTTCTGGCATACCCTGCCTTCATTTCACTGCAGAAGCTCCTTGCCTTTCAGGCCATATTGCCTGTTGTTTTGTCTGCCTCTATTCTTTCATTTGGAGCTGTGGAAACCTGAATGGGCTAGCTTCTCTTGCCAGTGGGATAAGCAATAACAGATCTGAAATGTCATCCCAATAACAAGTCATGAGGCAGCCTGCCACAGGCTAGAGCCTCACCAAGGGAATAGTCCATTAAAGAGAAAACAAAAGAGACATGGACACAGTTGGAAGCATCTGTTTGCTATCTGGGAGTCATGCCAAAAAGGAAAGGCATTCAAACAGCTGGCAAAATAGAAATGTTTGGCAAACCAGGGCTGAAGCTGGTGATAATAGCAGCAGCAGCAGCAAGTCCTCTTTGGGATGAGCAAGCTGGCCATGAGACATCAGATCTGCAGGGCTGGAGGACAGGTCTGGTTGCTCCCCAAGTCCCTCAGTTCGTGCTCCACAGTGTGTGAATGTGGACAAAAGAAAGGTAGGAGGACTGGCACAGACTAGGTGAATGCAAACCAGGAAAGATTTGTTCTTGTCTGGGAACTTTTTTGTGTGGTGCCTTTTGTAAAGAAGAAATATCTTTTAAGGCAATCTGGGAACGTCATGAACAGTTAAGAGGGAATAATATACTGCAAAGATTCAGACCAGATGCCAAGGTGGGCATTGGCTGTAAACACCAACTTAAGCTGGTCACTAAGAGTAAGAGGACAAGGAAAGTGTGTATGTGTTCTTCTTAAAATCAATATAACACCAACAACTAAAGTTTCTGTGTAGACAGAGTTCCACAAGGTAAGTGGGATTAGTTGGCAGGGCTTGCTTCTGAGAACAGGTTCCTACAGACAGATCCCACTGCACTGCCAACTAATTAGGCCCTAATTTCACACATGAACAGGTATTTTGGACCCTGCTTTTGAGACTGTCAGTGAAAGGCAACTGTGACAGCATTTCCTTTCTGAAGGAGGTGGTGGGGGACTGAGAAAACCAGATGTCTTTCACAACAGGGTTCTGAACAACTTTCAAACAGCCTCCTAGGAGAGGAGATGGGATGGCAGCAGAGTTCTCAAAGTCCATCTGCAGAGGTCCAGTTTGTGCTTGGGCTGCCAGTGACAGACCCCAGCTTTGCTCACCACAGGTCTGATGTATTTTATGAGCCTCCCTCCAGCAGCTGGCCAGGACCAGAGCAAGGAGCAAAGCAAAGGCTGAGAGCTCCTGGCCGGTGCCTGTAGTGCCTCGGGGCAGGAGCTGCCACAGGCCGCAGGAGAAGCCTTGGGGATCAGCAGCTGCGGCCTGCCCACAGGCAGGAGCGTTCCTTCACACGTTCTTCACTCTCTGTGCTGTGTAGGCAGAGCCACCATCAGAGACTGACAGCACTCACCTGTCCTCCTTCTCCCCTGACAGCACACGCGGTGTCTGAAGCCATTGTTAGAGGGACAGTGGGACAGCCTGTGACGCTGCCCTGCTCCTACCGCGTGAGGCAGCGCAAGGACATCTCCGACATGTGCTGGGGCAGAGGGCCCTGCCCGAATTCAAAGTGCAGCAACAAAATCTTGCACACCAGAGGCAGAAAGGTGACATTCAGAGCGTCTCAGAGGTACAGCCTGCAGGGCTTCGTGTCCTCTGGCGATGTGTCCCTCACGATCGGTGCGGCGCAGGCGGGGGACGCGGGGCTCTACTGCTGCCGTGTGGAGATCCCCGGCCTCTTCAACGACATCAAGCGCAACATACGGCTGGAGGTGGCCACAGGTGGGTCTGGGGACCCTGGGGACACAGCCAGCAGGGAGAATCCACCCCCTGGCTAGTGAAAATTGGGGTCTATGTGCGCTTTGTTGGTTTGTTTTGGCCAAAGGTGTTTCTCCCTGATTATGTATTTTTCAAGGTGTGAGAAACGACTGCTTGCTTTAAAAAGTTTATTAAACCTTAACAAAAATACAGCAAAAGGACTAAATAAGGAAAAACAGGCCTGGGAGCTGCCCTCGTGGCTGGTTCATCTACAAGATGGCGGCTCCGCCTTTTGTACCCTTGGTGTCACAACAGGCAACCTTAACCCCTCCCAAAGCATTTTGTTAACTCTTTGTTGCTGTCCGTTGTGTTGACAGCTTTCTTGTGACTTGATTGGAAGTCAGGTGTTGCCAAGCCATGCCTCGAGTGACCAGCCTGCCCCTCCCCAAATGGACTACCAGGATTATAACAACGCTGGGAGGGGGACATTGTAGTAACATTACTCCTTAATTGTGAGAGCCAACATTCTCATTACTCATCTATAACAAAGGGAGACCTGCAACCACTTGCCAATTTGAGTCACAGTCAATGTGCAGTTTAAATTAAAACAAACCCCTATATTTTACCCGTCTTTTGTCTTTCAAATGAATATTTCATTTCTCATTGTGTAGCTCTGCTTGACTTCTTTAAAGATGATGAAATTAAAAAAGGATTTATAATTTAAAAAGCCCTTGGAATGAAATTCAGTTTTTCATGTGAGGTTCACCCCAACACTGAAGACTTTTGTTTCATTCCTGTCATAAGGAGACACATTAGGATGACTCACCCTTAAGGGTGCTTCCTTCCCCTTAAGGGTGGGTCTTCAGCATCCACATATTTGGAAATTTTGCCTCAGAGTCTTGAAGGGCTTCTTCCCCTTCCTATTATTTTTCTGAGCTCCAGGGTAAAGCAAAGTCTTGCACAGAAAAAAAAAAAAGACGACACCCACCCTCCACAAAGCAGATAAACAATTTTTTTCTGGCTTTTACAGAGCACAACTGGTGTTCACAGCACATTTGTTTGGCTGTTTTAAGCAATACAACAGGAGAGAGGGTGAAAAAAACTGCAATTGCTTGTCTGCCCCTGCGGCTGAGGGCAACAGTCCGTGAAAAAAGAACCACTTGCAAAGATTAGCAAGAAGATTGTAGTTGAAAAACCAAGCTGGTTTATTTATTGTATTTTTATGAGGATATTGTAAAGCAAAATAACAAAGTTTTCAAGCTTTGGGGTTTTACCATACAAGGTTCTGACTCTTCAATTTCTACATGATGGTCAAGGAGGGGGTGTTTGAGACTAGAAAAAGAAAAGCAAATCTATAAATCTGTGAATTTCTCTGACTGGTCATGCTTTCAGCTAATTAAAATAGTAACTCTCCCACCCTCATTTTCAGTATTTTAGCAACCAGGTAATTTTTATCCAGCTATGCATTGATTTCCCTCAGGGCTGGTTGTGAATGCTCTGACCTGGCTTTTCCCTTGGCTGTGTTTTTTCCATGCAGCTCCCCCAGTGACCACAACAACCACCACCACCACCACCACCACCACCACCACCAGAGAAGCTCCTGTTTTCTCCAAACATTTTACAGAAACAACTTTTGCTCCTGAAGCAACCTCTGATCTCCAGCCAACACCAGAGACTGCAGTCCTGCTGACAACCAGCACCCTTCCACCAGCAACCACAACCCCCGAGTTCCCAGCAGTAACTACAGGGGACACCTCTGCTCCCCCAACAATTGCTGGGACAGAAAATTATATTTTTATTACAACTATGGTGGAAACGAGTGCTTCCCCAGATTTTCCAACCACTTCCCAAGCAGCTGATGTGACAACTGAAGATGACATGTTCTGCTCCACGCTCCCTGGAAGTGCAGAGGGTAACCAGCACCAATCCTTTCCTTTTTCTGTGTAGCAGAGATGGTCTGTGTTAGCCTGGCTGGCATCATAGGAACTCTCCAAATACTTATATTTACATCTGGGAAGTTCTCTCTGAGATGCCTATGGTGTGTTTCAGGGGATTTAGGCAAACACAGGTCAGATGTTTGTAGATGATGCTAAATTGGGGTGAACAGCCAAGGCAGCAGAGGGTCAGGCTTCCTGCAGAGGAGCATTAACATGGAGAAATAATGTGGCAGAAACCTCATGAAGTACAACAGAAATAAATGAAAATCTCCAAATAAAGTGGAGACAGAGAGATTCACTTTACTGTGCACTTTTTTTTTTTTTTTTTT